>OZ004620.1:4200000-4781557 GCA_963924575.1 Pycnomerus fuliginosus
TTGTGATTGTGTTTTTGTGTATGGGTTTTTGAGTTTTTGTGTGGGCAAATGGGTTATTGGGTTTTTGTTCCTATTCGCGAAAATCAGCTGCTAATAGATGGCATTGCTAAACCACAAAATGGCGGTCTCACCCCATTGGGGAGCCGGAAGTGAGAATTCTAGCGTGACGTGCCTGACAGTGTCAGTTGGTGACATCCTAACAAAACTACTACCTAACCTCGCAACTGACAACTGACTGACATAAGCCGAAATTATGATGACGGACGTCTAAAAGTGTTTCCGTATCCTGTCTCTCAGTGTAATTTGGTGTAATTAAAGTATTGCCACCAGATGTCAGACACTTTGCTGATTTTCGCGAATTGTTTCTATTTTAACACCTTTGACGCTTTGACAAGCGCACGGCACTACCTCTAACCTATAATTCGGCTAAAAAAGAAAAAGTAGGTAATAAAAGGTGCTATTATAATTCTTGTAATCATTATATTCGATTACACAAGGTAGTTTCACAGTCTCGTTCCTCTTTGAAAAATGGACCAAGCTTTCAACCATCATTATATTCGTTCATTAAGGGTCTCTAGTGGAATCGTAAACAAGCATACCATTACTATAGGTAATTAAAGAGATTTTTTTTTAAATTATTATATTTTGCAACAAACATTAAAATACAACATACCTCTGCTAGTAAAATAATTTGTCTTAGTACTCTTAGTTCTTAGTGCCCGCAAGTACGTGAACATTAAAATTTAGAGGGTCTGATTATGCCTAATTTTTATTAAAAAAGTTGGGTTTTTGCCTATGGGTTTTTGTGTGGGTGGGTTTTTGTGTTTTGAGGTCTGGGTTTTTGTGTCAAAAACCCACCCAAAAACCCAAGTGGGTTTTAATTTTTGCCAACCCTGGGCGAAAGTGATGTTTTACGCGGCGAAGGAAAATATGGACAGTCGAGGCGTAGCCGAGACAGGCCATTTCCTGAGAGCACTGATTTATGTTAAGATTAGGCATAAACTTCGTAGGAGGCATTAATTACCAAAATCCCGATTCCAGACCAAAAACAAAATCAAAAATTATGAACTGAACTGTCAACGTCAACCCCCCCACATTTGTCAACAATGTCAAAACTGTCAACTGAACTGTAGGCGTTTTGCCGCGAGCCACCGTTACCTAAACCCTAAACGGTAGGACGTTTAAGCTAACCGTTGCGTTGCCGCGATGGAATGGTAATACATAACAGTTTACACATCAAATCATTATAAGATACTACATTTCTGCTATTAGAAAATTTATATAAATATTAGGGCTTTCATGCATTTTGGAAATTTAGTAGTATCACAAAGGCATTGATATATGTATATATTTTTTTCTATTTATCCATTTTCTTTTATTTAATTTTTCTAATTGTATCCTGTTGGACCATAAGGTCTGTTGGATTGTGAATAAACTATTATTATTATTATTGTTATTATTATTATTACTTACCAAAATCCCGATTCTACTCCCGATTCCAAACCAAAAACAAAATCAAAAATTATGAACTGTCAACGTCAACCCCCCCCCCCCCCCACATTTGTCAACAATGTCAACTGAACTGTAGACGTTTTGCCGCGAGCCACCGTTACCTAAACGGTGTAAGGACGTTTATGCTGACCGTTGCTTTGCCGCGACGGAATGGTAATAGTAATTTATAACTCAAAGGGTGAAAGTGATGTTTTACGCGGCGAAGGAAAATATGGACAGTCGAGGCGTAGCCGAGACTCGAGACAGGCCATTTCCTGAGACGGAAATTAAATGTAACATCTAATCTGCTTTCATGTAGGTCCCTATGAAGATTTATTCAATATTTTTTTTGATAATTTGAAAATAAAAAGAGACAAATGTGGCACTTCTACGCTTCCATAGATTTTGGTCTTTTACCAACACTTGTGGGTTTCAAATTTTGCGGTCCTTGTTTCAGTTTTCATCAACGAAATGCAACCAATTATACATTCTTCTTTCATTTAATCCTATGTATTTTTAACAAATTAAATTCGGAAAAAAATGACAAATGGAAGAGCAGTCTTTACATTGTTTATTGTCTATTCCAAATTTGCCATTATGCTGAAATAAATTAAAGAAAGAAATGAAGAAATTTTGATATGAAATTTCTTAATTTTCTTTCTTTAATTTATTTCAACAAATTAACAAATTTTGAATAGTGATTAAATAACTTAATGACTGCTCTTCAATCTGTTAATTTTTTCCGAAGTTAATTTGTCTTCGTAAGGCATATTTGTGTGAAAGTAAAAATACATAGGATTAAATCTGGATTAAATGAAAGAAGAATGTATAATTGGTTGCATTTCGTTGAATCCGTGCGCACCCATTACACTGAGAGACCGGATACGGAAATACTTTTAACCGTCCGTCATCATAATTTCCAATTTCGGCTTACGTCAGTGAGTTGTCAGTTGCGAGGTTAGGTAGTTGTTTTGTACGGAGACATCCTCTCGATGACTCGAAATTTTGGGAATAATTCAGTGGAATTTTACGTTTTGTGTACTTAAGTGGAAACATTGTAAATCCAGGAAAACTTTGCTTTTAAAAAATCCGCCTCCGGCTCCCCGGTCTCGTGAGACGGCCATTTTGTGGTTTAGCAATGCCATCTATTAGCAGCTGATTTTCGCGAATTGGTTGTGGGGAGGTTAAAATAGGGAACTTTATGTTAGGTAAAAAAGTAAATTAAACGTACGTACATGACGCTTTTTCGTAAATATTTTTCTTTGCACTATGTACCAACCTAAAATTAAATTTTGACGTTCTGTCACTTTAATAAAAAATGAATGGAGATAAGACCGGTTCGGGCATAGATTTAATATTACTATGGATGGGCCCTGCCGTGCATTCTTTATCTACGTCTTTTGTCCGCTAAAAAGAGATCGGTTAACTCACTCTAAGCTGTGTGTCATGCGCGAATTTGTACAGCTTTCGCCGCTTCTTGTTTTCACTAGCGCATGACACAGCTTAGAAAAGGATGGTGATACTGCAGGGTGTTTATGAGTTGAAAGTGACAGCAATATATACTTGTCTGAGATATCTTAGAGCCAAGCCTAACTTGAACCAGCCCCATCCCCATCCATAGTTATATTAGATCTATGGGTTCGGGTATGTTCAGCATCTGTCATAAAAGAAGGAACCTGTAAAAGATTAACAGCCCATAATTCCGTGTACTTTTTAATATGGTCAATTTCAGGTTCAGGTAACTGGTTCAATGTTTTTTTTTACTTTTTAAGCGTCGTGACCGAGTTTGTTCCTCAAAGTTTTCAGTTGAAGCGTAATCTAACGCATATTGTACCTTACCTACGATCGATAAATCACGTAAAATAGGTACTACGAATAAAATCTATTACACAGAGGTCTATTAATTTATTTGAATTGATAGTAGAACCGACAATAAACCAAACCAAATAAAATCAAGCATTATCAAACCCAAACAAATCCAAATAATAAAATTAAATTTTGAATTCCCGCCATCAACGTTACCGTCACGTGTCACGCCTCTGGTGGCAGCGCTGATAAACTATTCATGAACAATTTCGCTGATTCTTGACAATTTGTTGCACGTTTAAAGTTGTCGTTTGGTGTGTGGAAGGGTGTGTACCCACAAAATTACCATTGTGCTACTTAATGCGGTGGTTCAAAGTGTTTTAAGCCTTCAAATTTATTCCTTTTAGTAAGTACCCTTATCTCTGTTGCTAAGAATCGAGGTTTACAAAGACGCTGGACATCATCACAAACAAGTGCCGGCATTACCTTGATCACAGTCACTGGAGGTGTTTTGCTTTTAATTTTTATGCAAACACGTTATCCGAAAGTTGGAATTCATTGATTCATTCCATTTTCACCGTCCAACTCCACAAAAAATCCAAAAACTGTCATAGAATTCGTGTTAATCTAATTAGGCAGTGCAGAAGCCCACTTGATTGAGGTCTGGGAGTTGTGACGTCGTTTTTGTTTAAAAAAATCACCTACCTAATTGATGGTTTTAGCACCTGTAGTTTTGGTAAACAAATCTTGGAGCAAAACCCGTCAGTAACAAAACAAAAATAAAAATAGGGTTGGCACCAAGCCCATAATGTACAATTTCATTTTCCCTTGTTCCATGATTGCAACAATCACTTATCATAAATCCTCCAGTAATTATGAATATTTTTCCAGGTTGCCTTGTTCCTATCAAGACTGCAAAAATGCCGAAATCAGTAAGTATGAATTCCGCATGTGTTTTGAGTTTGACCTCAAAGAGTGAATCACGTTATCGGTGGACGGCGGCAATTGTCCTCTTTAAACCATAGCACACCTGTTGATATTTGGTGAAAGTTCAGTGTCACAGCTAACATGGATGCCTCTATTTGATTTAAAAAATCACGTTTTCCACTGAATTAAACAATTTTTGGCGAAGTTTTTACTCTTGATCAACTTTTGCTGAAAATTTTTTGTTAGTGATATTTGGATGGATTTGGGTCAATGGGTGGCGGTGTAAATCGTTATTAGTGAGGTATTTCAACGGTATAATTTGGGGAATTAATTGAAACTCGTTCCCATGAATTATTGCAGTAAGAACCAATTGCTTCACTGTGAATTAATTACTTGCTGCAGATTGTCACTGCTTAAAAATTTATTACGAGTAGGTACAACCTCGCCCATTTATAATGTCAATGTTGGAAGTTCCTAATTTATTACAAAAGAATTTCTTGATCTTCCCATATTTACAGCATCAGCTACCTACATATTATGTTAAGTAAACTGAAAAAATATAAAAGTTGGAATTTCTAATTTACTGGTGAAATATGTGTCAGAAAACCCGCGTCTGTGAGGTCAAAGCCAGGATTAAAAGTGTAAAGTGATATCAGGTTGTGTACATTCTAAATTTTTAATCTGATGTCATAGAAAAAACAATGAGTTGGAAGATAAAGCATTTTTATCTTTACGATGTTGTCCTGTAATGAAATAAGCCGTTTATGTAATTGTTAGGTGCTCATCAAAGTTTACTAAATCTGCCCAAATCCTCCGATTGACAACTGGAAATTATAGCCGATTACGTGTCGGTAAAATATTTATGAAATTGTTGCAAATATTTACGAAACTATATACAAAACAGGAATCTTGTTTCATCGAGAAGTTTAATCGTTTATCTTCCGCACTTTCGAGTGTTTTTTGTACTCAATCGAAAAATGCTCGAGATTTGCTAAAACAAGCAAATCTTGAGGTCTTAAGTGACGTCATATCTGGACCGTCAACCACCAAATATTTATGTACACTCAGTGCAAATTAATGTTAACGATTTGTCAAAATTAGTAGGCAGTGCCAATGTATTTCCATACGTCATTGCCTACGTCAGTACTGTTTTGACAAATCGTTAACATCGGGGCTAACATTCACTTGCACTCGAGTGTACATATACCACTAGAAATTAACGGTCAAAAAAATATTCGTTTTACACAAATAGTATATTATGTTATTAGGATGGGGGGCATTTCACACCCCAAAAATTTGTACACCACTGCCGAATTTTCAGGGCACTGCCGTAAATTTGTACACCACTGCCGACTGTGAAATCCCCCCCATATTAGGAGTAAAAATGATACTTTGTGTGGCAAAGCTGGATGTTTGTCTGACGAGCGCAGCGAGTCAGACAAATCCAGCTGCGCCACACAAAGACATTTTTACTCCGAATGACATATGCTATTTTTTCTTCAAACGCAAAAAATTCATTAAAAGTAGATTTTTTTGATTAAGTTATTACTCAAATCTTTAAGAATTACCTTAGTTTGCTATGGGATGCGGTCATCGAAGATTCACAAAGTGGTGTTAAAGGAAGAACGTGCGGCGGCTGAATAAAGTTTTTTCCGCCGCCGGAGCAAAAGTAATGTACTTCATCGCCGGCGGAGCAAAAGTAATGTACTTCAACGCCGCCGGAGTAAAAGTAATTACTTCATTGCCATGGCATAGAAATCTCTTCAACGTTGTCAAAACTGTCATTGAAGTGCGGTTTTTTTGACGTTTGAAGAAAAAAGTTATTTTTGGCGGCTGCCGAAATTTTATTTTGCAATAATCCAGAATGTGGTATTCTTAAAATGATTAAGTTTGACGTATATCATACATTGCTGTACGACGCTGTAGCTCGGGGCATTTTTTGTCATCCACACTGTACAGTGTGGTGAATTTTTCGTTGCCCGCTATTGGGAACTCGAAAAAAGTTAAGTTTGACGTATATCATACATTGCTGTACGACGCTGTAGCTCGGGGCATTTTTTGTCATCCACACTGTACAGTGTGGTGAATTTTTCGTTGCCCGCTATTGGGAACTCGAAAAAAGTTGTGTTTTTTCAAGGTGATTGAGAATCTGTAAAGAATTCTTCTTTATCTTGATTCGTTCCTGAGTTATCCCGAAAAAATTGAAAATCGCGATTTTAAAGAAAAATTCATCTTTTTCTAACGATTGGTGGTAATTAAATGAAACTTGGAACTTTTATATTTTTGACAGCTGTTAATGGCATTGACAGAAACTTCTATAAGTTTTCTAGATTTTGAGCAACGACAGTCAATTTTTCTTTTTCTTATGGCCGCCATATTAATTTTAACACCATTAAATGCACAAAAAAATTAGCTTTTCAAAAATGTAGCCAAAGTGCACTTTTTTGACAGATCGACAAATTTTGAAAATTGCTATGAATAGTTTCTAAAATCCAATATGGTGGCCATAAGAAAAAGAAAATTTGACTGTCGTTGCTCAAAATCTGGATGGCCTAGAAAATTTCTGTCAGTGCCATTGAATTGACAGCTGTCAAAAATATGAAAGTTCCAAGTCACGTTTCAATACCACCAGTCGTTAGAAATATATAAATTTTTCTTTAAAATCTTTCAAGTTTTTTCGCGATAACTCAGGAACGGATCAAGATATCGGGTAGTTCTTTACAGATTCTTAATTAACTGGACAAAAATCTGTACATCGAAATTTCTTAAATTTCTAAAAAGGATTAACAGCCTCAGAGATGGTTGAAACATCAACTTTTTCACAGAATTTGAAAATGTGTATTTACTACACTAACTACAACTAACCCGAATACACCCTTCCACTAAAATTTGGGAAATGACCTTTTCGCCCCTAAAATTTTGACATTTTTCTAAAAAATTGCACTACCGAGGTTTTACCTTAGGTTTTTGACTGTTAAAGGCAACAGCTGTCGAATCCAGCTACACATACGTTTTTTTCACGGTCAAAGAAGGGCCTTCAAATTACGGGTCCGATTTGGCTCAAAATTTAATGCGCAGCCCACTGTATGCGTGTCAAATTTCATCCCGATGTCTTCAGTAGTCCACTTTTCGTGCTGCAAAATCAAATACGGAGCGATCAGTAAAAAATTGTATCAGAAAAAGGACAGCCAGGGAAACGACTGGAACCTCCCCTCCGCGTGGATCTTTGATTTTCGTGCGCCAGTCGAAATAACAATACTGCCCTCAGTAAACATTCTTAGGGCCCAGTCGATTTTGACCAATTGAGAGCACCCACTTTGAAATGTTGCTATGCAAATATTTAAAGGTCTTAAGCGCTGTTTAACGAAATAAAGTGCGAGTCTTTAAAGTTCAGTTACGAAATGCCTACACACCAAATTTCAGTCAAATCGGTCCAGGGGTTTGGGATGTAGCGTGTTTTTAAAGTGCGCTAAAAACCTCGAGTTTTTAACTTTCTGTCAAAAAGCACAAAGGGCCAATTTCATAATAAAAGTTAAAGTCGACTTTAAAGGGGATTTTGACCAATCAGGAGCAGCCGATTTGAAAGGTTGCTAGTTGCTAGGCAAATATTTCAAGGGCACTTTAATTTTGATTATGAAATCAGCCCTAAGAGTGAATACATCTTTGGAAGCAGAATTTCAAGACTTTTCTTCCGATTTTGTCAAAAATTTTTATTCAAAATTTCAAAGTTGATGTGCCAAAATGTCACTTTCTGTTTGGCTCCAAAAGCTTTTCAGGTCTAAGTTAGGTACCAAATTTCAGCCAAATTGGGTGATCTTTTACACTCTTGCAAGTAAATGTTAACGACTTGTCAAAATTAGTAGGCAATGACTTATGGAATGGAAATACATTTTGGCTAGGCACTGCCTACTAGTTTTCACAAATTGTTAACATTCACTTGCACTCGAGTGTACATACAGGTTGTCTCAGAACGCTCGCACCAAATTCTAATGGAGTATTCAGGATTAAATTCTGAGTCGATAGGCGTTTTTGAGAATTTCCAGGGTCCAATAGTTCTCAAGTTATAAGAGATTTAAGAGGAAAGAGGACCAATCAGATTTCAGCTTTGAGTTGCTTCATAAGGTAATTTAATGCTAGATGCACCATTTCCTAGGTAACACGATACTATCAATGAAAATTTATACTGTTGTATCTTGTTACCTAGGAAACAGTGCATCTAACATTAAATTACCTTATGAAGCAATTCAGAGCTGAAATCTTATTGGTCCTCTTAAATCTCTTATAACTCGAGAACTATTGGACCCTAGAAATTTTCAAAAACACGAATCAACTCAGAATTTAATCCTGAATATTCCATTAGAATTTGGTGCGAGCGTTCTGAGACACCCTGTATACAGACATTATTTCTTAAACCACTTTTTTGTGCTCCTGGGACCTCAAAACGTATAGATCTTGTCTTATCCCAATTTCGAAAATTTTAATGATTGCAGTAACCTCTCGTTTTTCGATGTTTCATGTTTGTCCGGCTTTTTTGGCTAATTTTGGGGCGTTGGATCACGAATCTTTCATTAGTTTTTGCCGAGGTTTTTGCTGTGTGGGTGCCTATATGTGACCTGAAACAATTTTTTTGCAATTTTCACGTCGAACGTGATAAACGCAATGTTAATCTCGGTGTTAATGTAATATTTTGTAAGCCCCACACATTTTTTGAAAGTGGCTGGGGATGCTGCGAACAAAAAAGTGTAATTTCTCTCGCTAAAAGCCGCGCTATTTTGAGGGCAAAAGGTAAAGATTCTATCCTAAGAAGCTTTTATTGAACTGACATTATTTTTGTTAAACTTATTATTTCCAATAAAACAATATTTTCAATTTTCTTATTTCATCTTGTACACGTTCTTTTGAACTGACCTGTTATTGGTATACTTTGAGAAATTATTAAATTTGATTGAGATCCATCGTTTTTCTTATTCCACTTCAGAAAGCTATTTTTAAAAAATGCTGACGTATGTGCTAGTGATCTCACCTTTCTGTCCAATTTCTTGGTGTAAGAACACAGAAGACAAATAGATGACAGTTCTGTCACTTGTTGCCATTAGAAAATTAGATTTGACATTAACGAAATTAAACAGGAATTAAATGGACAGGTTGGCTCGCACTTTTCCTGAGGACGTAGCTCGTACGTCATCAAAATTAATAGTGATGTAAAATAGCGTGCTATTCATTTTCCGGTGATATACAGGGTGGTCGTTTTATCTTGAGACTGGCAAATATCTCGAAAAGGAAGCATTTTAGAAAAAAAAATTTTGTATAAAAGTTGTATGACTTCGAGGGGGAAAATAGATGGCATCATCGCCATTTTGATTCAAGGTCATTTTCAAGGTCAAATGAAGGTCAACTTGATTTTTTTTAATGGAAACTTAATTTTTTATTACAGATTCTTATTCCCCGTAAAAAAACAAACAACTCTCATCTAAACTATTTTTGGATCCGATGGATGTAAATTTTAACCTTTTTCGAAATCCCTAGGCATTCCCTAGTAACAGCGATAAGACAAAACAAATGAACAACCGTTGTAACTTAGCAACGATGAATTCTAGATAAATAAACCACAAAAATTGTCGTAGATTTTGTTTTTGCAATGCCGCTGTTGCTAGTAAAGCCAATGGATTTCGAAGAAGATTACAATTTTCATTTAAATATCTGACAAACTATCCATCGGATCCAAAAATAGTTTAGACGAGAGTTGTTTGCTCTTTTACGGGAAATAAGAATCTCTAATAAAAAATACAGGTTTCAATTAAAAAAATGAAGTTGACCTTCATTTGACCTTGAAAATGACCTTGAATCAAAATGGCGTCGATGCCATCTATTTTCCCCCTCGAAGTCATAAAACTTTTATACAATACATTTTTTTCTAAAATGATTCCTTTCCGAGATATTTGCCAGTCTCGACCACCCTGTATAGCAAGATATACCGGGTGATTCAGTTTGGTATTCGCCCCCCTGTAACTTTTTTATTTCAACAGAAAAATTTATGAAACCATATATATTTGTTAATCGCATGACAAACTCTATTAAATGACGTAATTAAATCTTCAATATGATGACATATGTCAAAATGACGATAGTCAATTTTTTTCTCCAAATGACATGCTGTATATTTCTTAGCGGATTCTTGTAGACATTTGTTTTCTACATTCAATTATGTAAAAAAAGTCTACACTTTTACTAGAAAAATTCCGAAAAAAAAATTGATTTGATTAGGCATAATTTGAAAGTATCTTGTCAATAAAAGTAGTTAGCCATGGAAAAAATTGAATTATAGTGTAGTCTAAGTCACTCACATCGCAAGGACCGTAGTTTCTCAAAGAATTATTATTACTTACCCTTTTAATAACAATAATACCCCATTTACCTTATAACTAGTGAATAACAATAACATTATTACTATTAACGATCTAACAGGTAAATCAATTATAATTTTTGAAAAACAGGACCCTTCGTGTGAGGGCGACATTAGGCAACACCATAATTCAATTTTTTCCACGGCTCACTACGTTTATTGACAAGAAACTTTCAAATTATGCCTAATAAAATAAATTTTTTTTCGGAATTTTTCTAGTGAAACTGTGAACTTTTTTTACATAATTAAATGTAGAAAAAAAACGTCTACAAGAATCCGCTAAGAAATATACAGCATGTCATTTGAAGAAAAAAAGTTGACAATCGTCATTTTGACATAATGTCATCATATTGACGATTTATTGACGTCACTTCATGGAGTTTGTCATGCAATTTACAAATATATATGGTTTTATATATTTTCCTGTTGCAATAAAATAGTTACGGGGGGGGCGAATACCAAATTGAATCACCCGGTATATCCTGCTATACATATATCAGCAGAAAATTGCTAAAAAAATATTTAGTTTTAACCACCACACTTTTGTCACTTTCCGAACAATTTGATACGTCAATATTAATTCTATATTTCTTATTTTAGTTTTTTAGTCATTTTCAGTGTTTTAGAACTTTTCGGTAGAAACGGTCGGAAGACAACATCAAAAAGTGTTCTAAATCATTTTGAACTGCTTTTGCATTCCGTTAAATGATATTTTTCCATTTGCTTTGGATTATGCAAAAACAGATTTCTTGTGTGTTTCTTATATTTCCTGAAATGCTTACGTCCGAAATCTTTTTTGCAACCCGTAAGATGTTAATTAGAAAGGCATTTCTTATGTTACTAATCAACATTTACAATTTTCTCTTCATTTGTTAGGTTATGTTACTCCAACTAATAGCGAAATGCTAAATATCTGTTATAAATGATAAATATATACCAGATAAATATCAAAATGTGATATACAGGGTGGGTAATTTTTCGATGCTCACCATTGGGACCTCCTAAACGGTAAAAGATACGGGTTCGGTTAAATTACAGAAAAGTTGCGCTATTTCTTGGTGATTAAGAATCCGAAGAGAATTCTCCCATATTTTGATTCGTTCCTGAGTTATCACAAAAAAACTGAAAATTGACAATTTAAAGAAAAATTAATATCTTCCGAATTGTTGATGTTGTTTAAGTGAAACGTGGACCTTTATATTTTTGACAGCTGCCAATTGAATGGCATCGACAGAAATTTTCTAGACCTTCTAGATTTTGTATAACGACAGTCAACTTTTGATTCTTTTATGGCCGCCATATTGAATTTTGACACCATCAAATACACAAAAAAATTGGCTTTTCAAAAATTTACTCAGCATGAACTTTTTTGACAGATGTCAGAATTTGAACTACTTCAATTTCTTATAAAATGTGAAAACAATTGAATTCATCAGTAACAAATTACGTCTTGCGGTCGTGTGATTCAGGCTTTCACATATTTTTTCAAAAACGTTATTGTTTATTACATTTTTGAGAAGCTAATTTTTTTGTGTATCCGGCGGTGTTAAAATTCAATATGGCGCCCATGAGAAAAAGAAAAGTTGACTGTCTTTATTCAAAATCTAGAATGCCTAGAACATTTCTGTCCATGCCATTCAATTGACAGCTGTCAAAAATATAAAAGTTCCAAGTTTCATTTAAATAACATCATTCGTTAGGAAGATATTATTTTTCTTTAAATTGACAATTTTCAGATTTTTTGTGTTAACTCAGGAACGAATCAAAATATCGGGGAATTCTCTTCAGATTCTTAATCGCCAAGAAACAGCGCAACTTTTTTGTAATTTAACCGACCCCGTATCTTTTACCGTTTAGGAGATCCCAATGGTGAGCATCGAAAAATTACCCACCCTGTATATCATTTCACAACATTAAAAATTAATATTTAATTTTTAAAAGGTCTTTCAATCAGACTAATAATTGAAAGATACCACCGTAATCCCCAATTGGTAATCCTAGACTCATGAATTAACCTCTAAACTTGCTTTGGTTGCTGGGCAATAGCCAATCAGAACGCTTATTAGCTCTGGCATTTAAACCAGATTTAAAGATAACCTGGGAGCTACTACTTTTTCAGAGTTTGCTGGGGGGCATTTCACACCCCAAAAATTTGTACACCACTGCCGAATTTTCAGGGCACTGCCGTAAATTTGTACACCACTGCCGACTGTGAAGTCCCCCGACTGTCGAATTTGCTCAATTTTTGCAACCACTGCCTAACATTTCCCACTAACACTGCCGAAAATTTGTACACCACTGCCGACTGTGAAATCCCCCCCAGAGTTTGCAAATATTGCAATTAAGTGAAATCTACCAGCATAAAAATTAAATTTTAAAATAGGACCTTAAAAAAAGTACTTTACGTTAAAACGACATAAAGAATATCTTGTTTGACGAAGTGCCCATAAAATATTGGTGTCCACCGAGGTGTCCACTAATATGCACCAACATTTATAGACACTATTATGCGTAGTTTCGTTAGCTCGCTTATTGGTGGCCATTATACTGCAATAAATTTCATGATCCGAATTTATCGTTAATTTGAAATGGTAGCCGACCTTGTATGGTGATGCACGGAAAATGAGTTTTTATCAAAATCCGCAATGATTCATATTGAGACATGCGCATAATTAAATTATTTCATATTATATTAAGCAAATGAGTCAAATAAACCTCGCGGAATCGGTTGATAACTGCAAATTGGCAATAACAATTTTATTGCAACTTTTCCCATTTGCCAGACTTTATACGTTGCCTTTAATGACTTTTAATTCCGACTGGACTTGTTGCACAAATGCACGCTCATTTGTTTTAATGCAAAAAACTAGAATTTACGATGCAAAAAAAGTGGGAGCTCTAGGTCAGGATGGAAAAATAGTCCCCACTTTACGGTCAAGGTAACGTAATGTCCCCTTTATGGCTTTCCATTAAAAATAAAAAATATGAAAGATGGAGTTGCGGGGTCGCTCGATAAGGGTGTTCCATTTTACAAGGACCGTGATTCATATTATTTAACCTGTTTCTAGAACAAACAATGGGACATATTCATTAACTAAAACCGATGATGACATAACAGGTGTTTTACCAACATCTGTCTTTTTGCATCACTCTTGCTCACACGGGACGTCATCATTCGTGCTCACTTCGCTGCTTTGAATTGCCGCCGTCGGATTGGCGCGTTCATTCCATCGACGGTTTTCTTTTCAACGGTCTCGGCTCCTCTCTTGACTTTGAGTCAGAGTTTTATACCGGATACCGGTCGACTGAGTCGTGCATCGGTTGCCAAGAAGTGCGGTTTTGTGCGCAAACGGATTTTTTGGATTTTGTCTTTTCAATTCGGCAGGATGGTGTCCAGCAAATTGGTAATTATTTTATTATTACTTTTGCGGACGATAAACGAATTCGTCGTGTTTTGTAACGATTTTTTTCCATCGCTTTCGAGGTCTCGTTATTTTTCACTGTAAAATGTATTCGTCTCTGTTTAAAAGGAAATAAGAAGGATGTGGTGATGCTAATAAAAAACTGTCGAAGTTTCTTCCGTTTTTAACTTCTACGCAGCGCGAAGCAGTTACTGGAATCGATCGAAAATTCAGAAAAAATGAATCGCCAAAAACATGAAATTTTTGGGTTTTAGGTTCCTGGGAACCCAAAAGAGTGGTTTTTGAAAAAATGTCTGTCTGTTAGCACGCTGCAGCTCAAACTACTGAAGGTGTCGAGTTGAAATTTGGCACACACTCAGTGGACAACTTGTAGGGTTGATTAGATTTTGGGCCACATCGGTTCACGAAAAGTGCCTTTTTGGCACAAAAACTTTAAAAATTTCAATGCAAACCCCCATTTTTCGCGTTACCATATGAATTGTGCTTCCAAAAATGTATCAACACTTAGTGTCTTTTGGCAAAAAAATCATCAAAAATACGTTGCAGCCGAAACTACTGAAGACATCGAGCTGAAATTTTACGTACACGTTCAGTGAGCACCCTGATGATGCGATTTTGGGTCAAATCGGTTGATTGCATTATATCCACATTTATACGTCTATATGGCGCCTCGCCTACGTTTACATAGGGAGCGCCTCCGATAAATCCGTGGAAAAAGTGCGCTTCTTTTGCGAACGCTGCCTAAACGTTTGGAGATGGAACAAAATCTTATATAGAAGAATTGTTGGCAACAAGTAGATCTACAAAAAAGTCCGCGACAGCATATAAGTATCTATGATAGGTAGCCTACAATAATTGTTTTTGTGTTTTAATTTTTTGTAAAAATCGATTTGACTGTTTGTTGTGGGCTATTCTTCATAGATACATATATGCTGTCGCGGACTTTTTGGTAGATCTTTTCGTAGCCAACAATTCTTCTATTTATGATTTTGTTATATCTTCAACCGTTTACTCAGTGTTGACGTTTTAAATTGTTAAAGCGGGGTTTTTTCGCGGACTTGCAAGCAACGAATAATTGAAACGTTTTAAATAGGGTCAGTGGTTGACTTTTATTCTATTTTTACTTAAATTTAACATTGTGGTTAAAAAACAGCTAGTAAATTGGGGTAAATTCCACGCTACTTTAAACTTTAAAACACAAACGTGACAAAACACTGTTCTCGTCTTGTGTAGTCAAGAAGTCTGACTGAGTGAGTCTGAGGCTCAAGGCCAAAAGAGAGGGCATGACGTGAGGAAGTGTCGGACGTATACAGTCGTGGCAATAAGTGACTGAAGCGATTTAGTTTTTTTATAATAATGGCGATAATATAGGGTCGAAAATTTTAGATGTAGATAGACAGAACCCACCTTTAGCGATAACCTGATCATATGGTACGTTTACAAATTCTGTGAGTCTCCGAAACTGATAATTTTTTAAAAGAAAATGTAGGATGTAGACAAACTGGTCTAAAGTTAAAGTACCTATGGGACAAAACGCTGTAAGTGTGCATTTCGTTGCTCCGCTTTCAAAATCTCACGAAAAAGAAGATGCAAAAGACTAAAAAACTTTGAAATTATCGAGGAAATTATATATTTTTTTAAATTGCTGCACGATCCACAAAAATGTCCTACATTGGCACCTCGATAGGCACATAGCTGTCAAAAGTTGAGGCGATACTTCCCTTGCCAAATTCAGCTCATTTTGCCTATTTTCGTCGAAAGTGAAAGGTTAAGGAGGGATGAATACCAAAATATTACAGAAGCTAGTCATGAATTAATTCTACAGTGTTTCTGCATGTTAGGGGTTGTAGCGCCTATAAGGGTGGTTTTTCTTAGAGTCGTACAGGTGTAGATTTTTAATCCGAGTGATTGTTTATGTAGAAAAAAAATTCTCCTGGGGGATGATTGGCGCTTTCTGAAAAACGACCCTAGAATTCCTTCATGACTAGCTTTTGTAATTTTTTGAAATCGATCCTTTTAACGCCAAAAATACGAGAAATAAGCTGAATTTCACACAAAGAAGATCCGAGGGGTTAATCACATGGTAAATTTTTGTACACAAAATCGCAAATTGTAAGAAAATCGCTAGAAAATCGCTAAAAAATCGCCAAAATCGGTAAAAACTGCCCAAACTTGCCAAAAATCGCCAAGTTGCTGAAAATTAACAGAAGCAACGGAAATCGCCACCAAAGTTCCCATAAAAAATAATAAAGTTCGATGATAATCGACATAGAATACCTGATATTGCTAAAAAAAAAACATAAGCTCTTTGATGTGGCTCTTAATTTAATCTTAAGAAGAAAGTGGGTCTAATTCTCTTCACTGTTATGGAGAAAATAATTAACAATAATCGGCTATGACGTCATTTATATGGGTCTAAACTGAGTTCCACGAGACTTTGCTTAATTTATTATTTATTGGCTTAAAAGACTGTGTTTCTGCTTGTAGCAGCCGCGCTTCAACCCTTTCTCAGTTGAAGAAAAGTATAGTAGGTAAATGACTGGGATCTAGTTTTAAAATTTGTCCAAATCAGTACAGGGTTTTTGATTCTAAAAAATTAAACATTAAAGACCACAGAAGGAGCTTAAAAATGCTAGAAAATTTCCAATTCGTCAAAAAAATATGCCAAATTCGCTCGAAAATCGCCAAAATTGCTGCAAAATCAACGGAAACTTGCTTGAAAATTGCCAAAATCGCTAGAAAATCGCCAAAATCGCTGAAAAATTGCCAAAATCGCTAAAAATCGCCAAACTTGCTAGAAAATTGCCAAAATTCCAGAGAACCGTACACCAAAATCGCTAAGTGGTTAACCCCTCGAGGAGATCGCACACTTTAAATGTCAATCGGGAGATCACTCAAAATAATTTTTTTATATTAACGTACGCGTCTCGATGAGCTGAACAATTCTTATCATTGCGTTATTAGTTTAGCCGCTATAATAAACTTTATATCGAGAACTTTCCATGTATTTTACGTTGAAAGATAATTTCTTATTCGCACAAGCAGGTTAAGAAATTGTCTTTCAATGTAAAATATATGGGAACTTTTCGATATAAAATTTATTATTGCCCCTAAACTAATAAGGCTGCAATATTGGCGCGTTGATAAGAATTGTTCAGCTCATCGAGACGCGTATTTAAATTTAAAAAAAACCAATTTGAGTGGTCTCCCGATTTACATGTCTGACGTTTACACTTGGCAGCGAGTAAATAACGAACGTTTTGTCCATCGCCTGTTAGAACTCATGATTTTTCTTTTTCCGTTAGTCTACTTATTTCTTACGGCTACGGCTGTAATTATTTTTGTTCACCTAATGTGCCTGATGATAACAGCCTCGTGCATCGTTATGGTTGAAGTGTAATAGTAGCAATTACTATTTAATAATGTTCGCTACTTACTACAAAGATTTAAATAATTTTTATGGCCGGTTGTATACTTGGGCTGTACCGACGTTGCTTAAGTTAAAAAATTAAACGGCGGACTTTTTCACAGAATTTGTAATTGTACAGCATATCTACCTAACCAATAACCATGTTATTAGGTTATGGTCAAAGGTAGGTACTGGAGGTCAAGGAGGTTTTTCACTATTAAAATAACGTTTTTCGAAAAAACAGTACTAAGGTTTTCAACCCTGAAAGATAACTTATCGAAATCTATAATAAAAATGTGCAGTTATACGTACTGTTTTTCACGACCCTGGAGGAGCCCGATTTGGCTCAAAATGTAATGAGCACTTACGAAGCGCCCACTGAATATGTGTGCCAAATTTCATCTCGACATCTTCAATAACTTGTAAGATCTTTTGCCCAAAAAAATCAGCTATCAAATACAGTAATAAAAATATGCACTGTATACTAAATTTCAGCCAGATCCGTTAAGTAGTTTGGACTGTACCTATAGCGTGTCCAGACTGACATTTTTCAAAAACGACTTTTTTTGTTTCCCAGGGCCATAAAACCTCGCCTAAAACAAAACGTAAAGATTTGTTGTTTTTGACGATTCGGTTTTTCGATTGATTTTAGTAACTGCTCCGCGAGCGTAGAAGTTACAAATGTTAAATTGACGTCCCTTTGTTTACGCCATAGGAAAAATGTCATTATTGCTAATTTATATAGTCAAAATAGTCATGGTCAAAATCGAGGGGGCAACCGCGAAGGAAATCTGGTGTACAATGTTGGAGGAAATCAGGGGGAAATCAAGGAAACCAAGAAAAAAAAAAGAGGAAATCATGGCAAAAAGGGAAATCAGTGTACAAGATTTCGGGCCGCGGTTGCCCCCTCGGTCAAAATGAAAGTGTCCTTTTAACTTTTTGCCTAGCAACACTTCAAAACGGCTGCTCCCATTGGTCAAAATCCCCTTTAATGTCGACTTTAACCAGGGGTTAACCACTTAGCGATTTTGGTGTACAGTTCTCTGGAATTTTGGCAATTTTCAAGCAAGTTTCCAGCAATTTTCTGGCGAATTTGGCATATTTTTTTGGCCACTTGGAAATTTTCCAGCAATTTCGGCAATTTCTAAGTTCCTTTTGATGTGGTCTTTAATGTTTCATTTTTTAGATGATGAATTTAAAAAAATGGCAGTCTCGGAGACGGTAGAAACTTTAATTTAAATTAAGAGCCACATCAAACAGCGGGGGGTTAACCACTTAGCGATTTTGGTGTACGCCTCTCTGGAATTTCGGCAGTTTTCTAGCAATTTTGGTGATTTCTGGCGATTTTGGCAATTTTCCAGCGATTTTGGCGATTTTCCTGCAATTTTGGCGATTTTCTAGCGATTTTGGCAATTTTCAAGCAAGTTTCCGGCGATTTTCAAGCATGTTTCCAGCGATGCAGCAATTTTCCAGCGATTTTCCAGCTATTTTGGCGATTTTCTAGCGATTTTGACAATTTTCAAGCAAGTTTCCGGCGATTTTCTGGCGAATTTGGCATATTTTTTTGGCCACTTGGAAATTTTCCAGCAATTTCGGCAATTTCTAAGTTCCTTTTGATGTGGTCTTTAATGTTTCATTTTTTAGATGATGAATTTAAAAAAATGGCAGTCTCGGAGACGGTAGAAACTTTAATTTAAATTAAGAGCCACATCAAACAGCGGGGGGTTAACCACTTAGCGATTTTGGTGTACGCCTCTCTGGAATTTCGGCAGTTTTCTAGCAATTTTGGTGATTTCTGGCGATTTTGGCAATTTTCCAGCGATTTTGGCGATTTTCCTGCAATTTTGGCGATTTTCTAGCGATTTTGGCAATTTTTAAGCAAGTTTCCGGCGATTTTCAAGCAAGTTTTTAGCGATTTTGTAGCGATTTTCGAGCGAATTTCGCATATTTTTTTGGCGACTTGAAAATTTTCTAGCAATTTCGGCGATTTTTATGCTCCTTCTGTGGTCTTTAATGTTTCATTTCTTAGATCCAAAAACCCTGTACTGATTTTGGACAAATTTTACAAAAACAATATTAGCGATTTTGGCGATTTTCTAGCGATTTTGGCGATTTTTAGCGATTTTGGCGATTTTCTTACAATTTGCGATTTTGCGTACACAAATTTACCATGTGGTTAACCCCTCGTCAAACAGCTTATGTGTTTTTTAAGCAATATCAGGTGTTCTCGAGGGTATTATTTATTATTTTATGGGAACTTTGGTGGTGATTTCCGCTTGTTCTGTGAATTTTCAGCAACTTGTCGATTTTTGGCAATTTGGGCAATTTTTAGCGATTTTGGAGATTTTCTGGCGATTTTCTAGCGATTTTGGCGATTTTCTTACAATTCGCGATTTTGTGTACACAAATTTACCATGTGGTTAACCCTTCGACTTCAACTTTTATTATGAAATCGGCCATTAGGGTATATGCTGAGGGGTGACAACTTGGAAATTTTGGTGTACGAGCATGAGAAATTTGTACAATTTTTTTCAGGAATTTCAGAAATTTTTGAAAATTTTTTGGAAATTTTGGAAATTTTTTAGAAATTATGGAAATTTTGGTGTACAGATTTTTACCCAGTTGTCAACCCCTTGGTATATTCTCTAATTTTAACGCTAACTGTTAAAATTTGACAGCACCGTTGCCCAATTTTTTCGTTTTCTTGGTAGCACTACGTTTAAATCTTAAGGCGGTTGAACATTAAGTACCGGCATCTTTAGCAGTTAGGCACTAAAAAAATTCTGTAAAAAGGCCTTTGCTTTGACGTTGCTGTAACAGCGAAAATATAAATTTTTAACCATAACATCATGTTAAAAGTTACAGAGGTTAAGGTAACTGACGTCGGTGCAACCTCTCGAGGCAAATTTTCAAAACTGTTTCAATTATTATCTTCTGATTTGAAATAAATAGTTTTTTCCATATATGCAGCGGTGTAATAGATGTAGTTAATTACTTAATTATGGAGTAACAGCTATGAAGTTATGATTCATTGTCTTATTATGAGGATACGAATGATATTTCAAATGTTTCCTTTGTAAAAGTCTTGTTTCGCCCCTTCTAACTCTATAGTGAAGGGTTACTTCTGAAAAAACTCTCCAACAGGTAACTTTTATTTATTAAATTGAGCCTGGATTGCTCCGATTTTTTAAAAGTCTATTGTGACTGTGAGAAAAATTTGTAAATTCCGAGTTAGTTGAGAAAAATGTGAGTTTCAATTTAAAAAAAATGCAGCAGAGAAGCGGCTGGAACCTCCCCAACGCATGGGTCTTTGATTTCCGTGACTTATTGTGTTTAAGATTTTAAAGTTGATATGCCTAAATGGCACTTCCCGTGGACCAATTGCTCCCAAAAGCCTTTCAGCTCTTCAATGGGTTACCTAACCTCCATGTACCAAATTTCGGACAAATTGATCCAGTAGTTTGGGCTATAACGTGGTTTCAGTGTTATTACAAAATTTCGATTTTTCTACCCGAAGGGTACTAAATGCGAATAAATTTTATCTCATTTAAAACCAGAATTTGAAGACCTTTCTGATGATAACAATAAATCTTTCAAAAAGTTGTTTTTGATGGGTGAATGAGAGAATAATTTTAAGTTTCGAAATTGGTGTGCCAAAACGGCACTTTCCGTGGGTCGATTGAATCCAAAATTTGTTCAGCTCTTCGACGTGTAATACAATCCCCATGTGCAAAATTTCAGCCAAATCGGTTGAGGGGCTTGGGCTGTACCGCGATTTTAAAGTCCGATAAAAATCAATTTTTTTTAAATTGTTGGTCAAAAGGGCACTAAGAATTAATACATTTTTAGATGCAGAATTTGAACGTCTTTCTTATGGTGACGTGAAAAATGGGGGTTTGCATTTAAAATTTAAAAGTTGATGTGCCAAAATGGCACTTCTGGTTGCACGATTGGCTCCAAAAGCTTTTCAGATCTAAGTTGGGTTTTCACATGCACACGTACCAAATTTCAGCCAAATCGGTCGAGTAGTTTGGGCTGTGGCGTGTTTACGAACGTACGTTCATACATACAGACACATTTTAAAAACCACTTTTTTGGGTTCCTGAGACCTCAAAACGTATAGATCCGGTCTTATCTCGAATTCGAAAATTTTAGTGATTGCAGTAACCTCCCTTTTTTTTAAATGGTGAAGTGGAGTGGGGAGGTTAAAAAAACTATTTTAGAACCATTTCCATTACGTTTTATTATAAAATACCCAATACCTACCATCATTTCAATAGTTTGTTAATTTCCTGTTATAGGCTTTATAATTGTCTAAATGATGTAGAATTCGATGTTTTCTGTAATAATTTTAGCACTGGTGCGGTTAAAGAGAGATTGTACTCTATATATAAATTGTAGTTATCTTTTATTTTGCATTTTTATAGTTTTGGATATAATTTTGTTATTTTTGTATCCACTATAGACTTCGGTCTGTTGGATGAATATATATTATTAAACCGGAAACGGAAAAAAATTTGACAGCACTCAATTTAATAAATAAAAGTTACATGTTCGAGAGTTTTTTGCGAAGTAACCCTCCACTGTAGAGTTAGAAGGAGGGCAAGCGACTTTTGAACCATACTGTATAGTCAGTAGAATGTGATTTAGGCCATAAATAATTTCAACAATGAAGGGATGACAAGACTCGACAGGGGTTAACATTTCTTTTAACCTCCCCAACTCCATCACAATTTTAAAAAAATGGGAGGTTACTACAATCACTAAAATTTTCGAATTTGAGATAGCACCAGATCTTCACGTTTTGGGGTCTCAGGAACCCAAAAAAGCGGTTTTCAAAATGTGTCTGTGTGTGTGTACGTACGTACGTACGTACGTTTGTAAACACGCCACAGCCAAAACTACTGGACCGATTTAGCTGAAATTTGGTGCGTAGGCATCTCATAACCCAACTTAGATCTGAAAAGCTTTTGGAGCCAATCGCGCAACTAGAAATGCCATTTTGGCACATCAACTTTTTAATTTTAAATGCAAACCCCCATTTTTCACGTCACGATAGGAAAGGCCTTCAAATTCTGCTTCTAAAAATGTATTCACTCTCAGTGCCCTTTTGACCAAAAATTAAAAAAAAATTGATTTTTATCGGACTTTAAAATCGCGGTACAGCCCAAGCCCCTGAACCGATTTAGCTGAAATTTTGCACATGGGGATTGTATTTCAGGTCAAAGAGCTGAACAAATTTTGGATTCAATCGGCCCACGGAAAGTGCCGTTTTGGCACACCAATGTCCAACTTTAAATTATTCACTTATTTAACCACCCAAAACAAGTTTTTGAAAGATTTATTGTCACCATCAGAAAGGTCTTCAAATTCTGGTTTCAAAAAAAATGCAGCAGTGAAGCGGCTGGAACCTCCCCATCGCGTGGATCTTTGACTTGTGTTTCTAGCCGAATTAGCACAGAAATTGTATAAGACTGGTTTCAACGACGGTTTTAGAACTGCCTAAAAAGGACTTACTTATACCTACTTTTCTCTAATGAATGTTTCAATTTGTATGTTCTAAAAAAGTTCTAAAACCATTATGGAAACCAGTCATACATTTTCTTTGCTAATTCGACTAGAAACCCAAGGCAAAGATCCACGCGATGGGGAGGTTCTAGCCGCTTCACTGCTGCATTTTTTTTATTAATTTAGCACAAGTTAATGGTTCTTAGCCCTGAAAATAAAATAGTTGTCAAATTATCTTTTCCTAAGACTACTCTCACCTCAAGATAAGAAAATCTACGTTCCAAACATGGCTATAAAGTTGTCAGTAGAAGTATTTTTTTAAATTATTTTTAGTTAATTAAAACGTTTCAGTCTCGGAAGAGGCGAAAATTTCTTTTTTTTTCTTATAGAATTTGTTAATATTGTCATTAACTAAAAGGTCACAGTCTAAAAATAAAGTAATTGTTTAAAAGTGTGAGAAAATAAACTCTCCTGGGTGTGAGTCAGCTATCGAAGGCTCCATAGTCATGCAAGTGGGAGATAAATGATACTCAATAAATCTAAATTTAATATAATTTTAAAAAATAAATGAAAGAATAACGGCAAGATGTTAGAGTGTTGAGAACCGAAGTTGTTGCATCTAGAAAGTGTCCACTGAATAATAATAATAATAATAATGTGTACGCCAAATATCATCTCGTTATCTTCAGCAGTGAAGTAACGGAATTGCCAGATATGAAATATATCACGTGGCGATTTTTGACGTCGCTGGTGGAAACAATGCAACAGAGAAAGAAGGAGGCTAAATCCAAGCCTGTGCCCCCAAGCGAGACAATAAGCTTCCAGTGCCACATTTTTCTCTTTTTTATTTTCCAAATTATCACAAAAAAATGTGTACCTAAATTTCTGAAGAAAAAACTGTTTTACAAAAAAAACTGTAAATTTACACAAAAACTGTAAATTTACAAAAAAAACTGTAAATTTGCACAAAAACTGTAAATTTACACAAAAACTGTAAATTTACAAAGAAACTGTAAATTTACACAAAAACTGTAAAGGACACTATCGGGTTTGGGTCGTTTTTCGGCCACGGCTCGGAGATATTTTTTTAGAATTCAAACAAAATGGATGGCGCATTACAACCAGGGTTTTGTTCATTGCTAACAGAACCATTTCTCGACCTCTTGGTCTGAAAATGTTTTCACCCGAATGATGGACACACAGAAACCCTCCAGTTCTTAGGAGGTCAGTATTGAAAATTAATATGGGATTTCCCGGCCACGGCAAACTTTTAAAAAAGATTTATTTTTTCGGTTCCTCAACACTAATAAAGAGCATATCAAATGATGACACTTCATAAGCACTCCAGATGATCACTCCAGAAGGCCATTCTTTGACCATTGTTGACATCTTCTGAAATACGAATGCTTAAAAAAATTACACTTATTGGAAAAAAATATTGAGTATAGGAAGACATTTTCCCGACCTAGAAAACATCTCCAGAAGGTTCTCTAAACCCCTTCATGCGGAAGGTGCTTCTCGCCAACGCACACTTGGATCCAAGTGTCAAAACTGATTCTGTAGAGTCTATACATAAACATTATTTATGTCGGCAACATCGCCAGAAGGTTATTCAAACCCCTTAATGCAGAAGGTGCTTCTCGCCAACGCACACTTGGATCCAAGTGTCAAAACTGATTCTGTAGGGTCTATACATAAACATCATTCATGTCGACAACATCTCCAGAAGGTTATTCAAACCCCTTAATGCAGAAGGTGCTTCTCGCCAATGCGTACAGATATCTCTTGGATCCAAGTGTCAAAACTAATTCTATGTGGTGTCTACATAAACATTATTCATGTGGCAATATCCCCAGAAGATTATTCAAACCCCTTAATGCAGAAGGTGCTTCTCGCTAACGCGTACTTGGATCCAAGTGTCAAAACTGATTCTGTACGGTCTATACATAAACATTATTCATGTCGGCAACATCTCCAAAAGGTTATTCAAACCCCTTAATGCAGAAGGTGCTTCTCGCCAATGCGTACAGATATCTCGTGGATCCAAGTGTCAAAACTGATTCTGTACGGTCTATACATAAACATTATTCATGTCGGCAACATCTCCAGAAGGTTATTCAAACCCCTTCATGCCGAAGGTGCTTCTCGCCAAGGCGAACAGATGTCTTTTGGATCCAAGTGCGATAAAAATTATTCTGCATGGTCTTTACATAAACCTTATTCACATTAGTAACATCTCCAGAAGGTCCTTCAAACTTTTTCCTGCAAAACGTGTTTTTCTCAAACACGAGCAGGTATCTCTTGGATCCAAGTGATAAAACTAATTCTGCATGGTCTCTACATAAACCATATTCATGTTGGCAACATCTCCAGAAGGTTCTTCCAACTTCTTCATACAAAAGGTGTTTTGCCAACGCGAGCAGGTATCTTTTTGATGCAAGTGTCAAAATTAATTCTGCGCGGTCTACAAATAAATTCTGTTCATGTTGTTAACATCTTCAAAGGATTCTAAAACCCTTCCATGGAAAAGGTTCTTCTACCCATATATGCTTCTAGCTAAGGCGAGTAGATATCTTTTGGATCCAACTGTCAAAACTAATTCTGTAGGGCTTCTGCATAAACCCTATTCATGTTGGCAACATCTCCAGAAGGTTCTTCAAACTTCTTCATGGAAAAAATGTTTTTTGCCAACGCGAGCAGGTACTATCCCTTGGATCTAAGTGATAAAAATTGTTCTGCATCGTCCTTACATAAACCTTATTCATATTAGTAACATCTCCAGAAGGTTCTTCAAACTTTTTCATGCAGAAGGTATTTTTCGCGAATCCAAATAATAAAATTAATTCCGTGGGGTCTCTACACAAACCTTATTCATTGTATGTTAATGAGTAACATTTCCAGTAGGTTTTATAACCTTCTTCATACAGAAGGCGCTTGTCACTAACGCAAACAAATATCTTGCGGATGTACGTGTCAAAACTAATTCAGTGGGGTTTCTAGACAAACTATTCATCTCCGGAAAGCTCTATAACAACTTTTCTTGTAGAAGATGTTTTTCGCGATCGCGAGCAGTTATCTCTTGGATGACAAAATTAATTATGTGCGATCTCAACCATACCATTCATGTTGGCAGCATCTTCAAAAGGCTCTCCAAACTTCTTTATGCAGAAGATGCTTCTCGCTAGGCAAACAGACATCTCGTGGATCCAAGTGTTAAAACACAACACAAGTGTCTCTACACAAACGTTAATCATACTCAACATCTCCAGAAAATTCTTCAAATTGCTTTACATAAATGGTGGTTCTCGTCAAGGCGATCAGATATCTGGCACATTCACGAGTCAGAGCTAATTCTGTAGAATCTCTACAAACACTCTATTCAAATTGGCAACATATACTCCGTTTGCGACCAAAACGGACGGCAGTAGGCTTTGTTGGGGTGACAGAATTCACTGGGTATAGTATTTATGACATTTGTCAAATTGCATGTCATCTTCAAAATTGCTTTCAAAATGGATGCATGTTGCCAAGTCGCAGAGGGTCTAATAATGTCGAAGAAGTGCTTAAAGATCTGAGAATTCTCCTTTTACTGAAGACTGACGAAAGACGCAATGGTTTTATGCCTTCGTGATACGCATACCCGCATACCCACGTAAGGATGTTTTTGGAAAACGGACTTCATGTAACGCGTGGCTGGCGGCAGGAATCATGGTGCAAGTTTGAAATAAATCGGAGCACTCCAAGGCCCCAGTCAGTCGCCTTTTTCCTAGGGGTCAATGGAGCCTTCTGTGGTGTTGGATTTGTGACCATTTTGCTTCAGTTAATTTTTGGAATTGATTGAAGATACGAAAAGGAAACAAGAAATTATTATTTATTTGAAGGAAATTGCTTACAGAGATTGTAGAGGAGGTACCTTGCTCACTTTATAATTAAATGTAATATCTAAACTGCTTTCATGTAGGTCCCTATGAAGGTTTACAAGATTCCTAATAAAAATTTACCTAATTCAATATTTTTTCTGATAATTTGGAAACAAAAACAGACAAATGTGGCACTTCCACGCTTCCATAGATTTTGGTCTTTTACCAACACTTGTGGGTTTCAAATTTTGTGGTCCTTGTCTCAAAGTCTTCATTATTAGGTACCGTTTTATACCTTAAAAAGTGACATTATAAAAACGCCTCCGTAAAGGAAAATATCACCCGCCTGCAAACGTCTGCATCATTTAAATCTAGGCGATTTTCTTTGATTTGCTTAAAGCACCTGATTATCTGCTTTTTCTGTTCGACGCTAATTAGTTTTGGCATTTCTGCGTCTCATTAACTGTCAAAATCAACAATTAAATGTAAAAAGTGACAACACGGCTAAAAGGTTCAGTGAGACAACAGTTCAGTTACTAAATGGTGACCAACTTTGAAAAACCAAACCAAAGCCTACTGCCGTCCGTTTTGGTCGCGAATGGAGTATATTCAGTAGGTTCCATAACACTCTTTTTTTTGAAGGTGCTTTCAGCGAAGGTGAACAGATACCTCGTGGATCCAAGAATCAAAATTAATTCTGTGGGGTCTATAAATAAACCCTATTCATGTGGAAAACATGTCTAGAAGGTTCTATGACATTATTCTTGTAGGTGTTAGATAGGTTAAAAAATGCTTCTCGCCAACGCGGAAGCAGTTGTCTTGTGAAAGTATATATTTCGAAAAAGGAACCCCCCCGACAAATTCTCAAGGGGGGCAAGTTCCCTCCGTGTCCCTGGTTCCAACGCCTATGTCTATAATCACGTCAAATCTGATTCTGTGCTGTCGGAATACTTTCTAAGGGCCATTTTTACCATGTCTGAGTTATGAAAACTCGGAGTTAGTTGTCACGACAATGACGTTCTCATTGGTTGTGGTATGTATAGCAACAAACCCCGAGTTTCCATAACTCGGACATGGTTTTTAACAACGTTAGGGGCTTTCCGGTTTTAGATCTTTGTAGCCTATAATCATGTGGATGCTTTTTAATCCATTTTATTGTTAGATGTACAAAATTAGATATTTCAACATTATACACAGGGTGTCTCAAAACTCCCGTATAAGGATAAAAATTGTGAGGGTACTATAGTTTTCAAATAAGAAGCAGTTCCAGTTCACCAATCAGAATGCAGCACTTAATTAAATGATAAGGTAAAATGAGGATGTGCAAGCTGTTGCTGGAATACACAAAAAGTTGTTGTGATACCTTATTTTTTGTGCCATTATTTTTTGTGTATGTCAGCAACATCTTGCACATCCTTATTTTACTTTAGAATCTAATTCAGAGCTTCATTCTGATTGGACCATTTCACAAATGCTTCTCATTTGAAAACTATTGTGCCCTCGCCATTTTTGCAAAAGAAAATTCGTCTTAGATTGAGTCCAGGAACATACCATTTCCAGCTTATACGGGAGTTGTGGGACATCCTGTATAGAGGATTAAAAGAAAATAAAAGGTCCTTTTTTATAAAATGAATTTACAATTTACAATGAATTTACAGAAATGTTTCTTTAACAATAGACAGGTACATAATGAGAAAATAATACTTTTATAAGATGAATTTACAATCAAGAGGTAGAGGTAGAGGAAAAATTCGAAGTAATATAAACCAGTGGAGAATTGGAGAACCCTGGACCCTTCACAGGGTTAAATCGTTTGTTGGTTCGTATGTCAGCTATGTATATTCCCTTCACCTCCTCTTCTTTCGCCTTCTCAAATTGGTTCGTCCACAATTCGGATTCCATGCGAATCTAGATCGCCTTAACCTACCAATGACGATGTTGTTGCCGGCGATATGGAGTTACCATCACAACAAACTAGATCATGCGAACTACGGTGTTTTTGGCGAAAATATGGTGGTTCCGGAAGAACTTATTGAGAACGAGTGTAATGCTGCTCCAGTTAAGATAGCATCTAATTTAATTTTGACTCACACCAAAGTTGTTCCCAGCACGGAACGATATTGTTTCATTTGCAGATCAGACAATGGAAGTAAACTCCCGCACACAGTCACTAAACAAGTTTGGGAGTGTCTTAGGATTTGTATGCCTCAAAAACAGATGCTGGCAAGACCACATTAGCACGGTAGATTTACAATAACGGGTACTGGAACATATTAAGCGACGGCGACGGGATAATATCAAAAACGGAACTGATATGAAAGAGCAGGAATTTCTTGCTCCTGTCAAGAGAGAGAATAAACATCATCGTGTAGACTTTTCAAACCCAACGGAAATGCCATGTTGGGTTTCTCGAAAGACGATTTCGACCATTTGTACACTGTCGTTTCACAGCTCCAAAAACCGCCACACTGAAAATGCCTTGCAATGTTGTTGATACTGCTTCACATGAATGTTTCCCAAGTGTTTTCTTGTTACAGTCTTTAGAATAAAACATCAGAGCATCGTATATGCGAAGCCTTCAGGTCTGTCTTCAAACCGATAACGGACAACTTTGTACCAAAGTATCTGATGGGAATGCACCATTTGAACAATCATAAGCTACGGAAGCACTTGAAAGCACCTGAATGCCACATATTTTTCTCATAATGGATGGAACTTTTTCTTTGTAGAAAAATATCTTTCGAACTTCAACGGGAGACGTATTCGACCCAGAAATCCCGCAACTTAGTCAAACCATTTTTAATAGCACTTCCCTCAGGCTATATGCACCTCCTGAGCCTCCTTCTCTTGCTGATGCGGCCAATAATATAGAATGAAGATAACGATCTGAAATATTTCTCCCAAGACAAAACAATGCACTTTGTACTTGACTATGGGTTTCGCAATCCCCTAAACCTCTTAAATGAAATGGACATCCACCATCAATCACAGTTTACCACAAACGATGGGAACGAATCTCACGTAAGTTACTTTGCCGATGACTCATCGAAGCAGTCAATGGTAGGTAGACTTGTAGATGAAGTTTAAATTCTTCGCTGACGTAGTTAAAATAAAAATTGACGGCTTGACGGCTATTCATATTAGGTCCCGCGTTGATTAATGCATATTGCCCGTTCTTGTTCGAAAGTTCAGCAAGAACCATTAACTACTATCAAACAGTTGAAATTATCTACTATAAGGTAGTCGACGATAACCGTGTCGAAAGCATAATGAGAATTTCCAAGGTTAAATTCAAAGGAATTCAAGAATTTAACAATTTCTGTATACTGGATTCAACTGACGAAAGGAGCAACCAAAAAGTGCCCAATATTTCGAGGTCAAAACTTCCTTCCCGATTCATTTCACAGAAAAACCACACCGTGTGGATCATGCTCCTACGTAACGTTGGCGTTGAGGCAATTTCTTCGCACAGTTGCGACAGTAAACAAAGGGCAGGGACAATCCGGTATCTACTGTACCATTGAGAACCACTATACTTTCTGAGAATTATTCGGCTGCTTTGTAATTTCTGGCATCAAGAAAATGGGAAATTCGCGAAGTGGACGGCCTGGACATTTCCCCTGCCAAGTGCCGGTTATATGATAAGTGCCACACAATCTAAAAATAAATTATTAAGAGAATGAATAAATATATTTAATTTACCGCTGCAATATGGGCACAACATCCGATTGTCCTAGAGCCTTGTTTACAGTCGCAATAATGCGACGGAATTGCCTCAATGCCCGCCTTCGAATTATCAACCTCGACCCATACGGTGTGATTCTTTCGTGAAATAAAACGTGAATGAAGTTTTGCTCTCAAAACATTGGGCATTTTTTGGTTCCTATAAACGGACAATTCTCCTTGTTCCTTTATATATTCCTTCGCCAGCTGAATTTGATATATGCCCAAAGTCAAATTCTCCAAATCCTCCAGGGTTAACCTTGGAAATTCTACTTCCACGTTCGAAACTTTCATCCATCGACAACCTTGGAGCAATTTCAATCGTTCAGCAAGGTCGTTTTCATCAACTTCCCTACGTAATGCTTCAAGAGCAAAGTTAGTGGTTCTTGCTGTATTTTCCAACAAAGACGGACAATATGCATTAATCAACGCGGCCCCTAGTTTAAACAGTCGCCCGATCTTCGGAAAATAACTTCCTTTAACTACGTCAGCGAAAAATTTAAATTTCATCTTCAATCTACCATTAACTGCCTCGATGAGCCATCGACAAAGAGTAACTTTACGAGACTCATTCGCATCCTTTGTGGTAAACTGTGCTTGATCCTTCTGCAAAAGGCAAGGCATATGATGTTGGATCTGCATTTCATCTAAGAGCTTTAGGGAATCGCGAAACCCACGGTCAAGTACAAAATGCATTGTTTTGTCTTGGAGGAAATCTTTCAGATCGCTATCTTCATTCAACAGAGCATTGAGAATGCTGGCATCGTTATTTGCTGCATCAGCAAGAAAAGGTCCTGGTGCATCAATTATATAACCTGATGGAAGCGCTATCATAAATGGTTTGACCAAGTTACGGGATTTCTGAGTCGAATACGTCTTCCGTTGAAGCTCGTGATCGGAAGATTTTTCTACAAACAAATAAGTTCCATCCATTATTAGGAAAGTGTGGCCTTCAGGAGCTTCGAAAACAGTATTAAAAATCTCCCTGGAGTGCTCTCGTAGCTGATCATTGTTCAAATGGCGCATTCCCAGATACTTTGGTACAAAGTTGTCCGTTAATGATGTGAGGACAGACTCGATTGCTTCGCTAACTATGCTCTGATGCTTTATTCCAAAGACTGTAGCAAGAAACGCTTGAGAAACATTCATGCGAAGCAGCATCAACAACATTGCAAGGGCATTTTTAGTGTGGCGGTTTTTGGAACTGTGCATATGCTTCGCAACGAAAGTGTGCAAATGTTCGAAGTCGTCTTTCGAGAAGCCCAACATGGTGTGGTAATCTTCGTCTGGCATTTCCGTTGGGTCTGAAAAGTCTATACGGAGTTGTTTATTCTTGCTCTTGACAGGTTCCTTGCCACCAGAAACTGCATAAAACCAAGCAAGGAATTCCTGCTCTTTCATATCAGTGCCGTTTTTGATGTTATTCAGTCGCTCAATATGTTCCAGTGCGGCTGCTGTAAATCTACCGTGCATAATGTGGTCTTGGCAGCATCGGTTTTTAAGAGGCACACAGATCCTAAGGTACTCCCAAACTTGTTTAGTGGCTGTGTGCGGAATTAATTTTCTTCCATTGCCTGATCTGCAAATGAAACAGTATCGCTCCGTGCTAGGTACTGCTTTGATGTCAGTCAAGATTAAATTCGTTGCACTCGGAGCTGTAGCTGCATCACACTCGTCCTCAATACGTTCTTCCATAACCTCCATATCTTCGCCAACAACATCGTCGCTCGCATGTGATGGTCCCGATTGGTTTGGAGATAGTTCCATATCTTCGGCAACTACATCATCGTTGGTCGGTGAAGGCGATCTAGTTTGATGTGGAGATAGCTCCATATCGTCGGCAACAACACCTTCATTGGCAGGTGAAGGCGATCTCGATTTGCTTCGAGTTCGAATTGTTGGTGAACCAAATGGAGGCGAAGGCGAACAAGGAGAAGGTAAACGGGATATAGCTGACATTGGAGATTCACATAGAGATGATGCAGGAGGTGATAAGTTACTCACAGAGGAAACTGTAACCTTCGACTAAAAAAATCTGTTAATTGCAATAAATAAGTAACGTAATGGGCCTACCTGAGTTGCCATAACATTTTCTTCATCATGGGTGGTGTGCCTTTCCTTGCATGAGCAAAATTCCCAGCGCCCATCATCGGCTTTTACTCGGATTGCATTTCTTATCTAAACGTAGAAGCACATGAGGCATTGGATCAGAAAATCTAGTGATAATATGCTTACCTTCGAATGACACTTTCCACAAATGAAAGAATTAATGTTATGTAATTTCCAGCCACTACCCACAAACGATTTAAACCCTGTGAAGAGTCGAGGTTCACCAATTCTCCGCTTTCTTGCATTACTTTGAATGAGTTTTTGGCAAAGAGCGCACCGACATTTCATGTTTACAAAAAAAAATAATAGGTAGGTACACTAATGCCAAATAGTTTGTGGTATTTTGCGATTATTACTAGTCTTGTCATCATTGTCATGGAGTCCAACCTATAGTGTTTCGATATCATCACAACACAATAAAGGTAAAGGATAATAATTTAAGTACCTCAACACTCAACAATTCAATGCAACAATTGCAATATTAGTTTTCGATCTACAGGGAATTGTCGTAAAAGAAAATATATGCCTCGTACGACTTGCCAAACATTATATCGGCTCTGATAAGTTCTAAGCAGGCAATAGAAATAATTTTGTTTAATTGCTTAATTTTTCATGGTCGCCCAGACTTAAAACTAATACCAGAGATTGCCAGTGGTCAGGAGTATGTGGCTGCAAAATCAGAAATGTGTCATGCCTATTAACAGTGTTCTGGTTCTCGGCCACGCCACGTTCTGCAATTTGCAAAAGAAATTATTTTTTAAAGATGGTTGCCATGGTCGCCCAGACTTGAAACTAAAATCAGGGCATGCTAGTGGTCTCAGGAGTGCGTGGCTGCAAAATCAGAAATGTGTCATGCCTATTAACAGTGTTCTGGTACTAGACCACGCCACGTTCTGCAGTTTGCAAAAGAAATTATTTTTTAAAGATGGTTGCCATGGTCGCCCAGACTTGAAACTAAAATCAGGGCATGCTAGTGGTCTCAGGAGTATGTGGCTGCAAAATCAGAAATGTGTCATGCCTATTAACAGTGTTCTGGTTCTCGGCCACGCCACGTTCTGCAGTTTGCAAAAGAAATTATTTTTTAAAGATGGTTGCCATGGTCGCCCAGACTTGAAACTAAAATCAGGGCATGCTAGTGGTCTCAGGAGTATGTGGCTGCAAAATCAGAAATGTGTCATGCCTATTAACAGTGTTCTGGTACTAGACCACGCCACGTTCTGCAGTTTGCAAAAGAAATTATTTTTTAAAGATGGTTGCCATGGTCGCCCAGACTTGAAACTAAAATCAGGGCATGCTAGTGGTCTCAGGAGTATGTGGCTGCAAAATCAGAAATGTGTCATGCCTATTAACAGTGTTCTGGTACTAGACCACGCCACGTTCTGCAGTTTGCAAAAGAAATTATTTTTTAAACATGGTTGCCATGGTCGCCCAGACTTGAAACTAGAATCAGGGCATGCTAGTGGTCTCAGGAGTGCGTGGCTGCAAAATCAGAAATGTGTCATGCCTATTAACAGTGTTCTGGTTCTCGGCCACGCCACGTTCTGCAGTTTGCAAAAGAAATTATTTTTTAAACATGGTTGCCATGGTCGCCCAGACTTGAAACTAGAATCAGGGCATGCTAGTGGTCTCAGGAGTGCGTGGCTGCAAAATCAGAAATGTGTCATGCCTATTAACAGTGTTCTGGTTCTCGGCCACGCCACGTTCTGCAATTTGCAAAAGAAATTATTTTTTAAAGATGGTTGCCATGGTCGCCCAGACTTGAAACTAGAATCAGGGCATGCTAGTGGTCTCAGGAGTGCGTGGCTGCAAAATCAGAAATGTGTCATGCCTATTAACAGTGTTCTGGTTCTCGGCCACGCCACGTTCTGCAATTTGCAAAAGAAATTATTTTTTAAAGATGGTTGCCATGGTCGCCCAGACTTGAAACTAAAATCAGGGCATGCTAGTGGTCTCAGGAGTATGTGGCTGCAAAATCAGAAATGTGTCATGCCTATTAACGGTGCTCTGATAATAGGCTACGACACGTGTCCGACCAATTTCTTAAAAACAGTTGGCAACACTGCAGGGTGTTAAAATTGACAATGAGGGCGTCTTAAGGCCTGACTAGTTTGTGGTCAAAATTAGAAGGGCCTGTCATGCTAATAAGACCAGTTCATGAAAACCGATAGTGTCCTTTACACAAAAACTGTCAATTTACAAAAAAACTGTCAATTTACACAAAAACTGTAAATCTACAAAAAAAAACTGTAAATTTGCACAAAAACTGTAAATTTACACAAAAACTGTAAATTTACAAAGAAACTGTAAATTTACACAAATACTGTAAAACACAAAAACTGTAAATTTACACAAAAACTGTAAAACACAAAAACTGTCAATTTACAAAAAAACTGTAAAACACAAAAACTGTAAATTTACAAAGAAACTGTAAATTTACACAAAAACTGTAAAACACAAAAACTGTAAATTTACACAAAAACTGTAAAACACAAAAACTGTCAATTTACAAAAAAACTGTAAATTTACAGAAATACTGTAAATTTACACAAAAACTGTAAAACACAAAAACTGTCAATTTACAAAAAAACTGTAAATTTACACAAAAACTGTCAATTTACACAAAAACTGTAAAACACAAAAACTGTAAATTTACAAAGAAACTGTAAAACACAAAAACTGTAAAACACAAAAACTGTAAATTTACACAAAAACTGTCAATTTACACAAAAACTGTCAATTTACACAAAAACTGTAAATCTACAAAAAAAACTGTAAATTTGCATAAAAACTGTAAATTTACACAAAAACTGTAAATTTACAAAGAAACTGTAAATTTACACAAAAACTGTAAATTTACACAAAAACTGTAAATTTACACAAAAACTGTCAATTTACAAAAAAACTGTAAATTTACACAAAAACTGTCAATTTACACAAAAACTGTAAATTTACAAAAAAAACTGTAAATTTGCACAAAAACTGTGAATTTACACAAAAACTGTAAATTTACAAAGAAACTGTAAATTTACACAAAAACTGTAAAACACAAAAACTGTAAATTTACACAAAAACTGTCAATTTACACAAAAACTGTAAATCTACAAAAAAAACTGTAAATTTGCACAAAAACTGTAAATTTACACAAAAACTGTCAATTTACACAAAAACTGTCAATTTACACAAAAACTGTCAATTTACACAAAAACTGTAAATCTACAAAAAAAACTGTAAATTTGCACAAAAACTGTAAATTTACACAAAAACTGTAAATTTACACAAAAACTGTAAAACACAAAAACTGTAAATTTACACAAAAACTGTCAATTTACAAAAAAACTGTAAATTTACACAGAAACTGTAAATTTACACAAAAACTGTAAAACACAAAAACTGTCAATTTACAAAAAAACTGTAAATTTACACAAAAACTGTCAATTTACACAAAAACTGTAAATTTACACTTGTAGCACGTCACGTGCCGACCGTACTCATATTCCGTTCCGCGCGATGACCGTTGTTTGGCGGGAATTTTAAAAACTTTTGTGTAAATTGGCAGTTTTTTTTGTAAATTTACAGTTTTTGTGTAAATTGACACACATTTTTTGTGATAATTTAGAAAATAAAAAAAGAAAAATGTGGCACTTCTACGCTTCCGTAGCTTTGGCATACCTCTAATCTATTTATTTCTATCCTTCTTTCACACGCGAAGATAAAGCGAGAAAGGAGGTGCATCAGTCACACCAAGTCAGGTTACCAACAACTACACAAAATAAAAATCCCCAACCATTCAAATCTTTTAATGGCCACTTAAATAATTATTGCCCCCTTGTCCTAATCCGCGTTTTAAAACGTTAAAAATAAAACCGGCCATTAAAAAAAATCTCTTCTTGTTTGGAGCTGACATTTTTCCTTATCACATTTGCCGTGCTTCATTCGAAACATGCAAATTTGTTTAAACGATAATTTTCAAGGTGCTGCTAAATAGCTACGTACAGCACACGGCTCGATGATTAAACAGTAGTTGTGCGGACACTTTAAAAAATGGAGTTGCTAAATTCGGATAAAATCTACAAAGTCATCGACAATAAGAAGAAGAGCAAAAATTCGCGAGGGGATGAAACGGTGATTTTCCGCCAACCCTGTGTACTTAGTTTTTCTTTTTCAATTTGCAGATAAATGTGAGGGTGACCACCATGGATGCGGAACTCGAGTTCGCAATCCAACATACCACTTCGGGGAAGCAACTCTTCGATCAGGTGGTCAAGACTATTGGCTTGAGGGAGGTTTGGTTTTTTGGACTGCAGTACACCGATTCTAAAGGCGATCTTACGTGGATTAAGTTGTACAAAAAGGTAAGATAGATAATTAAAACTAAAGTTTCTCTTAGAAGTATTATGAGTGGCGCTAGAAATTTTACGCTATCTGAAATACCAATCTGCGATAAACTTATTGAAAATTGCTCAGATATATCGCGTTATCAAAAACTCTTTTTAGTGTGTAGCCCTATTGCGGTAAAACCGTCACGTCAGTCTGCCTATTTTGATCGCTCGATATTTTCCATTACGTTTTTTTTAAAGATCGACCTCTATGCGGCTGTGATTACGTCATTTCGTTTCATCGTTACCAGAATTCGACTCCTATGACTCACAGTGGGTATTATGCAAGCTTATGATAATGAGAGATAATTTTTATAAGAATTTTAAAGTAAAAACGACCGCAAAATATCACCAGAAGAGATCGTCACTTGCATTCGAAGTCTATTCATAGCGATTGCAGAGTTGTGGGCGTAGAGACGACCTTAAAGGTTGTTTTTTCACTTTTATTTTAATCCAAAAGTTGAAGTGTTTGAACGAACAAGAAAATGATTTACTAACGAAGAGAAATTTATAACACAAGCGACTGACATTAACTGTTAACACGTCTGAATTATGGACAACAATAATTTTTTTAATAACCGCCAAGGTAACCGCTCGGAATAATTGGGCATTATATTTTAAGACATTTCTTGGTCGTTATTGTAATTACAATAAGTTGTTTAGTTTGTTGAAATTGTAGATGCATAATTAAGTATATGGGTAATGAGGTAGGTGTCTAAAATGTAGGTTATGTAACAGATATAAACATTAAACACTACTGTGAATTGTAGCTTGTATTGGGAAATAATTGTTATGTATAAATGGTATTTACAAGTACAAAGTATTTCTGTAGTTTACTGCAGAGATACTATTGCCCTTGATAACTCGTGAACCGATTAAGATAACCTCGAGAAAGTTGTGAAGAACTCACCCCCAGAGGGCTTGAATAAAAAAAGTAGTATTGTTAACGAATGAGTGAGCAGTTAAAATTTACGAATATTTATGTCGGCGCAAAGAGAAATTCATAAAATTGCGGAAAAATGCCTGCCGCTTTAATTTCATTGCGGTCGTTATATTAATAAACATTAGAAAGTGAGTTTTTCTTGTTTGGCGAGAGGGGAATCGATCGGGAATTCCTGCACAAATCGAATATAAAAGACGCGATGATAAATATTTATATCGAGCTCTCCCATTCATGACGCGGATGAAAGCGTAAAAACAGATCAATGGGAGATTGGCTGAACAAATGCCAATGCCGTGATATCGCTAGAGTGTGAAAGACACGTCACAAACGTCAACAAATTGTTGCGTTGTTTCAAAGACCGCACAATTTTAAACGGATTAGTCGCTTTTTCTTGCGTTTTAATTACAGATTTAATTAAATGACCGACATTCAGATTCTGGGGGGTTTCTATTACACCACGTTTTATTTTACATTTCGACATCATTTCTGACAATTCCACGTGTGTAGTGCCACATTTCCAAAGTGTACAACCCCTCGTGCATGTATTAAGATTTATCAAAGAAAACCAAGAAAAACCAATAATTTGTTTCCATGATAACATTAATAATACAATAAAACATGTCAATAATACTCTCGCTGCGTTCCAAAATGTTATGTACAGGGACAAAATTAAAAAGAAAATAATTATTATTGTTCGTGAGTTCAACATTTACGAAAAATAGTCGTTTCAAATGTTCGTTTGATATATTTTAGTGCCGTACGAGGTGCCGTAGCAGAATGCGGAGGTACTCTTGTCTTACCTTATTCGCTCGCTCGCTCGCTCGATCGCTCGATCGCTTGCTCGCTCGCTCGATCGCTCCTCAGTCTGTCCGTCGGATAACTTGAGAACGGATTGAGATATCGAGCTGAAACTTGGTAGGCAGCTTCGTCTCCCGAAAAGTAAGGCGGGGATTGCTTTTGGGCCATATCGGACCAAGGGGGTGGGAGCTAGGGGTGAAAAACCGAAAAACTACTAATTGCAATAACTCGAGAACTAGTGGAGATATCTTGCTGAAAATTAGTATGCACGTTCGACCTTCAAGTCTGTTGAAAGTGAGGGGGTGCCAATTTCGGGGGATGAAATTTAGGGGATGAAAACCACAAAAAATATGATAACTCCGCAAGGGTTGCACGCAGCTGTCGGAAACTCAACGTACACACATATATCGGTGAAATCTTGTGGGGGATGCGTTTTTTCGTAAAACCGAACAAATGGGGTGGAAATTAGGGGTAGCAACTCGAAATTCCGCTTAATAAGTACTAGTCGAAATTGCCGTCATTCGATAGCTTTCCATTAATTATTCAAAAAAGGTGTCATTCATATTTTGCGAAAAACCACCCTTATAGGCGCTACAACCCCTAACATGCAGAAACACAAAAATACGAGAACTCAAAAACTACTCAACGTATCAAGGCAGAATTTGGTTTGTGAATTTCCAGTGACATTATAGGTGGATGGACAAATTTTCTAAAATATCTAACAAAGGGGATGAAATTTAAGGGTTGAAACTTGAAATTTCTTCAAGTAAATGGTAGCCTAAAATTACGGGGTTCGATAGATTTCGGTCAACTATTGAAAAAAGGTCTTATGAGTTTTCAATCTAAAACCAACCCCTGGGCCATTAACCACCCCTAACTCTTTGCAAGTCGATAATTATATTTTATTTATTTTTTCTGAAACCCTATTGGTTTATTTATGAACAACTGAAGTCAGTAAATACGCAAGGAGTTATGTCACACCGGAAAAATAAACTCACCCCTGTAAATCATAAAGGGGTGAAATCATGAGGTGTTGAAAACATGAATCTACAAATTACCTTAATTTTTAAACGAATTGGGTTAGGGTGGTGAAATTGAAAACGCAACTTCCTTTAGGGCATGTGGGGGTGGTGAAATAGGGGGTTGGAGTTTAGGGGTTGAAACGTCCATAAAGCCCTGTAATTTGACACAGAGAAGCAATATCTTCTGCGAAACTGTGACATCTTACACACTGCATCTTCGAGAAGGGAAGATCGAATTTTAGGAGAAAATTATCGAAGGGGATGAAAGTTAGGGGTGGAAACTCGAATTTTCAATGAAGAATGTATAGTTGAAAATATTACCATTCGATAGCTTTCTATTGATGGTACAAAAAAGGTCTTATTCATCATTCGCGAAAAACGACCCTTAAAGGCGGTACAACCCCCTAACATGCCGAAACAAAAAAATGCGAGAACTCAAAAACTGCTCAACGTATCAGGGCTAAATTTGATGTGGTAATTTACAGCGCCACTGTAGGCGGATGGGCAAATTTTCATTAATATCTAACAAGGGGGATGAAATTTAAGGGTTGAAACTGGAAATTTTTTCATGTAAGTGGTGGAATAAAATTATGGGGTTCAATAGATTTCGGTCAACCATTGAAAAAAGTCTTATGAGTCTTCATCCTAAAACCAACCCCTACGCTACTAACAACCCCTAAGCCCTAGCAAGCGGAGTAAATATATTTCATTTATTTTTTTTTTGCTTTCTTCTAATTTGTTATTAATTTAAAGTGATTTTCATTAATTTTTGACCCATCCACAATTTTTCAACCCCTTTCATGATATGTGAACCCTCAAAGAGCAAAATTTACCCAGACCGCTTCTTTTTCGGGTGATTTCCGCTGGTTAATTTTGTAAAATTCGCGCAGTTTTGCCTTATGAATTGTTCTTGCCTTTTTCACTTTTTCGACCCCTTCGCAATGTTTCAACCCCCAAAAGTCAAATTTGCATAATTGGCTTATTTTCGTGTTATTTTCTGTAATTCTACTTAATTACGATTAATTCTCATCCCTTTTAACTTTTCATCCCCCTTTACAATTTTTCAACCCCCTAAGTGTTTATTTTGCAAAATTCACATAATTTAGTTTTCCTTCGGTAACAAATTGAACTCAATTGGATTATGTTTATCTTTTTCACTTTTCCAACCCCCTTCGCAACATTTCAACCCCCAAAATCTAAATTTGCATAATTGGTTTACTTTCGTGTTATTTTCTGTAATTCTGCTTAATTACGATTAATTCTCATCCACTTTGACGTTTCATCCCCCTTTACAATTTTTCAACCCCCTAGGTGTTAGTTTTGCCAAATTCGGATATTTTCGTTTTTCTTCTGTAATAAATTGAACCCATTTGGATGATGATTAAATTTTTCACTTTTTTCATCCCCCTTCGCAATGTTTCAAGTCTTCAAATGCTAAATTTACATAATTGGGTTAATTTGGTGTTATTTTCCGTAATTTTACTTAGCCACGGTTAATCCTGATACCTTTTGATTTTTCATCCACCTTTACGATTTTTCAACCCCCTAAGTGCTAATTTTGTAAAATTCGCATAATTCCGTTTTTCGACGGTTATAAAATTGAACGCATTTGGGATTCAGTTTACCTTTTACAATTTTTCAGTTTCCTTCGCAATAGGTAGGTATAAGTGCTTATTTCAACCCCCACAAAAGTTTTAATTGCATAATTTGGTTATTTTAGTGTTTTATTTCGTAATTCTACTTAATCCACACTTCATTTTCATTCCTCTTGACTTTTAACACCACTGTGCGTCTGCGGAGGCACTACTACTAGGTGCAGATTTATAAAATCTGCACCCGACTCCACCAGTAAATTCAGCTCGCCCCTACATACACATTAACAAGGTAAACATCTACAGGGACACACATCGCATTGATACACATCTTTCGTTGGCTTTTTTTCATATTCTTTCCTTGCTTCATTCATTTTCCCAACAAGATACAGGATATGAATTTGAAACATTTCCAAATTTTTTAATTAAGTCCTGCAGCTTATTAATTAAAACTTTTCGAGTTTACTTGGCTTAACTTAACTTTAGCGGAAACCGTGTATGTACTGAAACTGCACATATTCCCGTTCGGAATGATAAGCTGAGTACAACGGTACCCGTTTTTTCTTGCGGAAACGCAGCGTTGCCAAGTTACAGGTTTCCGCTAAACTAAAGTCCGTACGGGTGGGGCTAACTTTGCTTTAACGGAAACCTTGTCAGCACTAAAACTGCACGTACTCCCGTTGAGAATGATGAGCTGAGTACAACGATACTCGTTTTTTCTTGCGCAAACGCAACGTTGCCAAGTCACATGTTTCCGCTAAAGTCCCTATAGAAACCACGTGCACGTTAATACTTTGTATGTTCTGGTTGAGAATGACGAGCTGATTAAACGTCACGTCATTTTTCTTGCGCAAGCGCCCTGTGGCCAAGTTTCAACTAGTTTTATGTTCTTCTTTGACAGGTGACAGGTGACGTCTAATGCTCCGTTAGCGGTTTTTTAGCGCTTGCCGAGATCGTTGGTCGGGTTGGCACCTGTGTCGCGCTCCTTTCTTTGCTATGGCATAGACAGAGACGGGTACAGTTGCGCTGAACCTGACCGTCTTCATCTGGTCGGCGCGCAGAAGCTGCTTTTGACTTTAGTGTGACTTTAACCTTTTCCCTCCACCCACCAAATTTCCCCAAACTTTCGCGCCTTTCTTCAATGTTTGAGCGTCTTTCGATCGATTTACAGTGCGACCCAAAAGCTGTTATTTTTCTTTGACCCAAACGTTTTTTCATTTTCCAGGCAACTGTTTTGTATTTTGTGTTAATTTCTTTTATAGCTGAAGATGGAGTAACACTCCGAAACGCGTCCTAAACAGTGGAACGAGACTGTGAAACTACCTTGTGTAATCAAACATCAGTTCCTCTTTGAAAAATGGACCAAGCTTTCAACCAACTAGTTTTATGAAGTTCTTATGGTACTACTTTAGCAAAAACCATGCAATTTCTGGGAACAAAATGACACGAAAATACGTGCAGATCCTCTTCCCGACCCTATGACACAGATCAATGAGTAGTAATTCGCATCGCTCAGCTTAATATCGATATTGTAAAAATTTAATTTAGTTATTTTAGTTGACAAGGCTTTCCATATGGTGTCACAAAACGTTATCTATTTTTATATGGAGCGACTGAATGACAATAAATGATTATCTTCACCTCGTCTTCACATTGACTTTTTTTTTAACTAGCAATATTAGGCTAAGCTATAATTAGGTAATAAATACTACTTATTGACCTGTGTTTTAGGGTCGGGAAGAGGATTTGAGGCTCCATATAAAAATGGATACGTTTAGTCAAACCATATGGAAAGTCATCTCCTTGTCAGCTAAAATACCTAAACTAAATTTTTACAATATCGATATTAAGCTGAGCGATACGAAACAGTACTCACTGATCTTTGTCATAGGGTCGGGAAGAGGATCTGCACGTATTTTCGTGTCGTTTCGTTCCCAGATATACTGCATGGTTTTTGGCTAAAGTATTTACATAAGAACCTCATAAAAATAGGGGAAACTTGGCCACTGTGCGTTTGCGCAAGAAAAATGACGTGCCGTTGAAATCAGCAAGTCATTCTCAACCAGAATATGTAAAGTTTTAACGTGTACGTCGTTTCCGCTAAAGTAAAGTCCCTATAGACTTTAGTTTAGCGGAAACCTGTAACTTGGCAACCTTGCGTTTGCGCAAGAAAAATCGGGTACCGTTGTACTCAGCTCATCATTCTGAACGGGAATATATGCAGTTTGAGTTCATACAAGGTTTCCGCTAAAGTAAAGTTGACCCCTCGGTTGACCCTGTGTGGTTTTATTGACCAGTAAATAAGAGGACTCATATTTAAAAAAAAAAACAATGGCGTACGCCTCTTGACGGGAAAAGTATGTTAATTGTCATTTTTTTGGACTAAAAAAATCAAATAATAAGTTATTAAGCAGAGGTTAAACAATTAAACATGTCAAGAGTTAAACGAGGGGTTGACGACGGGAAAAATTGTGTACACTATTTCTATATTTCATATATATTTCCATATTTTGAACACGCTACTGTGGTCGCTACTCGTGGACGGCCTCCTAAGGGACCTGAACGGAGAAGGGTGCTACGCTCAGGCGTACGCTGATGATGTGTGCATTGTAATTAGGGGCAAGTTCCTGGGGACAGTCACAGCCATCATGCAACAGGCTCTGAACAGAGTTAGCAACTGGTGCGAGGGGCGATCCTTGTCGGTAAACCCGAACAAGATGGAGTTGCTCCTCTTCACTAGGAAAAGAAAGTTGGACACCGTAAGATGGCCCAAGCTGCAAGGGGTGACCTTGGGTCTGGCCGAGAGAGTGAAGTATCTGGGAGTAATCCTGGATCCGAAGCTTTCTTGGACAGACCATGTAGAGTCACAAACAAAGAAGGCCTGCGCGTCCTTATGGATGTGTAGGCGTTTCTCCGGCTCCACTTGGGGACTAAAACCGCAGGTGGCGTACTGGTTATACACAACCGTCGTGAGGCCTCTGGTCACGTATGGCGCCCTGGTCTGGTGGCGCTCCACGGAACGCGCTAGTACCAGGAGTGCCCTCGGGCGAGTGCAAAGGCTGGGATGCCTAATGGTGACCGGTGCTATGAGAACAACTCCCTCAGCAGCCTTGGAGGCGATCCTGGCCCTGGAGCCGCTGCACCTCAGAGTGCAGCATTCGGCCCGGGCCTCAGCCTTCAGGTTGCAGGGGATAGGAGAATGGCGAGCGGGAAGTGAGGGACATCGAAGTGCACTCACTCTACCGGGCGCGGATGAGGCTGTCTTGCAAATGCGCAAAGACAGGATAGAGCGTCGGTTGCGCTTTAATGACCCATATACAACCAGGATCCCCTCTAGGGAAGACTGGGGCGAGAAGGGAGAAAAATTGCTCACACCGCGTGGCCTAGTCTGGTACACAGACGGGGCCAAAAACGATCTGAGCACCGGCGCAGGATTCACTGGGGGGATGCCAGAGGGACGAGTGAGCGTACCTCTTGGCAAGTACCTCAGTGTATTCCAGGCGGAAATATACGCAATTCTGGTGTGCGCTGAGGAGAACCTACGTAGGGGCTACTCTGGCAAGTACATCTACATCTGCAGCGACAGTCGGGCGGCGCTCGGGGCTCTGAACTCCGTGGAGGTGAGATCCGGCCTCGTTAACGACTGTCGAGACGCATTAACGAAGTTGGCTGGAAATAACAATTCGGTCAACCTGGTTTGGGTTCCTGGGCACTCAGGAATCGCTGGCAATGAGGTAGCTGACGAACTGGCAAGGGAGGCATCGAACATGCCATACCTGGGACCACAACCAGCACTCGCTGTGACGGAGAGTGCGTTGCGGAAGGAGCTAGGAAACTGGCTCAACAAGCAATTTCACTCACACTGGGAAAATGCACCGGGGATGAGGCAAGCGAGGGCCTTCATTTCTCGGCCCTCCTCGCCAACAGCCCAACGGTGGTTTCTCCAGTTAAGCCGAGAGCGGCTAAGGAAAGTCGTGGGCGTCCTGACAGGGCACTGCGCACTCAAACGACACCTTCATCTAATGGGACGTTCTGAGGAAAGCACTTGTAGAGTGTGCGGAGAAGAGGAAGAAACGCCTCTTCATTTGCTAACCGAATGTGGCCCGCTCGGTCACAAAAGGCTTAGGGAACTGGGGGCTGCATACCCAGCCCCCGCGGAAATATACTCACTCTCTGCAGCGGATGTACTGGCCTTCATGGAAGGGACGGGGCTTCTGTAGAGAAGAGGTTGCAGTGCGGGCATAATGGATCTTAAGGTCTGAATGCAGCGGACCCGTAAGGGAACGCACCGCAGAATCGAAATACGAAATATTTTGAACATATTTTCGTATTTCAAACATATTTTCATATTTCACATACATTTTTCGTTATGTTCTCCATATTTTCATTTTAATTCCATATTTCCACCGTATTTCTTTCTCGTTCGAATCACCAAAAAGATCAAATCTTTACGTTTGGGTCCTGGGAAACCAAAAAAGTAGTGCCCTTTGGCAAAAAAATCATCAAAGACACGCTACAGCCGAAAGCTACTAAAGATGTCGAGATGATGCTTCCGGAACATTAGTAAATTTTTTACAGCGTATTTCTTTCATATTTCGAATAAATTTTCCATATTTCGAGTATATTTCTCATATTTTCGCATATATTTTCAAAATATTTGCATATTTTCAGTATATTTTCATGTTTTCAGTATATTTTCAATATATTTTCATATTTAAAATATATTTCCATATTTTCGGGCCCTCGTGCACCATATTTTCGCCGTTGTTAACCCCTCAGAGTTAAAATTGATTTGTTTTTGTCACTCATCACCAGGAAAGTGTTTCCCCAGTTGGAATTTGACCGGAATGTTTTGGTTTTTTCTGTTTTGGATCATGCCCATAGTAAGTTCCCAAAATCGTTCCCGTGCAAATTCATTTTTGCGATTTTTCTAATTTTTTGAATTTTCAAAATCTGACCGTTGGGGTATCACCACACCATTTAGGGGATGTAACTCGGTTTTGGGGCAATTTATTTATAGTTTTCTTATGTTCCACTGTCCTTGTGGTATGTCTTATAATTATACATAATATTGAATATCTCAAAATAAATAGGTATAGTCAGATTTTGACTTCAAAAAATTAGAAAAATCGCAAAAATGAATTTGCATGGAAACGGTTTCTATTGGTATGATCTGGCGCAGTGGTGTCAGTGTTAAGAGTGACTGCAAATTTTATGAGTTTTTTTGAAAACTTTTGCTTTTAATGGTATTTGTAGAAAAGATAAATAACTATTAGTGTCCACTGATGACTACAATATTATTTTCATGTAATATGTAATGCATATGTTCCCAAAATTGTGTTATATTATCAATATATCAATTTTTTTCATTTTTTGGTAATTTTTTTCAAAATTAATCAGCCATTTTATCGTTGGTTTTTACAAAGTTAGTGCTGGAAGTCTTGCGACACAAAGTTTTCAGCCTATCTCGCATTGCACCAGTTATGTCGTATAAACGTGTTTTATCAAAATATCTTAGTGTATTTGAAATATTAGCAAAAAATATATTTTTTTAACTTGAAATAATTAAACACTGAAGTTTGTCGGTGTACTTACGGAACATCCTGTATACGGGACACCCTCTTTACAATAAATAGTTCATAGGGATTTACGTAGAAAATTAGATTTCCTTAATTAAAGTAAAGGAAAATTTGTGGGACCAGACTTCAAGTATCGATAGCCTCTACCCATGAAAAAATAATGGGCCGTTTTTTCTTTTTACACAATTATCTGAGTGATTTACTTGATCTCATCTATTTCATTGGTTCATTTAAATTACGACCAATCAAATTGCTAAGATTAAGTGAGTCATTCGGATAATTGTGCAAAATGAATGTTATACCGGGTGGCCCATTCAAGACGATCCAACCGTAATAACTTTTGAACGGAATAAAATATCGACTTGCGGTTTTCGACATATTCCTTGGCATTGAGGAGGACATGTTTCGCCATAGCTTTGACTTTGTCAAGTTTTTCACCCCCACCCCAATCAACGTCAAAAGCCCTTGGAAAATGCTTTTCACTGTTCCAAGTAGTTTGAGAATAATTAGCGATCCGTTTTTATGTTGGAGACAAAAATGGAATGTATTCGAATTTAATATAAATTAGAAATTCGTGGAAAATTTTTAAAAACAATGAAATATTTATCGATGTGGGGTGGGGTTATCTGCTCAAAAGCCAGCAATTTAAAATTGATGTTCATTTATTTGCTACCGGTTTCGGCCATTTTAGGCCATCTTCAGGCAACTTACTATGGTGTAAAATTTGGAAGGAGATGAATTTGCGAATCACAGCACTTGAAGAGAAAATATCTAAAATGTGTGACAAAATTGTTGTAAGACGATTTGAAAACATGAAAAAATAGGTTACCTTATTATCGCAAGATGTTAATTGATTATTTTGTGGAAATATGAATAAATTTTGTTGAAATATGAATAAATTTTTTTGGAAGACTGAGAATGACAAGTGACACAAACTGACACATGACAAGTGAAACCTCCCAACCAACCCGGCCTTCCAAAAAACCCCAACTTATAAGCAGAGCTGGGCTACTCAGTATCGAAATGTACTTGAAGTACAGTACTGATTACTTTTGGTACTTAAAGTACCGGTACTTAAGTACTTTGAAAATTCGGTACTGGTACTGGGTATTTCAAGTACTTCTTAAAAGTACTTGAATAATTTTTTCGAGCGAAGTATTTGTACTTGGTATTTTAAACCATGCGGCATCAAGTACTTAAGTATCGAGTACTTAAGTATCGAGTACTTAAGTATCGAGGACTTAAAGTATCGAGTACTTAAGTATCGAGTTCGGTACTGAATCTTTTACTGAAAAATGGGGGTTTTTTAGAATATTTATTAGGTTGGGGCATATCCAAGAACGACTTCACTTTGTTCATTTCTTAGAAGCCTGAAATTCGCAAAACAATACCATAAATCTTATTGAAATGGAGCACTTTTTGCGTGGTGTCGTTATCAGAACTCGAAATTATTACGGGCACGGGGTGCAGACTGCAATCCTGTCACTTTTTCATGTAAATAAGATGGCACATGACATGTTTACAATCACCCTCACCGAAAACGCAGCGGTCTGGACGTCAGTCAAATGTTTTTTTGTAACATGTGCCATCTTATTTACATGAAAAATTGACAGGCAGACGGGAGCAAATGATATTCAGGGCCCCAATTTTTTTTACAAATTTGATATACCTACCGAAATTGTCGCTAGCCCGCTGTCCATAACAGTATACTTAATAACAAGTAGATACTTGAGTACTGTGTCAAGTACTTAAGTCCTGAAAGTACTTAAGTACCTTATTAAATACTCAGTCCCTTATTTTACTTAAGTACTATGTCAAGTACTTAAGTATTTTATGAAGTACTTAAGTACTTCATTAAATACTCAGTCCCTTATTTTACTCAGTACTTTTAAGTATTGGTACTGGTACTGGGTACTTAACGTGTGCGCACTAGTAAAGTACTGGACTGCAATTTTCAAGTACTTCTATCCAGTACTGGTACTTGATACTTGAAGTACATTCAAAATATCAAGTACTTAGTACTTGATACTTAAGTACTTTTTTTCGATACTTGGCCCAGCTCTGCTTATAAGTTGCCAGGGGTGGGCTCACCTTAATGATCAAGAGATTATACAAATCAAAATGAGAAAATTGTTAAAATAATGAAATTTGTTTGGAAATTTTGCATGTTTTTACACATTTTCTGGAATTTTTTTAGAAATTATGGAAATTTTGGTGTACAGTTTTTTTACCCAGTGGTCAACCCCTCGGTTCTTATGACTGGTAGATTTTTCCCTTTTTGATATTTTATTAGTGTAGATATTTGCTACTAACCGAAATCGTTGCATGCAGCAGGAATCGATTTTGGAGAAAATCGTTGCACGTTTTCAGCAAATCAAAAGTCATTTGTCCGCTTCAAAACAGTCGAGCGATTCTGAACTGGTAAGTTATAAGTCAAGTCCTCCCAGACCGTTTTTTTCCTCTGTTATTTTATTGCAGCTATTTCGAATCGGTTGCGTTCCACCTCGACGCAAGAGCAATAAAGATGAGCAGATTAGATTCTCCATCCTTGTTCCTCCCATTCATTTCGGATATTTGTTTTATGGATCAAGTAGTGAATAATTTAAATCCGTTTCGCCCACCCGTCCCGTTTTGCATATCGTCAGCGGGGCTAAATATAATTTCTGATGCAAGCAGTCTCTCATTTATTATTTTACTATCTGGCAGATGTATAAATAAAATCGGAAAATAATGACGTCAGTTGACCGGAAATGTGACGATTTTAACGGAAACCAAATTACACGTGGGTCGTCACTGGTGCGTTGAGTATTTTTTTCGAATCCTTTAATTCTAATTCGAGTTAATTTCTAATAATTGAGGGAGTGTAAAGGCGTGACTGGAATGTCGCGTCAACGGCAAAAAATCTTCGTCTGCTGACAACATTTAACGGTCAAAAAATTAAGAATTAACCTTGACAAGGTGAATGACTCGAGAGAAGCTGAATTTCCCCGGCTGGAAAGGTTCTAAATAAATGGTTTTAGACTTCTGCAAGGCCACTGGAAAGTCTTCTTCGAGACTTGTACATTCACTCTTGAGTAGGTCATTTGAACATGACGTGCGCAAGATAAAAAGCCGACGATTTACCGAAACAGAATTATTGTCGTTTATGTCATGGATGATTGATATTTTCATTGCTATTTTTTATTTATTTCCGAGAGACTGTTGGATGTAATTATTAAAATTGCATAGTTACATCGTGAATCTACAAGGTAACAGCAAGGTTACCAATGACAACATAAACCCGTGTGTTATTGAAAAGCTACCGGAAGATGTTCATCAATGCGATGTGTATCCATGTAGGTGTTGATCACGTTAATGTGTATGTAGGGGCGGGCTGAATTTACTGGTGGAGTCGGATGTACAGAATTAAACAGTAGAGAACGAACAAAAAAAACAAAAATTTGCGGGGTGGAAATATTATAGAGGGGATGAGAAGTCCAAGGCAAATAGAAATACCAAAATTAACATGGAAAATTAAGACAATTTTGCTAAATTAACGCTCAGAGAGTTGAAGGTGCAGGAAAAGTCAGGAGGGGTGAAAATTAACCGTGGTTAAATAGAATTACAGAAATTAAGTCGAAAATAAGGCGATTATGCAAAATTCGCTTTTGGAGGGTTGAAATATTGCGAAGGGGCTTGAAAAAGTGAAAAGCTTAAACATAATAATAATAATAATAATAATTTTATTGCGTAGCCAGCAATACAAAACTTAAAAGTATTCATATAAATGCTCAAATTATAATTATAATATAATAATAAATCGCTACTACACAATAGGATAGGAACAGCAAGCTGATATTATCCTACCCTTAATTTCAAAAAGACAACATAACAGTCGAAGTATGAGAAAAAAAACAAAACTCAAAGAGCTAAAAAGGTCAAAACAGTTGCAAATTAATTGACAATTGCTTTCCTGTAGACATTAAGCGCTTTCCTTTTAGGTGTTTGTTGCTCTAGAGCTACAAGCACTGAAGCAACTCCGAGCTGCCCTAAAAGGAACACGTATTTCAGGGGATTATTCACCGCGTGAGTGACACTTGCGTTGTTTGACAGATAACCTAACCGCATCAGAAGTCAATAGTAAAATAATAGCCCATTTCGCAAGCTGATGCCATAGTGGCGGAGTAGAGACGAAGGCGATGCAAAAATTTTCAAAAGGCACAGGTAAAATGTTGGAGAAAACCACGGAAAACTACTCAGCTCATATTGACAATGACAAACTATGCACTGCGCATGCGGGGGCTTGTTGCACCAGCTCCGGCGTTGGTGCTTGAGGGGAAGGGGGAAGGCAGATCGAGTAACTCTGGGGCGAAATGCACAACTAAAAGGAACACGGGGCGAATTATTCTTGAACAGTTCGGAGTTGCACCCTGTGCTAAAAGGAAAGCAACTAATGAATCCTTCAGAGAACCGATAATTGATTGTATAGATATATTTTCAAAATTTAGAGCAAAGAAGTTGAGTAAATGTGAAGCCAAGTACGAAAAAGAACCACGAAAACTTGAAGAATTAAAACTTGGGACACAAAACATCAATTCACTGAACCTAAGGGAACGGTCGTGCACGGCAGACCGCAACAAGATTTTAGAACTCAAGTATTTGGGAGAATCAAAAATTCTTATCTTTAACACCAAAGAGGCATAGTGAAGCATACGACGTTCATGCAATTTTAGCATTCCAAGGTCACGCAAGTATGGGGTGATATGATTCGAGAAGGGAACAAAAACTATAAATCTAACACAATAATTCTGAACAAGCTGAAGCCGGTGTTTCAAATGCAATGTCAAACAAGGCGCATAAGCAATATCTGCATAATTTAATAAAGAGAGTACTAGTACCTCAGTTAATTGTTTTTTGGTCGCACTATCTAAGTCTTGTGCTCACTGGACTTGTTGTCTTGTGTGGTAGAGGGCGCTGTTGCTCTTTATCACTATTTTGAAATCTAAGTCTTTGTAAAAAGGTGAAATCTGTTTTAGCGCCAGAAACGCTCTCTGGCATATGGAATTAACCTGCTCCAAAAACATCAGTGAACGATCGAAGAGAATACCCAAATTCTTCACAACATCACATTGCGGTATCAAGACGTCGTTAATTTTCAAATCACAGTTCCCCTGAATCTGAGCAAGTTTTTGTCTGGTACCGAACAAAATGGTTTTAGACTTTGTAGCATTTAAAAGCAGCGAATTTTGCCGAGTCCACATGTAAATTTTATCAAGATCTGTATTAATTAGCAAAATATTGTGATCTAATTCATTAGGGGCAAAAGATAAAAGGACTTGAATATCGTCTGCATATACCTATATACAAGGAGCAATGGTTCGGAACATGTACAATATCCGCTGAATACACTGAAAAGAGAGTTGGCCCCAAAACAGACCCTTGGGGTACCCCCGCTGTTAAGATTAGCGGTTTAGAACTCTGGCCATCAATATCAATATCAAGGTAGCTAGCCAGCCAGTTCAAAACAGAGCCACTTACACCATAATAGTTCAATTTATTTAGAAGCAATTCAATGTTTAGGCTATCAAACGCTTTTGACATATCTAACAGCGTGAGTGACGTCAGTTTACCACCATTGAAACCCCGTAATATATCGTCAGTAAGTGAACACAACACTGTAGTAGTACTGAAATGTTTCCTATAAGCAGATTGAATGCTAGGAAATATATTTCTCTCCAAAGGAGTTGACTTTATTACCGAAGAAAAACGAAATTACACGGATTTAGCATAATAGACGCTTAGGGGGTTAAAAAATTGTAAATTGGGATGAAAATTAACTGTAGTTAAGTAAAAAAATTAACACGAAAATAAGCCAGTCATGCAAATTTCAAGGGGTATTCAATGCGTGCAATGTTGGGACACACGTCTGTGCAGTGCAGTAATGTGCCGAGGGAAATTTTTATTAAAATACCGAAACACTACATATTTTCAAAAGTTTTTGTAATTTTTTCAATAACAGTCCAAAAACGAGTTGCTGACGTTTTTTAAGCACAAACTCTGCATTTTCAGTTCAGAACAGACAAGTTAGGCCACACGTCGCGTAATTTGAAAAAATAGCTATCACTACAAAATTTAGTACGTCAGAAAATATTCCTTTCGCCTCTAAATCATAGGTCTCTATGCTTTCGTATTTCGTATTTCGATTCTGCGGTGCGTTCCCTTACGGGTCCGCTGCATTCAGACCTTAAGATCCATTATGCCCGCACTGCAACCTCTTCTCTACAGAAGCCCCGTCCCTTCCATGAAGGCCAGTACATCCGCTGCAGAGAGTGAGTATATTTCCGCGGGGGCTGGGTATGCAGCCCCCAGTTCCCTAAGCCTTTTGTGACCGAGCGGGCCACATTCGGTTAGCAAATGAAGAGGCGTTTCTTCCTCTTCTCCGCACACTCTACAAGTGCTTTCCTCAGAACGTCCCATTAGATGAAGGTGTCGTTTGAGTGCGCAGTGCCCTGTCAGGACGCCCACGACTTTCCTTAGCCGCTCTCGGCTTAACTGGAGAAACCACCGTTGGGCTGTTGGCGAGGAGGGCCGAGAAATGAAGGCCCTCGCTTGCCTCATCCCCGGTGCATTTTCCCAGTGTGAGTGAAATTGCTTGTTGAGCCAGTTTCCTAGCTCCTTCCGCAACGCACTCTCCGTCACAGCGAGTGCTGGTTGTGGTCCCAGGTATGGCATGTTCGATGCCTCCCTTGCCAGTTCGTCAGCTACCTCATTGCCAGCGATTCCTGAGTGCCCAGGAACCCAAACCAGGTTGACCGAATTGTTATTTCCAGCCAACTTCGTTAATGCGTCTCGACAGTCGTTAACGAGGCCGGATCTCACCTCCACGGAGTTCAGAGCCCCGAGCGCCGCCCGACTGTCGCTGCAGATGTAGATGTACTTGCCAAAGTAGCCCCTACGTAGGTTCTCCTCAGCGCACACCAGAATTGCGTATATTTCCGCCTGGAATACACTGGGGTACTTGCCAAGAGGTACGCTCACTCGTCCCTCTGGCATCCCCCCAGTGAATCCTGCGCCGGTGCTCAGATCGTTTTTGGCCCCGTCTGTGTACCAGACTAGGCCACGCGGTGTGAGCAATTTTTCTCCCTTCTCGCCCCAGTCTTCCCTAGAGGGGATCCTGGTTGTATATGGGTCATTAAAGCGCAACCGACGCTCTATCCTGTCTTTGCGCATTTGCAAGACAGCCTCATCCGCGCCCGGTAGAGTGAGTGCACTTCGATGTCCCTCACTTCCCGCTCGCCATTCTCCTATCCCCTGCAACCTGAAGGCTGAGGCCCGGGCCGAATGCTGCACTCTGAGGTGCAGCGGCTCCAGGGCCAGGATCGCCTCCAAGGCTGCTGAGGGAGTTGTTCTCATAGCACCGGTCACCATTAGGCATCCCAGCCTTTGCACTCGCCCGAGGGCACTCCTGGTACTAGCGCGTTCCGTGGAGCGCCACCAGACCAGGGCGCCATACGTGACCAGAGGCCTCACGACGGTTGTGTATAACCAGTACGCCACCTGCGGTTTTAGTCCCCAAGTGGAGCCGGAGAAACGCCTACACATCCATAAGGACGCGCAGGCCTTCTTTGTTTGTGACTCTACATGGTCTGTCCAAGAAAGCTTCGGATCCAGGATTACTCCCAGATACTTCACTCTCTCGGCCAGACCCAAGGTCACCCCTTGCAGCTTGGGCCATCTTACGGTGTCCAACTTTCTTTTCCTAGTGAAGAGGAGCAACTCCATCTTGTTCGGGTTTACCGACAAGGATCGCCCCTCGCACCAGTTGCTAACTCTGTTCAGAGCCTGTTGCATGATGGCTGTGACTGTCCCCAGGAACTTGCCCCTAATTACAATGCACACATCAGCGTACGCCTGAGCGTAGCACCCTTCTCCGTTCAGGTCCCTTAGGAGGCCGTCCACGAGTAGCGACCACAGTAGCGGAGATAGAACTCCGCCCTGCGGACAGCCCCTCGACACTGTTGCCTCCAATTTGGTATCCTGTAGAGAGACCGTTATACGACGCTTACTAATCATCTCCCGTATCCATCTTACGATGGTCCGGTCAATGCCGTATTCTGTCGCAGCGGCGCACAGCGCTTCGAAGGTGGGATTATTGAAAGCCCCATCGACATCTAGAAAGACAGCGAGCGCCCATTCTTTCACCCGGAGAGCGTCCTCAGCTCTATGCTTTAAAATTTTACCGTACTACATGCAGATTTTTGAACGATTTTTTCAACAAATCAAGTTTGAACTGCAAAGTAGTGCGACGTACAATTGTTGTGCAATGTGTGTAATAATGGTGTACTGTGTGCAATAATTGTGTAATGTGTGCAATACGAAGCGAAATACGAGCGAAATAGTTGAAAATTGCACATATTGTGCAATGTGAGACACCAAATCGTCTAATGAATGCCCCTCGGCAAATTTAGCTTTTGAGGGGTTGAAATATTGCGAATGGCGTGGAAAAAGTGAAAAAAGTAAACATAATCTATGAGTTCAACTTATTGCCGAAGAAAAAGGAAATTAGGCGAATTCAGTAAAATGGGTGCTTAGGGAGTTGAAAAATTGTAAAGGGGGATGAAAATTCAAAGGGCGTGAAAATTAACCGAAGTTAAGTAGAACTACAGAAAATAACACAAAAATAACCCAATTATGCAATTTTAGTCTTTGGAGGGTTGAAATATTGCGCGGGGGGGGTTAAGTGGAATTACAGAAAATGACACAAAAGTAACCCAATTATGCAATTTTAGCCTTTGGAGGGTTGAAATATTGCGAGGGTGGTTGAAAAAGGGAAAAACGTGAACATTACCCAACAAAAATAATATTTGTTACTGAAGAAAGACGAAATTGCGCGAATTTTGCCGAATTAACGTTCGGGGCAAAATTGTGAAGGGGGATGAAAAGTTAAAGGTGGTGAAAAGTGACTGTTGTAAATTGGAAGTATCGAAAATTACACGAAAAAGAAGCGATCTGCGTACGTTCACATATCGTGAGAGCCGTTGAAAAATTTTGGATGAGTTAAAAATCACCGAGGGGTGAGTCCCAGGGGAAAATTTTGTACACTAGATTTCCTTTTGGAAAGATTTTCTCAGATTTCCTCCAAATTTCCTCGGATTTCCCGGAATTTTTTTTCGCAAGTGTTACCCAGATTTCCTAAGATTTTCCCCGAGATTTCTTCAAATTTCCTTAGATTTCTTCAGAGATCCTCGGATTTTCCCAAGATTTCCTGGCACATGTACACCAGATTTCCCCTGCGGCTCACCCCTCGAAAATTACTGAATGACTTTGAATTACCTAAAAATCACAAAGAAAGCCCGAAAAAATAAATAAAATGTAGGTATTTACTACGCTTGTTCGGGGTTGGGGGTTGTTAGTAGCCTAGGGGTTGGTTTTAGGTTGAAGACTCATAAGACCTTTTTTGAATGCTTAACGAAATCTATCGAACCCTGCAATTTTACACCAACATTTACCTGAAGAAATTTCCAGTTTCAACCGTTAAGTTTTACCCCCGTAAACTAGCACACCAAATTCTGCATTGATACGTTGAGCAGTTCTTAAGTTCTTGTATTTTTCTACTTCTGCATGTTACGGGCTGTAGCACTTTTAAGGTGTTTTTTCGTGAATGATGATAATGACTTTTTTGTTCAATTAATAGAAAGTTATCGAATGTTGTCAATTTTAGGCCTACATTATTCAGTAGAAATTCGAGTTTCTACCCCTAAATTTCATCACCTTCATTAAAGTTCTCCTAAAATGCACTTATCCTGCTCGAAGATATATTGTGTAACACCTCACAGTTTCACAGCAGAAATTGCTTCGCTATGTCAAATTACAAGGTTTGTTGAACGTTTCAACCCCTAAACTCCAGCCCCCTATTATCACCACACCCACATACTCTTAAGGAAAGTTGTGTTTTCAATTTCGCCGTTTTTCATTTCAACCCTACATGATTCAGTAAAAATTGGAGTTTTTACGCCTAAATTTCATCCCCTACGATAAATTTCTACTAAAATTCAGTTTTCCTTTCTCGAAGATGTAATGTGCAAGATCTTACAGTTTCACAACAGATAGTAATATGTATTTGCCTTCTGTGGTACAAATGAGTACATAAGGTCGTCAGTCAATATATCTATATAGATATAAATAGCAATAAAATAAAACACAAAAAATGCACTATACCAATAGGTACAAAACATCATGTTGATAAACAAACATCTAGTTGCGCTTGCAAATACTCATCAACAGAGATATTGCTTCCTTGTGTCAAATTACAGAGAGACGTTTCAACCCCTAAGCTTCAACCCCCATATGTTCTAAAGAAAGTTATGTTCTCAAATTCTCCACCCTAATTCAGTTCGTTGAAAAATTGCGGCTATTTATAGATTCATGTTTTCAACTCCTACACCTTTATGATTTACATTGGTGAGTTTATTTCTATGGTGTTACATAACTTCTTACGGTATTTACTTATTTCTGTAGCCGCCTGTAAGGGCGGTTTTTCACAAAATATGAATAACACCTTTTTTGAATCATTAACGAAAAGCCATCGAATGACACCATTTTTGACTCATACTTATTAAGCGGAATTTTGAGTTTTATTGCAATTAATAGTAAAAATTGCGGCTATTTATAGATTCATGTTTTCAACCCCTGCTAATTTCACCCCTTTATGATTTACATCGGTGAGTTGATTTCTATGGTGTTACATAACTTCTTGCGTATTTACTTACTTCGGTGGCGCCTTTAAGGGTGGTTTTTCGCAAAATATGAATAACCCTTTTTTTGAATCATTGACGGGAAGCCATGGAATGACGCCATTTTCGACTAATACTTATTAAGCGGAATTTTGAGTTTTATTGCAATTAATAGTTTTTCCGTTTTTCACCCCTACCTCCCACCGCCTTGGGCCATGCCTTACTTTTCGGGAGCAAAGGCCGTACTGTAGAAATCTTTTAAAAGTGTCTAGTAATAAAGTTTATGGTCCATTGTCGGAGCCTTGCCGCACATTAGGTACAAATACCCTACTAATGAGCCATAATCTTTATTGCTAGACCCTTTTAAAAGATTCTTACAGTACACCAAGCGTCAGCCCGGTATCTAAATCCGTTCTCAAGTTATCGCTCGTGTGAGGAGCGAACGAGCGAGCGAAAAAGCTAAAACGAGTGGCATACTGCTACAGCACTAAAATTGTACGATAATCCATGTGAGTCAAGGTTTTTCGTCCTTGTCTTTCAGGTGATGAGTTATAGGAAGTTATTTTTTGAAATTCTCCACCCTAATTCAGTTCGTTGAAAAATTGCGGCCATTTATTGATTCATGTTTTCAACACCTGCTAATTTCACCCCTTTATGATTTACATCGGTGAGTTGATTTCTATGGTGTTACATAACTTCTTGCGTATTTACTTACTTCGATAGCGCCTTTAAGGGTGTTTTTTTGCAAAATATGAATAACACCTTTTTTTGAATCATTAACTGAAAGCCATCGAATGACGCCATTTTCGACTAATACTTATTTAGCGGAATTTTGAGTTTTATTGCAATTAATAGTTTTTCGGTTTTTCACCCCTATCTCCCACCGCCTTGGGCCATGCCTTACTTTTCGGGAGCAAAGGCCGTACTGTAGAAATCTTTTAAAAGTGTCTAGTAATAAAGTTTATGGTCCATTGTCGGAGCCTTGCCGCACATTAGGTACAAATACCCTACTAATGAGCCATAATCTTTATTGCTAGACCCTTTTAAAAGATTCTTACAGTACACCAAGCGTCAGCCCGGTATCTAAATCCGTTCTCAAGTTATCGCTCGTGTGAGGAGCGAACGAGCGAGCGAAAAAGCTAAAACGAGTGGCATACTGCTACAGCACTAAAATTGTACGATAATCCATGTGAGTCAAGGTTTTTCGTCCTTGTCTTTCAGGTGATGAGTTATAGGAAGTTATTTTTTGAAATTCTCCACCCTAATTCAGTTCGTTGAAAAATTGCGGCCATTTATTGATTCATGTTTTCAACCCCTGCTAATTTCACCCCTTTATGATTTACATCGGTGAGTTGATTTCTATGGTGTTACATAACTTCTTGCGTATTTACTTACTTCGATAGCGCCTTTAAGGGTGTTTTTTTGCAAAATATGAATAAACACCTTTTTTGAATCATTAACTAATACTAATTACTAATACTTATTAAGCGGAATTTTGAGTTTTATTGCAATTAATAGTTTTTCGGTTTTTCACCCCTATCTCCCACCGCCTTGGGCCATGCCTTACTTTTCGGGAGCAAAGGCCGTACTGTAGAAATCTTTTAAAGGTGTCTAGTAATAAAGTTTATGGTGCATTGTCGGGGCCTTGCCGCACATACCCTGCTAATGAGCCATAATCTTTATTGCTAGACCCTTTTAAAAGATTCTTACAGTACACCAAGCCCGGTATCTAAATCCGTTCTCAAGTTATCGCTCGGACAGTGTTATTAGCGAAACGACGAGCGAACGAGCGATCGAATAAGCTAAAAGGAGTGGCATACTGCTACAGCACTAAAATCGTACGATAATCCATGTGAGTCAAGGTTTTTCGTCCTTGTCTTTCAGGTGATGAGTCAAGATGTGAAGAAAGAGAACCCCCTCCAGTTCAAGTTCCGTGCCAAATTCTATCCGGAGGATGTGGCCGAGGAACTCATCCAGGATATCACCCTACGTCTGTTTTATCTACAAGTCAAGAATTCGATTTTATCGGACGAGGTATACTGTCCGCCTGAAACTTCCGTCCTGTTAGCTTCTTATGCAGTCCAAGCCAGATATGGAGATTATAACAAAAATGCCCACAATGCCGGGTTCCTAGCCAATGATAGACTGCTACCACAAAGGTAAGAAACTAAAAAGAGGGCTCATTACTATTCTTACGACACGGATAAGTCGTTGACTTATATTGTTTGCCGTACACCTACATTTGTTGTAGCATTGTGTAAGCCGTTTTACTACTTCAACGTATGTTTTATCATAGAATAAATAAGTGAGGGTGTATCAGACTGTCTAATAATAACATCTACTCATACCTCTGTTATCTTCATTCATAAGTGCAATCAAACTGATAATTATTGTTGGAAATTGGTGTTGAGCTGAAGTGCAGTCATGTTCTGAAATATGCAGGGATGGTGCGAGTCTGGCTTTTCCATGGTGTTTCTCAAGATCGAGATATGACACTCTAGTAGACATTTTAGTAGATTCCGGATATATAAAACCTGTCAAATGTGACAAGATTGTTTTTAGGTAAACTCCATTCATTTTCTATTGAAGATCTAAAATTTTTCTGGAACTGTACAACCCTAATTTGCAAGGGGTTGCACTTTTGACAATTTGATAGAAATTTGGCGGGAAACCAAAACATTGCATAACCCAAATCTAGGGTTTATTTTTATTGTTAGAAGCTGTGTCGCAGATAAACGTACCTGAGGCTTTTTCGTGAATATTTTACTGCGCGCACACCATTTTGGGCCAATTCTGACATCTGTCATGTTTTCTGACGTATCGCTTCTATCAACTCACCTGTTAGTAAAATTTCTTGCAAAATTTCCTCATACCAACATAAAATTCAAATTTTGACGTTCTGTCACTTCAATAGAAAATGAAGAAGCTTAAGACACTGTCAAAATTTTAAAGCTGACAGCAGTGTCAGAGTATTAAAACAGACTTGGAAAAATGAATAGCTTTACCAATCACGAGAGTATTTGGGTTAAAATCGACCGCCAGGAAGCACCCTTAACAAAAAAAAACTAAATATCAATAAAAGAAAATTACGCTAATATACAGTGTGTCTTATTTTAACTGGAACCACCCAAATATTTCGGTTAATTTTAACCGAATTAATGCGTTCTTTTTTTCTGCATGTAGAGCACCTGCGTGCTACTTCACTTTTTTTATAGACCGAAATCCCAGCCTACTGCGATTTAATAATAATATAATACAGGGTGTCTCAGAACGCTCGCACCATCTGCTAGGATTAAATTCTGACTGGATAAATCTTTTTGCTAATTTCCAGGGTCGAATAGTTCCCGAGTTATAAGAGATTTAAGAGAACCAATCAGATTTCAGCTCTGAATTGCTTCATAAGGTAATTTAATGTTAAATGTACTATTTCCTAGGTAACAAGATACTATCAATGAAAAGTTATATTGTGATATCTTGTTACCTAGGAAATAGTGCATCTAACATTAAATTACCTTATGAAGCAATTCAAAGCTGAAATCTGATTGGTCCTCTTAAATCTCTTATAACTCGAGAACTATTGGACCCTGGAAATTTTCAAAAAGACAGATTGGCTTAGAATTTAACCCTGAATACTCCATTAGAAGATGGTGCGAGCGCTGTGAGACACCCTGTATAATAATATACAGGGTGAGTCAACAAGGCGACGGCGGTCCATAACTTCTGAACCCTTCCAGATAGGGAATCAATTCAAACGCCATTATGTACAACACCGCCAATTCTACTTCCTAAAAATACTTTCAACTATACAGGCTGTCCCAAAACACTTGCAACGCATGGCAACTTGATTTTTTTAAATGGAACACCACCATTTTGATGCCATATTCTGGATCACCTATAACATAGCTTTACATCGACATAAGACATTCGATGGTTTAAGGCTCTGTTCTCAAGTAATTAATTCTTTTTGAAAAATTTCGACTATTGCGGGTGCTTCTTAAAAAAATTCCTGAGAACTCAATTTTGTATCTAGAGAGCTGAGGTTCGGTACGAGTATAAAGGAAGGTCTATTCAAGCTATCTGACATGATAACTATCATGATCACTATACAGGGTGTTAAAAATTCTGTGTCAAGTTTGGAAAATTTCAAATATGCAAAACTCCATTTTTTCAAATGGCACCCCCTGCTATTATTGTGCCATGGGATTCGGCTGTTGAAGTACTTTATTTTTTATTAAGTATGTCCTATACCTAAAGTCAATACGTCAAAAGATATTCTTTGTCTTATTTATTTTATTGAAGATTATTACGATCTCAATTAAAGCATGCCATGGACTGTATGACAGTTATGATTAACATTGTTTATTTACATAGTTACCAGACAGTTTGTCACATTTATTGACATACACAATGAATTTCAACCATAAGCAATAAACCATGTCAATGAATTCTTTCTGGTTGTGTATGTCAATAAATGTGACAAACTGTCTGGTAACTATGTAAATAAACAAGGTTAATCGTAACTGTCATACATTCTTTAATTGAGATCGTAATAATCTTCAATAAAATAATTAAGACAAAGAATATCTTTTGAAGTATTGACTTTAGGTATAGGACATACTTAATAAAAAATAAAGTAATTCAACATCCCAACCCCATGGCACAATAATAGCAGGGGGTGCCATTTGAAAAAATGGAGTTTTGCATATTTGAAATTTTCCAAACTTGACACAGAATTTTTGACACCCTGTATAGTGATAATGATAGTTATCATGTTAGATAGATAGAATGGACCTTCCTTCATGTTCGTACCGAATCTCAGCTCTCTAGATACAAAATTGAGTTCTCAGGATTTTTTTTAAGAAGCACCCGCAATGGTCGAAATTTTTCAAAAAGAATTAATTACTTTAGAACATTACCTTAAAACATGGAATGTCTTACGTCGATGATATGTTATAGGTGATCCAGAATATGTCATCAAAATGGTGGTGTTCCATTTAAAAAAATGAAGTTGCCATGCATTGCAAGTGTTTTGGGACAGCCTGTATAGTTGAAAGTATTTTTAGGATGTAGAATTGGCGGTGTTGTACATAATGGCGTTTGAATTGATTTCCTATCTGGAAGGGTTCAGAAGTTATGGACCGCCGTCACCTTGTTGACTCACCCTGTATTTCAAAAATTATTACCTAATAGATATCGCATTAAAGCTTTCAACAGGGATTAAAATAAAAACTTTAAGCCATCCGATAGGTGATCTTTTCGGTTGTTGGCGATTCTTAATAAAATAAATAAATAACACCTAGCCGATCGGATGTCTGAAAAGTTTTCAATGTCATCCAGAATATATTATCTAGGACTCTGGACTTTGGCCTCTTGAACTTACATTAATACAGTCTTATCCCTTTCTTATGAACGACGTTATTTAAAACAAAAGAGTGACGTATGAATAATGATGCTACAAAGTTCGCTTGTCCTGCGGTTGATTTAGGCGCGCCCGGTTGTCCTAGACCGCACTAGTAATTCTAATTATTAAAGAAATAGGGAAATACCGGGAGAATCTAAAATTACACCCCTTCCTTGGAACGATGACTAACCCTTTCAGACCCAAATTATGATGCTTATCGGAACTAAGATTTTATTTGTATTTTAATAGGAACAGATAATTGAAAAAAAATCAAAAAAAACCTTCAGTTTGTATTTTCTACGTAGAATGGCAAATCTGTTGTTTTTTTGAAAATTTTTTATTTGAATTAAGTCGTCACACGTCTTCTAACAACAATATAAATAAGCAACAAATACATTTAACAATCATTGTTTGTTTGTTATTTTTGCAATAATAGTACTTTTCCACCGTTTTGACTGATCTAACCTCCAAAGACAGTACCAGTAGAAATCTACCTGCAAATATTTAGATTACAGGATCAATAAGGGTTTTCAGCATAAAAGGATGGAAGATGTGCCATGTCAGACCCCCTATGCGCCGCCATAAACAGTATACCATCTGCGCATAGTGCGCTGCCGCTTGATTGGCTTGACGTCACAATTAGAAAAGGACCCTCTTATACTAAAAACCCTTATTAGAGCCTGCATAAGTTAAGCTTTCCGCCAACAGAGGGCACCTCCTGTTACATATTGCTGCATGGAATCTAGTTTTTTCTTGAAAAGTCATGAAATTGTCAATAGTAATACGACGAGTAGTCTCTTGATTGCCGCGGGTTTTGACGTCCGAATGGCTGTCAACTGCGAGTCAAAATGGTAGATTTTTTTAGGCTAAAAAGAGGACGAGAGCTCGCTCGAGTCCTCTTTGGCCGAAAAAAATCTACCATTTGACAAGTAGTGCATCCATGAGGATTCAACAAGGCAACCAAGAGACTACGAATCGTATTTTGCAGATTATTTTATGAATTAAAGTATTGAGTAAGTAGTGTCAAGTTGACGTTGTAGTCTTATCACTGTAATCAGGATTACTGGTATGCTAAATGCTCCTTTGGATTGGTTCAATACTTAATGAATAAAATAATCAGGGAAAATTATGTAAATTCTGTAATTTTTCGGAAATTACATTCCTGCTGATCCAGTTTGTTGCATCAAATGCGTTCAGTAAATACAATTCGGAAAATTTTAAAGTCAAAGTACTTCTAACGAACGCGGGGGTTGGGGTGTCAGGCTTTTTTTGTTGCTTTTTTTAAACGGGCTTTCAGTTCTGTCAAAATTCCTGTTAGTGTCAATAATAAACAGTAACATTGAACGTTTCTATGGAATCATTTGTTAATTATTGTCTATTAGTATTACTGTTTGTAGAGACGTTTGTTGACACAGAACTGAAAGTCCATTTAACAATACAACAGGCTAAAGCCTGACTTACACAACTCTTGCCTTTTGGAGTCTAGTCGACATTTAGTCAATTTGTTTTAAAATATACCTACTTGCTTAGGGTCGATTTCATAATCAAAATTAAAGTGTCCTTTAAGTATTTACTTAGCAACGTTCCAGAAAGGTTGCTCCTGATTGGTCAAAATGCCATTTAAAGTCGACTTTAGCTTTAAAGAACCTTTAATGCACGATTCCACACTTAACTTTAAGACAGTCTTAAAATGACAATTATGACGTTTATACCATAAGACAAACGTCATTCTCCATTTTTAAGTCTAACTTAAGTGATAAGTTTGGTCCGTGGGATCGGCCATAAGTTTTATTATGAAATCGGCCCTTAGTCTTTTGTTTAATGTTTTATTATTACCAATTCTTCAATATTAAAAATTCGGCGATCTGATATACGTATATTTCTTTAAAATTCCGATGGAGTTGACAACTTGGAAATTTTGGTGTACAAACATGAAAAATTTTGGAAATTTTGCGGATTTTTTAGAAATTTATAGTTTTGGTGTACAGTTGTCAGCCCCTCGCTAGAGGTACTACCTACAGTACTAGATTTTTTAAAAAAGGATATTGGAAAACCTGGAAAAGTCATGGAAATTTTTGCGTAGGATTTGCTATAAACCCTGGTTTAGGGAGAAATCATATACAGTATGTTTCCTAAGTATACATACAGACTTTTTATTCTTTTGCTAAAGTTAAAATGACAAGAATAACATATTTTCTATTGTGTAAACGTCATTCTTGTCACTTTAATTGTAGCTTAAAGCTAAGCAACGTCGGTACAATTGGCCATAAGACGAAAACTTCCTGTGAACTTCCTAAGTCTTCAAGTGCTTAGTTTCCAAAATACAGGATGTGCAAATTTTGAAACATTTTTCCCAAATTTTAATTTTGTTTCTTTTTTAAGTTTTCTTTTCACAAGTCCTCCAGCTAATCGGTTTTCAGTGTATTGGACCAATTAAATCGTAGCCGCTTTCATGATAAAATAAAACACTAAAGAGACCGCTTTTGTACAGTTTTAACCAGTCTATAATAAATACGACTCACATTTGCTAAAAAAAAACAGTGACGTACCCTATTTGACAGAAAAAGTATGCACCTGGTTACGTCACTGGACTTGGTACAAAATTTTCAGTACACTTCGTAGACTCCTCCTTATACCTCCGTTTTAAAGCGTCTTTGAAATATTAACAAAAAGCTTTTTTTTTAATTTCCACACCCTGTAAATTGGAAACTTTAGGACATAATTATTATGTCCATAGGGAGTTTTCATTGAAAGTTATCGGCTGTATACGGTGTTGTTGATACTAAATTTTATGTAACTTTTTTCTCTCAGCATTTTATTATTTAAGAAAAATATACAGGGTTAGTCAAATGTAAGGAAACAGCCGATTATTTCCCAAACTATTCACTTTATCAAAAAATTGTTCAAATAAGAGTTGAGTGGTAAATTTAGAGGCACGTTTTGGGTTAATCAATTTTTTTTTTGACATTGACATCAAATAATGACCTTATCGACATTTTTTGTTAAATGAGAAGATAATTCAAGTGTAGTATCATTGGAAAGGTAATTTCTTTCTCTTTACAATGGTGTGAAAAAATCATGCTCTTACATACTGGAAATTCGAGAAAATGTCAATTGAATGTGTTCCCAAAAATGTGGATTTGGCCGTTTATTTCACAAACTAAGCACTTTATCAAAAAATTGTTCCAATAAAAGTTGAAAGGCAACCTTAGACGCATCTTTTGATGCGATTCACTCGATATGATCTTGTCATTAAAAAAATGGGTATGACGTAATAATCAGTGAAGCAGACGTCAAAAAAAGAAAAATGGGTATGACGTAATAATCAGTGAAGCAGACGTCAAAAAAGTGAATCGCATCAAAAATTTGCTTTTCAACTTTTATTGAAACATTTTTTTGACGAAGTGCCGCCAGAGCTGGAGTAACTTTAGAAAAAAGTTACTTTCATATAACTAGACAAAAAGTAACTAAGTTACTTTTTTCCTCCCTGCGAAAAGTAACTATATCTAGTTACTGTACTGAAGTAACTTGTAACTAGTTACTTTTGGTAAGTATCTAAAGACATAAAAAATGACTAGTTACTTTTAATGTATCTAGTTACTCTCGTAGTTACTTTTCATGTATTTAGTTACTTTCCAAAGTAAATAGTTACTTTTTATGCAATTAGATACTTTTCCTTCCAATAATATCAACAATTTTCAGAAAAGTTGCACGTGTAGACAATATACAGGGTGAGTCAACAAGGTGACGGCGGTCCATAACTTCTGAACCCTTCCAGATAGGAAATCAATTCAAACGCCATTATGTACAACACCGCCAATTCTACATCCTAAAAATACTTTCAACTATACAGGCTGTCCCAAAACACTTGCAATGCATGGCAACTTCATTTTTTTAAATGGAACACCACCATTTTGATGACATATTCTGGATCACCTATAACATAGCTTTACATCGACATAAGACATTCCATGTTTTAAGGCTCTGTTCTAAAGTAATTAATTCTTTTTGAAAAATTTCGACCATTGCGGGTGCTTCTTAAAAAAAATCCTGAGAACTCAATTTTGTATCTAGAGAGCTGAGATTCGGTACGAACATGAAGGAAGGTCCATTCTATCTATCTAACATGATAACTATCATTATCACTATACAGGGTGTCAAAAATTCTGTGTCAAGTTTGGAAAATTTCAAATATGCAAAACTCCATTTTTTCAAATGGCACCCCCTGCTATTATTGTGCCATGGGGTTGGGATGTTGAATTACTTTATTTTTTATTAAGTATGTCCTATACCTAAAGTCAATACTTCAAAAGATATTCTTTGTCTTAATTATTTTATTGAAGATTATTACGATCTCAATTAAAGAATGCCATGGATTGTATGACAGTTACGATTAACCTTGTTTATTTACATAGTTACCAGACAGTTTGTCACATTTATTGACATACACAACCAGAAAGAATTCATTGACATGGTTTATTGCTTATGGTTGAAATTCATTGTGTATGTCAATAAATGTGACAAACTGTCTGGTAACTATGTAAATAAACAATGTTAATCATAACTGTCATACAGTCCATGGCATGCTTTAATTGAGATCGTAATAATCTTCAATAAAATAAATAAGACAAAGAATATCTTTTGAAGTATTGACTTTAGGTATAGGACATACTTAATAAAAAATAAAGTACTTCAACAGCCGAACCCCATGGCACAATAATAGCAGGGGGTGCCATTTGAAAAAATGGAGTTTTGCATATTTGAAATTTTTCAAACTTGACACAGAATTTTTAACACCCTGTATAGTGATCATGATAGTTATCATGTCAGATAGCTTGAATAGACCTTCCTTTATACTCGTACCGAACCTCAGCTCTCTAGATACAAAATTGAGTTCTCAGGAATTTTTTTAAGAAGCACCCGCAATAGTCGAAATTTTTCAAAAAGAATTAATTACTTGAGAACAGAGCCTTAAACCATCGAATGTCTTATGTCGATGTAAAGCTATGTTATAGGTGATCCAGAATATGGCATCAAAATGGTGGTGTTCCATTTAAAAAAATCAAGTTGCCATGCGTTGCAAGTGTTTTGGGACAGCCTGTATAGTTGAAAGTATTTTTAGGAAGTAGAATTGGCGGTGTTGTACATAATGGCGTTTGAATTGATTCCCTATCTGGAAGGGTTCAGAAGTTATGGACCGCCGTCGCCTTGTTGACTCACCCTGTATATCCGTCAGTTAAATTCATCTACCCATTGTCATTTACTTTTGAAATTTTGACAGATTGTGAGGTAAGAGAAAATCTGATAGAATAAGAGAAATCAAAAAATGAAATTGCCCAGGTAAACAACTAACTTGACGTGTTTTTGCGGTTTTCGAAAATCTCAATATTTCATCGATTTCATCGATATTTGCTAAAATTTAAACCCAATCCCATCAACCGTTTTTATAACATGAATGAAAGTAACTAAATTACGCCTAGAGTAACCAAAATACTGTATCTAGTTATTTACAGAAGTATTTAGTTACTTTTTAAAAGTATCTAGATACCAAAAGTAACTAGGTTACTTCAAATGTATCTAGTTACTTTTCATAAGTAACTTGTAACTAAGTTCTTTTTTCAGTAAAGTATCTAGTTACTTCAGTAACTTAAGTTACTTTTATAAAAAGTAACTTGAAAAGTATCTAGTTACTATTTCAAAGTAACTTTCCCAGCTCTGCAAAGTGCATAGTTTGTGAAATAGATGGCCAAATCCATATTTTTGGGAACACGTACAGCTTAGAAACATGAAGATGCCCACCCAGAGCTGAATATTTACCTGGTCGCATGGACCAGACCACGACATAGACCGTGCAGAAGTTAATTACCCCTACCTAACTGCTATTCGAATGCTAGGCGACCAACTAAATATTCAGCTCTGGGTGGGCATGTTCATGTTTCTAAGCTGTACATTCGATTGACATTTTTTCGAAATTTCAATTATGTAAGCATGATTTTTTTACACCGTTGTAAAGAGAAAAAAATACCTTTCCAATGATACCTACTGCACTTGACATCTTTTCATTAAAAAAAATTATGGAACCATTACTTGTTAATGTCAAAAAAAATTGAGTAACCCAAAACGTGCGCCTCAATTTACCATTCAACTCTTATTTGAAGAATTTTTTGATAGTGAATAGTTTCGGAAATAATCGGCTGTTTCCATACATTTGACCAACCCTGTATGTATTTTAATGAAAACATCGAACAAATCCTGTAGGTTATTATAAGGTCAATCAGTAAATTCTCATGTAATAACTCGATTGCAGACTTGAGAAAGGAATTAGTTATTTACGTAATTTGTTATGAAAAGCCCTATATCGTTTGACGAGCCGAGCGATCGCGAGTCAAACAATTTAGGCTTTTCGTAGCGTATTCCGTACAACATTTTGCCTAATTGTTTTAAAATCCAACTTTTCAAAACGCAATTAGGTAATAGTATATTAAAAAACACGTTTCATAAGGCCAATTATTGTCGCACGAGAATGTTTGGACAACGAGGGCAAAAAGCCCGAGTTTTCCAAAATCCGAGTGCGATAGGAACCTTATGAAACACGTTTTCTATACAATTTTTTCTATTTCGGATATCCAACGTGTTAGAAAAAAATTGGTTTTCCATTTTCAAAGACAAACGTCAATGTTCGCTTGACAGTTGGCGTTTGTTGGACACAATCGTTGTCTAGGATACGATGTAAACAAAAGCCGTGCTCTAATAGAGCACTTTAGAGAACGCGTTTGGGTGCTATAAAGTGTTCATTAGGAAACCGAAATAGAAAAAAACTATTTCGAAACGTTGGCGTTTGGGAAAATAATTCTCGTTTTTTGAACACCTACCCCAAAAACCATTTTAGTATCTATTATTCAGTGTAGTTTTACTTATTTTTACGGTATCTTGTTACGGATGCGGATCGAATGTAAAAAAACAACCGTACCGTAAAATGGGGGTAATTGTTGTTAAAAATAGCATTACCGCCGTTTAACATTGCACGTTAATTGTAGAGTATTGGACCAACACAAAATGTCCAAAGAAGAATGGGAGAACAGCATCATGACCTGGTGGAAAGAGCACCAGGGCATGTTGCGCGAAGACACCATGATGGAGTACCTAAAAATCGCCCAAGATCTGGAGATGTACGGAGTAAACTATTTCGACATTAAAAATAAGAAAGGTACAGAATTGTTTTTAGGCGTCGACGCTTTAGGTTTGAACATCTACGAGAAAGACGATCAGTAAGTCCACCCCCATCGTCCCTTGTCGAAAATCTCTAAAAATCTCCCTTTCAGATTAACCCCCAAGATCGGATTTCCCTGGTCGGAAATTCGCAACATTTCCTTCAACGATCGCAAGTTCATCATCAAGCCGATCGACAAGAAAGCGCCGGATTTCGTATTTTTCGCGCCGCGCGTTCGAATAAACAAGCGAATATTGTCGTTGTGCATGGGCAACCACGAATTGTACATGCGAAGGAGGAAACCCGACACGATCGATGTCCAGCAGATGAAGGCGCAAGCCCGCGAGGAGAAACTGGCCAAACAGCAACAAAGAGAGAAGCTGCAGCTGGAAATTGCGGCTCGCGAACGCGCCGAAAAGAAACAACAAGAATACGAGGATAGGATCAAAGCGATGCAGGAGGAGATGGAGAGGAGTCAAGCCAACTTGCTGGAGGCTCAAGATATAATCAGGAAGCTTGAGGAACAATTGAAACAGCTGCAGGCAGCCAAAGAGGAACTGGAGAAGAGGCAGAACGAGCTGCAGGCGATGATGGAGCGTTTGGAGGAGAGCAAAACGATGGAGGCTGCGGAACGTCAAAAACTCGAGGAGGAAATCAGGGCCAAGCAAGTCGAGGTTCAGAGGATTCAGGAGGAGGTCGAGGCAAAGGACTCGGAGACTAAACGTCTGCAGGAGGAAGTGGAGGCTGCTCGTCGCAAGGAGGAGGAGCTTAAGGCTCAACAGTTGGCCAATGCCACCAAAGGTCATCTGGAGGAGAACCATCACGACGAAGACGACGATTTGATGAATGGTGACGTCAGTAAGGACCTCACGACTGACGAGAATATCGTGGATCCCGTCGAAGACAGACGCACGCTTGCCGAACGCAACGAACGTCTTCAAGATCAACTTTTGGTAATTCTATTTTTACGTTTTAGATGTTCACGACTGCACCCAAAGGTGACGCTACTAGTGCCACAAAACTGTCACAAATCACTTCAAAAATCCATTTTTTCTGAAAAAGGATTTAAATGCCCTATCACTAGAAACACTTGATTTTCACTGCTAGCGCGTTTCGAACACAATGTGCTCATTATCAAAGCAATACAAACCTACCTTCCAGAAAACTGAAATATTTATGGGCCCACCCCTTGATTGTGAAAGCTGGACCAATCACAGGTCGAGAAAATGGTCCCACTTGGGTGAACACGTATAAATATAACGAATCTTGCCTATAGTAGCGTAAACAGGGATGAATATGCTATCGGCATTCATAAGCCTATCTCTAGACGATACTTGACGATACTTTCCATCGCGTCCAGCATCTGATCCTAATTCACACTACAAACCACAGGCCTCCCACACCTCATAAGATTCCTAAAATGCTTTGATCCTCCTAAAAATGACAACGAAATCCTAAATTTCATTAAATAAGGAAGTCTGAAGAATTTTATGTTAAATTTGGGGCGGGGACCTCGCACCATCCTTATGGGAAAATGGCTTTCTGTGGGTTTGCTGAAATTTTAGTATTTTGACCTCCTGATCAAAAGTTATCATTGTCACAAAGCAATTGTACGGACAGTTTTTGCTCCAGAGGGTGCCGAAGATAAAATTTTCCCATAAGAATTACATCATGCAACTAAAATTAATTAGCATTTTTGCCATTATAATAGCACATAAGTCCAGGGGCAATTTTCTTACGTGTATTATGAACATACTCTTATACAGGAGTCTCCTGGATGTGTTTGCTTATTATGTTGGAAGGAGTATTTTTACGCCGGTCCCAAAAATGTGTGTGTCCTTATGGGGAAAAATTTATCTTCGGCAGATTCTATATCAAAAAGCCAACGAAAGATGTATATCAATGCGATGTGTGTCCCTGTAGATGTTTACCTTGTTAATGTGTATGTAGGGGCGAGCTGAATTTACTGGTGGAGTCGGGTGCAGATTTTATAAATCTGCACCTAGTAGTAGTGCCTCCGCAGACGCACAGTGGTGTTAAAAAGACGAAATTATGAAAATTGGCCGTACATAATTAAACAGTAGAGAGTTAACAAAAAAACATCATATTTGCGAAGTAGATATGTAGAATTAGCACTAAGGGGGTTGAAAAAGGGAATGAGAAGTCCAAGGTAATGAAAAAAGGTGATGAAAAGTCAAGAGGAATGAAAATGAAGTGTGGATTAAGTAGAATTACGAAATAAAACACTAAAATAACCAAATTATGCAATTAAAACTTTTGTGGGGGTTGAAATAAGCACTTATACCTACCTATTGCGAAGGAAACTGAAAAATTGTAAAAGGTAAACTGAATCCCAAATGCGTTCAATTTTATAACCGTCGAAAAACGAAATTATGCGAATTTTGCAAAATTAGCACTTAGGGGGTTGAAAAATCGTAAAGGTGGATGAAAAATCAAAAGGTATCAGGATTAACCGTGGCTAAGTAAAATTACGGAAAATAACACCAAATTAACCCAATTATGTAAATTTAGCATTTGAAGACTTGAAACATTGCGAAGGGGGATGAAAAAAGTGAAAAATTTAATCATCATCCAAATGGGTTCAATTTATTACAGAAGAAAAACGAAAATATCCGAATTTGGCAAAACTAACACCTAGGGGGTTGAAAAATTGTAAAGGGGGATGAAACGTCAAAGTGGATGAGAATTAATCGTAATTAAGCAGAATTACAGAAAATAACACGAAAGTAAACCAATTATGCAAATTTAGATTTTGGGGGTTGAAATGTTGCGAAGGGGGTTGGAAAAGTGAAAAAGATAAACATAATCCAATTGAGTTCAATTTATTACCGAAGGAAAACTAAATTATGTGAATTTTGCAAAATAAACACTTAGGGGGTTGAAAAATTGTAAAGGGGGATGAAAAGTTAAAAGGGATGAGAATTAATCGTAATTAAGTAGAATTACAGAAAATAACACGAAAATAAGCCAATTATGCAAATTTGACTTTTGGGGGTTGAAACATTGCGAAGGGGTCGAAAAAGTGAAAAAGGCAAGAACAATTCATAAGGCAAAACTGCGCGAATTTTACAAAATTAACCAGCGGAAATCACCCGAAAAAGAAGCGGTCTGGGTAAATTTTGCTCTTTGAGGGTTCACATATCATGAAAGGGGTTGAAAAATTGTGGATGGGTCAAAAATTAATGAAAATCACTTTAAATTAATAACAAATTAGAAGAAAGCAAAAAAAAAATAAATGAAATATATTTACTCCGCTTGCTAGGGCTTAGGGGTTGTTAGTAGCGTAGGGGTTGGTTTTAGGATGAAGACTCATAAGACTTTTTTCAATGGTTGACCGAAATCTATTGAACCCCATAATTTTATTCCACCACTTACATGAAAAAATTTCCAGTTTCAACCCTTAAATTTCATCCCCCTTGTTAGATATTAATGAAAATTTGCCCATCCGCCTACAGTGGCGCTGTAAATTACCACATCAAATTTAGCCCTGATACGTTGAGCAGTTTTTGAGTTCTCGCATTTTTTTGTTTCGGCATGTTAGGGGGTTGTACCGCCTTTAAGGGTCGTTTTTCGCGAATGATGAATATGACCTTTTTTGTACCATCAATAGAAAGCTTTCGAATGGTAATATTTTCAACTATACATTCTTCATTGAAAATTCGAGTTTCCACCCCTAACTTTCATCCCCTTCGATAATTTTCTCCTAAAATTCGATCTTCCCTTCTCGAAGATGCAGTGTGTAAGATGTCACAGTTTCGCAGAAGATATTGCTTCTCTGTGTCAAATTACAGGGCTTTATGGACGTTTCAACCCCTAAACTCCAACCCCCTATTTCACCACCCCCACATGCCCTAAAGGAAGTTGTGTTTTCAATTTCACCACCCTAACGCAATTCGTTTAAAAATTAAGGTAATTTGTAGATTCATGTTTTCAACACCTCATGATTTCACCCCTTTATGATTTACAGGGGTGAGTTTATTTTTCCGGTGTGACATAACTCCTTGCGTATTTACTGACTTCAGTTGTTCATAAATAAACCAATAGGGTTTCAGAAAAAATAAATAAAATATAATTATCGACTTGCAAAGAGTTAGGGGTGGTTAATGGCCCAGGGGTGGGTTTTAGATTGAAAACTCATAAGACCTTTTTTCAATAGTTGACTGAAATCTATCGAACCCCGTAATTTTAGGCTACCATTTACTTGAAGAAATTTCAAGTTTCAACCCTTAAATTTCATCCCCTTTGTTAGATATTTTTGAAAATTTGTCCATCCACCTATAATGTCACTGGAAATTCACAAACCAAATTCTGCCTTGATACGTTGAGTAGTTTTTGAGTTCTCGTATTTTTGTGTTTCTGCATGTTAGGGGTTGTAGCGCCTATAAGGGTGGTTTTTCGCAAAATATGAATGACACCTTTTTTGAATAATTAATGGAAAGCTATCGAATGACGCCAATTTCGACTAGTACTTATTAAGCGGAATTTCGAGTTGCTACCCCTAATTTCCACCCCATTTGTTCGATTTTACGAAAAAACGCATCCCCCACAAGATTTCACCGATATATGTGTGTACGTTGAGTTTCCGACAGCTGCGTGCAACCCTTGCGGAGTTATCATATTTTTTGTGGTTTTCATCCCCTAAATTTCATCCCCCGAAATTGGCACCCCCTCACTTTCAACAGACTTGAAGGTCGAACGTGCATACTAATTTTCAGCAAGATATCTCCACTAGTTCTCGAGTTATTGAAATTAGTAGTTTTTCGGTTTTTCACCCCTAGCTCCCACCCCCTTGGTCCGATATGGCCCAAAAGCAATCCCCGCCTTACTTTTCGGGAGACGAAGCTGCCTACCAAGTTTCAGCTCGATATCTCAATCCGTTCTCAAGTTATCCGACGGACAGACTGAGGAGCGAGCGAGCGAGCGAATAAGCTAAGACAAGAGTACCTCCGCATTCTGCTACGGCACTAAAACTGTCCGTACGATTTCTTTGGGGCAATGATAACATTTGATCAGGAGGTCGAAATCTACAACATACCAAAATTTCAGCCAAATTCACAGAAAGCCATTTTCCATGAGGATGGTTCCGTCGTATTCTTTGCTGGAAAAATATGCATAAAACTATTTGTAAATTGTATGACAAAACTCTATAAATGACGTCATTAAAATAAATTGTCATATGTCAAAATTACGGTACTCAACTTTTTATGCTTGTAGACGTATTTTTTCTGCTTTAAAGAAAGTTTACATTATAGATTACAAAACTTCCGAAGAAAAAAATAAATTTCATAAAACAATTTGGCAGTTTTGTTGTTATTGTTGTTAATAAACGAAATTAGCCATGGAAAAATATTTTCTGTTGACTATAATGTCGCACCCACTCCAAGAAAGGTGTTTTTCATTTTTTAATTATACTTTACCCTATTTTTTGAGAAACCCCATGAGAAACTGTAGTGCTACAATGAGAGTGACGTTAGTAAACCATAATAATTAATTTTTTCCATTGCATTGACGACAAAATCGCCAAATTATTTATTTTCTCGAAATTTTTCTAATGAAAGGGTAAACTTTCTTTACATATTTGAATGTAAAAAAAAATATGCGTGTACAAGAATCTGCTAAGAAATGTACAGCGTGTCATCAAAAGTTACAGGGGGAGAATACCAAACGTCTTCGAGACGGTTGCAAGCCGAATGTGACTAGTTTTTTCCGAGGGCCTGGTTAAGATATTATTATTATTATTATTGTTTATTTACCAAAAAAGAAAGATAATACAAAATACATATGTGGATGACATTTTTGCTGTTTTCGACCCTAGTCAGTCCAGTTTAGAAGACTTCATTTCAAAATTAAACTCAATTTTACCGAGTATTTTTACTCATGAAGTTGAAATGGGGAAAAAACTCCCTTTCGTAGACACTTTAGAAATTTTAATACATTAATACAGTAACGTGACTTGGATACACGTTTTTCCATCTAAAATGTTAGAAAATGCTAGTGTCTAAAGTCATTCGCTGTACTCGTTTTTCTGATCACGATGGTACCTACCCCACGCAAAGAGGTCTCCCAAGTTATCGTAATTCACTCCAAACTGCTCGCTCCAAACAAATGAAATACATCGCACACACTTCACGGGAACATTCAACGTCCACAAATTGTAAAGATTGGGCGCAAAACACGCATTTTCTCACCGTTTCAACGAAAGTTCGTCCGTTATTTTGACCGGTAGCGCATCCCTCATCTCTTTAATATTATACAGGGTGGGTAATTTTTCAGTCCGGCTTTTTTTCTGTTGGTTTGTTAACAGATTTTAGTTCCGTTAAAATTATTGCCAGTGTCAATCAAAAGTATTCATTGTTGTTAATTATTGTCTTTGTTTTTACTTTTTAACACTGACGATCATTTTGACGGAACTGAAGAGTGAAGACCCGTTTAGGAACCAACAGAAAAAAACCTGAGTCACAACCCCCCCATTCGTTAAAAAATGGCGAGGCTCTAGACGCGTTTTTAAATATTTGATAATGTTGGGTATAATTGGTTTTGTATTTATTTTGCAGTAAGTTTAGGAATTACAATGTTGTATCAACGTTAAATAAATGAAGTGTTAAGTTAATTAAATTAAGAAATATGTAATCAAATTGCTTTTTAAATTTTTCTGAGTAATGTTTACCAAAATTTTTAATTATTACATGTAACAGTTTAGAAATATCGCTCCCACAAATTACAAACCTTCATATCTCGCAATGGCATAAAGTGCACATATGACAGTGTAATTCTAAACGAACGACCTGTCAATTGAATGGCATTCACAGAAAATGTTTCGGCCTTCTAGATTTTGAACAACAGTCAACTTTTGATTCTTTTATGGCCGCCATATTGAATTTTGACACCATCAAATACACAAAAAAATTAGCTTTTCAAAAATATGGTCAGCATCAACTTTTTTGACAGATGACAGAATTTGAAAATGGGCATGAATAATTTGTAAAATCACTCTGAAATTAAGTGGAAAACAATTGCAAAAGAGTACGCCGACTTCTCCAATCTTTTATAACATTTGAAAACTATTGAATTCAATATGGCACCCATAAGAAAAAGAAAAGTTGACTGTCTTTATTCAAAATCTGGAAGGCCTAGAAAACTTATGTTAATGCCATTCAATTGACAGCTGTCAAAAATAGAAAACTCCAAATTTCATTTAAATAATAATAATAATTATCAATTTTCAGAGTTTTTGTGATAACTCGGGAACTAATCAAAATATTGGGCAATTCTCTTCAGCGTATCTAGTGACCTTATTGTCATAATCGAAGTGCGCCATCTTTGGTGCAGTTGCACTATCAATTTGCGTATTCTAGGTTACAACTCACTAGTTCTATTTTACACTTGAAACTTATTCGATTTTTGTTATGTAGGCTTTGAAGAAAGACCTCGCCCAATCACGAGACGAAACAAAGGAAACTGCCATGGATAGAATTCACAGAGAAAACGTGCGTCAAGGACGAGACAAGTACAAGACCCTCCGCGAGATCCGTAAGGGTAACACAAAGCGTCGCGTGGACCAATTCGAGAATATGTAAACCACCCTTCATTTATTACTGTAAAAGAATCCTTAAAATGCTCAATTTGAGGAAATATTAAATTTATTTTCTTTTGTCCCTTTTCTGATGTAAGATAGAATTTGTGCTCATTTGAAGTGGCCTTAGGAGAAATCTTTTTTCAAAAATTTCAGTAGAGTTGTGATATGAATTGGAAAAGGCTATTAACAGATCTGTTGAATTTTTCCTGTTATCCAGTAGTTTAAACGCATTCCAGATTAATCTAGTACGTCTAAGTTTAGTGCCATTTGGTTGACGGGCTACAAAAACTCTTAATTTTGGTTCTTTGAAAATTCGATAAATGTTCTTTATCGATCTGGTGCTTCCCCACTGTGTATATAAAGGTTATACAATTCGTTTTTTACCAAGTTTTCAAATTTCACATTATTTTTCTACACTCTACTTAATTTTATCGTTAATTTTTTCCTTGAGAGTTAATGTATATAAATATAATTTAAGACCAAGTTGCCTTTTAGGTAGGTTTGGATGATATTTACACTATAGTATTGTAATTTTCTGTAATCTGGGTAAGGTGAATCATGTGCAAATGGTACATCACCAAGTAATCAAAACATATTTTTTCATTCAATATTTATTTTCAAAATTTGTGACCATTTGTATGTTTTGCGTTGAACTACACTTGTAGTTTTTTTTTTAACATTTATTACCTATCTTTAGTAGTTATCAGTTATGTACTATTAGAGAATAATTTAATAAATATTTGGAAAAAACTGAATTTTATTGAACACTACACGCTTAGTGCTGATGCAAGCTCCCCACTAGCTTGCATTTCTTTAACAATGTCTAACCCACCCATTAATTCTCCTTTAATGTACAGCTGAGGGTACGTTGGCCATTCTGAATATGTTTTCAACCCCTGACGCACCTCTTCATCATTTAAAATATCAAAAGTTTCATAAGACACCCTAAAATTAACATTAGTAAAAAATTCTTCAATTATCTTCTCACCCTATTCCATTCAGTATTTCGATAATTTGTCGACTAAACCCACATCTGGGGGTCTCACGATCTCCTTTCATAAACAACATAACTGGTGCCTTATTAATTAAAGACTTCAGTCGATCTTCTAAAGATTTTCCTTGAGGTTCGCCGGCTCCATTGCTATGTTGCTTAACCTTCTCCGTGATTTTTGCAGGATCTGCCCCATCTATTCTGTCAATTACTTTACCAGATTTAAACAGCAGAACCACTGGCACTGCCTCGATTTTGTGGTTCAAAGAGACGTCGGAAAGATCTTCGGCTTGGCACTTCGAAAACTTGATTTTTGAAAATTCTGCTCGTTTTGAAAGGGCATCCAGTACTTCGTCTACTTGGCCGCATTGTTCGGCCCAGTCTGCGGCAAAGTGTACTACAGTTAAGTCGTTGGCCCTAAAACACAATTTGGTCATAAAGGGTTAGGGCTCAGGGGGTGCTTTTTACTTACTTTGTGGCTTTAGTGAATGCTGCACTGTCAGATAGTAACTCTGGCATTTTAACGTCTTCTAGCGAGTTAAAAAGATTATTTTATTAAATAAAATGCAAAATCACACCGAAACTAATGACATATCAATGTCAAAAGTGACGTTTAGGTTGACATTCAGTGGCTCCTCCTACTTCGCTTATACAACCCACAAAACAACACTGTGTAGCGGGTGGCGGGCAAACCGTTTCCCTGCCTAGTTTGCTGCCCAAATTTTCCGTAAAATCTAAAGTTTATTTCATAATTTGTTGTTACTTTCAGCATTATCAGTCGTTTTCTTTATTTTAGCTGTGATACGAGGTAAGTCTGCTTATGATTTCTTAAAAAGATTCCGCTTGGTAGCACGTGTTAAGTTGAACTGTCTAAATAACTATAATCGTGTTTTTATTTAATTTTCGCTAAAATGCTCTTGTCGGAGACTAAAAATTCCCGTAAATTCATGTAAGACATGGAAAACCTAACCTAAAGAATGTCAACCCCGGTCACCCCTCAGGCGGCTTAAATTTTCATAAATTTTCGAGAGATGGCGCCACCTTTCACTCTCCCTGATTTCAGGCGAAATGGCTTCGGGAATCGTCCAATATGTGGTAGTTCGAGGAGATTTGCTAAAAGAATTGGGTTGGCCTGTAGGAGCTGTCATTGCACAAGCATGCCATGCAGTTACTGCAGTAACCCATCTCTACTATGACGATGAGCACACTCAAGCCTATTTAAAAGACTTGGATAACATGCATAAAGTAGTCCTAGAAGCTCCCAATGAAAATATCCTGAACAATTTAAAAGCTTCTTTGTTGGAAAACGACGTTAAGCATAAACTGTGGATAGAACAGCCGGAAAATACACCGACTTGCCTCGTCGCCAAACCGTACCCCAAGAAAGACGTTGAGAAATATTTTAAGAAATTAAAATTGTTTAAGGGTTAAATGTTTATTAATAAATCGTGCTACGTCTGCAGTTTTGGAAAAGTCTTGTTCAGAGGTAATAACGCCGCAACTATTATGACGACTGAAAAAATAACGTTAATTGAGATCTGCACCTAATGGTAGCTCACCTATATGGTCTGCTGTGATTAGATAAAAAAGATAATCGCAGAAATTATAGAAGATGGGGCCAATTATGTTTGTAGCTGCAACTGCACCAAATCTGCCGCAGCTTAAAGCCATAGCTCTGTATTGGGTGGGAAAAAGATCAACAGCCATTGCGTTAATTACTCCAACATTCGCTCCACCCAATACGAAAAAACCTGTAAGTATCTGAATAGTTGTGTAACCAGATGCGAGTTGTGCAGCCAATCCGCATATGGTAACTATGAAAATAAAACCAATCATTAGATTCTTTTTTCCTAGAGCATTTATCAAGAGGCCAATCAGAGTGTAAGTGAAAGCATAGGCCACGCCCAGTAATACCATGACGAAGAAAACGTCCGTGTTAACGGTATCTCTGCACAATGAAGCCTGAAAATACAGGGTCATTATGAATTATTTTAACGTAGCTTTACTTCAGTTATGTTAAATTCCTGTAAAAGTGGTTTGTTGCTCATAACTGCATCACAAAGATAAACATCTGCATTAGGATGCTCTATGACGTATTCTGCCATCAAGTTAAGAATTTCAGGGTACCACATAACAAGTCCCGAGGTCCTAAATATTTTTTTATCATAAAAGGGGTTGTTACAAATTAATACAAAATAATTGACGTTTACTACTGTCAATAAATGTCAATACAATCTTGCATTATGTAACTTACGATACAAATATTCCAAACTGCATAACGCAGAGCATCAGAGTCTTGCACAGATACTGTCCTTTAAAAATCGGAGCAATTTGTTGCCAAAGCGATTTCAGCATTCCTACGTTTTTGTCCGTCTCCACGATTTCGTCCCACAATATATCCTTGACCTTGTAATCCTCAGGGCTTGAGCGAAAATTCGTGGCGTACATTTCGCTCAAGACTTTCAGGGCTTCGTTTTTTCGCCCTTGGGCCATTAAATACTTTGGACTTTCGGGTAAGTAATGAAGGATTATTGCCACTACTATACTGGGAAGACCGTAAACGAAGAGAAGCAGTCGCCAGGATTTGAAGTTTAAAGACAGGAATGATACTTCGAGGCTCCATTCAGCGGGCAAGATCGCCCAAGCCATGCCTGGTAGATACATGTTTCCAAAGGCGACGAATGTGGACATCCAGGCGATTGTTTTGGGGCGGTGGTAGTTGTCGTAAAATTCGCCTGAGTATGCGTAAATCACTGAAGAGGCAGCACCAATACTAAAAGAAAAAAAAGTGAAGAAATTTGTCTACGAGGTTATAAATTATTGTAACATTCTAGGAAAACGAAACTGTTAAGTGTCAAATTGAACGGTCACATGTTACGATAATTTATAACAACCCTGTACACTACTACTTACAAAAACCCATTTATAAACCGTAGCAAGATAAACAGCCAATCCCAAGGCACTACACTTCCCACCAAAGTGATAATTCCAGCAACCCCCAAACTAACGACAAGACAATTTTTACGACCCCTAGTATCCGAAATGTACCCCCAAAAAAAGCAGCTAGAGACCACCCCACAAAAACTAACCGAAGAAAGAAGTCCCTTCTCACTTAAAGAAAGTCCTAAGTCGCACTGTGCAGCTGGTATTATAAACATCATACACATAGTCTCTATTATAGCACTCATAATAGCACTTCCAGTGACTATGAGAATAATTATATGAAACTTTCCATATCCTAAAAGTAAAAGTAAAAAGAAATATCGTACCTAGCGTTTTAGGTACCTGTCATGGAAACAGCTTCTTCGAAAGTTACCGTTACTTTTTCTTCCTTTTTCGCAATTTTCGTCATAGCTGTGGTCTATTCTTGATGACAATTAATTCAGTTATGCTATCTTTTCAATTACGCGCTAACTTAACATCATTATATTCAAATTTTTATTCTAATAATAACGCGCTGAAAGTTGTTTGTAATTATGTGCTTTTTTCGTTTATCCTAGCGTTTCGTGAATAAACAGTGAGATGGTGATAATAGGATCGTAAATTTCTAAGCCTTTAATTCGGAAAAGAGAAACAAATGTGAAACTAACTTCGTTTTGCGGGAAAAAAATTCCAAATTGTAAAAGTCACCGGAAGACACATCAATGCGATGTGTATCCCTGTAGATGTTTATCACGTTAATGTAATAGTAGTAGGTAGTGCCTCCGCAGTCGCAATATTAAAAAACTGTGAATTGGAATGAGAAACCCTGCAATAGTCAAGTAGAAATACCAAAAGACAATTTTGCAAATTTATGTTTTGGAGGGGATGAAATATTGTGAAGATTGCGGAAAAGTTGTAGGTAACGAGTGAAAATATAATCCAAATGAGTAAGTGATGAGTAGTTAACGAAAAAAAACAAAATTCGGCAAATTTTGCAATGGTGCTCGGGGGGTTGAAAAATGGCGAAAGGGGGATGAAAAGTCAAGAGGGGTGAAGATTAACTGTGTTTAAGTAGAATTACAAAAATATAACACGAAATTAAGCCAATAATGCATTTAGACTTTTGTGGGGGTTGAAATATTTATACAGGGTGGTCGTTTTATCGTGAGACCGGCAAATATCTCGAAAAGGAAGCATTTTAGAAAAAAGTGTTTTGTATAAAAGTTTTATGACTTCGAGGGGGAAAATAGATGGTGTCATCGCCATTTTGATTCAAGGTCATTTTCAAGGTCAAATGAAGCTCAACTTGATTTTTTTAAATGGAAACCTATATTTTTTAAGTAGAATTACAAAAAATAACTAGAAAATTATGCAAATTTGGCTCTTGCGGGTATTGAAATAATACGAAGGGCGGTCGAAATAGCAAAAAATGCTGTAAACAATCCATATGAGTATTATTATTATTGAAAAAAGGTAAAATTGCGCGAATTTTACAAAATTTAACCCTCGACGGGTTGAAAAATTGGGTGAAAATTAACTGTAGTTAATAAATTAGAACTAGGGAAAATTACACGAAAAAGAAGCGGTCTGCCTCAATTTAGCTGTTTGAGGGTTCAGATATCATGAAAGGGGTTGAAAAATTGTGAATGGGTTAAAAATTAACGAGAAATCACAAAAAATAAATGAAATGTTTTTACTCCGCTTGCTAGGGCTTAGGGGTTGTTAGTAGCCTAGGGCACAGTTTTTGTTTTCAATGGCCGACCGAAATCTATCGAACCCTATAATTTTGTTCCACCACTTACATGAAAAAAATTTCCAATTTCAACCCTTAATTTTCATCCCCCTGGTTAGATTATAATGAAAACTTGCCCATCCGCCTACAATGTCCCTGTAAATTAACACACCAAATCCAGCCTTGATACGCGTTAAGCAGTTTTTGATTTCTCTCATTTTTGTGTTTCGTCATGTCGCTTTTCGCGAACATTATTCAGTGAAAATTCGACTTTCCACCTCTAAATTTCATCCCCTTCGATAAATTTCCCCTAAAATTCACTCCTATCTCGAAGATGCAATGTGTAAGGAACTCAGTTTCACAGAAGATATTGTTTCTCTGTGTCAAATTACAGGGCTTGAAGAACGTTTCAACCCCTAAACCCCAACCCCCTATTTAACCACCCCTACATGCTCTAAAGAAAGTTGTGTTTTCAATGTTATCACCCTAATCCAATGCGTTGAGAAATTGCGGCAGTTTAGAGATTCATGTTTTTAAATCTATGATTTCACCCCTTTATGATTTATAGGGGTGAGTTTATTTCTCTTTGCGTATTTCTTACTTCCGGTGTTCATAAATAAGAACTTAATAAATCAATAGAATTTAATCGATTGTAAGCTTAGAGGTGGTTCGTAGCCTAGGGGTTGGTTTTAGGTTGAAAACTTATAAGAACTTTTTTGAATGGTTGACCGACTCTATGCTACCCTTAAATTACTGAAAATTAAAACCTCAAATTCTGCCTTGATAAGTTAGTTTTTGAGTTCTCATATTTTTGTGATTCCGCATGTTAGGGGTTGTAGCGCCTTCCAGGGTGCTTTTTACACCTTTTTTGAATCATTAATGGAAAGCTATCGAATGACGCCAATTTCGAGTTGCAACCCCTAATTTCCACCCCATCTGTCCGATTTTGCGAAAAATGCATCTTCCGCAAGAATTCACCGATGTATGTGTGTACGTCTTGAGTTTCAAATAGCTGGGTGCAACCCTTGCGGAGTTTTCATAATTTTTGTGGTTTTCATCCCCCGAAATTGACTCCCCTTCACCTTCAGCAGACTTGAAGTTCGAACGTACATACCAAGTTTCAGCAAGATACCTCCACTAGTTCTCGAGTTATTGCAATTAATAATTTTTTCGGTTTTTCACCCCTAACTATCCCCTTGGTTCCATATGGCCCAAAAGCAATTCCCGCCGAGTATTTCTCAATGCGTTCTCAAGTTATCGCTCGGACAGTGTAGACGAGCGAGCGAGCGAATAAGCTAAAACCTCGCATACTGCTTAATATGACAGAAATACTTCAAATCTACTAGTACTACATACCGCGAGATCAATAATTAAACCTCAAGTTATTTACTCAGTAGGTAGGCTATGTGAGTTCTGGCGAATGGCTGTCAACAGCTGATGTCTAAAATTTGGCAAAGGTTTTCGGTGTTGTGTTGTCTATTCAGAAAGTACCTCGGAAAAGAAAGCATAAAAAACGATTTGATCGAGTAAAAATACATTTTCATTTTATTTATACAACAAAAATTAAAAATATAGTTAAGACCCAGCTTTTTTTGGAAAAACAAACGCCAGCAGCAAACACCCTAAAATTTGTCCCTAAAATAAACAAATCCAATTAATTAGCGAACTTACCTAGTAGACTCAATCCATAAGTCCAAAAAGTAACTGAACAATTCCACTGCAGCATTATCCCTACCACAGAACTGGAAACAACACTTCCCAGCCTTCCTGCTGTCATAATTATACAAACAACCATGCCACAAAGGTGGGTTGGAATAATTTCCACCACGGCAGTGTTAGTTACTGCCACGCAAATCCCTGGCGCCACTAGTAGTACAATGAAAAATATATCAATCATTATTTTGTGGGTGATGAACGGCAACGACAATAAAGCGGCTGAAGATAGCGCCATGCACAACACTGAAACAAAAATAATAATATTTAGTATATTCACAAATATTAATAATTGAATTTTACCGAAAAAGTTGCGATTTCCCAGGAGATTAACCAGAAATCCCCATAAAACATAACCAATCAAATAAACCGATCCGATTATTATATTCTGCAAGAAAACTTCTCCATCCATTTCTAGAATACATCCACCAGTTTCGTTTTTTGACAAAGAGAGAGCTTCACAGACTGTCATTCCACTTCTACTGGAGCTTGACAGTTGATTGATTATATCGGGGTACCATAGCAACAGTCCGCTGGACACGGCAAAAATTCCACCCTGTATTAAAGCACCGGACAGGGTGTACTTAAGGTGAGGATTAAGGAAAAGAGGAGTGATCTGTTCGCGAAGATGACTGATCATACTTTTTGATTTTTCATCCAGAATTCGTATTTTATCTTCTAAACTTTCAATCGGGAAAGAATCCTCGGGTTTTCCTGTATTTACAGAGTAGATTTTTCTAACAACCGCCAGAGATTCTTCCAGTTTTCCAGAATGATATAAATATTTAGGGCTTTCGTGCAATTTCATGTAAGCAAAAGCTACGATTATGTTAGGTATTGCACATATTAACATAAAAAGTCTCCAGGAATTGAGGCGAAGCCCTAGTAAAGTCCATTTGATTTCGTGCGGCAACAATAACCACCCTAACGCAGGCAGAAATATTAAAGCCATTGCTATGAAGAGGCTAACACACGCCATGCTTCTAGATTTGTGTTTTAAGCTGTGAAACTCGCAGAAGTATGCAAATGTTATTGCAGAAGGACCAGATATGCTACAACAAAAATTGGATTTTTTAAAAAACAAAGTTACTTACAAAATTCCGTTAAAAAATCTCAAAATTGTGAATCCCCAGAAGGAAGGGGTGAAAGCGGCGATAACGCTCGAGACAAAGGCCAGAAGAAAACTTGTCAGAAGAATGTTTTTTCTGCCTTTCGTGTCGGATAAATAACCCCAAATCAAAGAACTGCCCATGACTCCTATAAAATTCGACGAAGAAAGGATTCCTTTCCTGGTAATATCAAGCTGTAAGTCGCATTCTGCAGAAGGTAGAATGTATCCAATGGAGTAAGCTTCGGTATTTACAGCGAATAGAGTTAATCCACAAACCAAAATTAAAAGAAAATTGTATTTTCCATAGCCTAGGAAATGAACAATTTTAATTCATATAACGGACACAGGGGCAGTGTGAGTCCGGCTTTTCTTTGTTGTGTCCCACCTTCATTTACAGGTACTTGAGCCCGCTAACACAGCAGAAAAAACGCCAGACTCACACTGCTCACACGTCCCTTAGAATATGATTTTATTACAGAAACACTCACCTGCATATTCTAGCGCTTCTTCTATATCTACCTTTGACATTATTTCAAAATTTTCTGCAATTTAAAATCTTTAAAGATTTGATCAGAGCGCCTCGCCTTACCATTTGCACATTTTTTCAACATTTCAATTAAATGACTGCTTAAATTCGTTTGTACAATTAAAACAAATTGTTTAAACCGAGTGCTAATTTGTATTTTTTGTTTGTTTAGCTACATTTATCTCGACTCTGCCTCGACGTGATAATATTTAACAGAAATCCAATTTCACACGATGTTCGCCATTGTCTCAATAAAGAAAAAAGTAAGTAAAAGCTACCGGAAGATGTGCATCAATGCGATGTTTATCTCTGTAGATGTTTATCACGTTAACGTGTATTATGTAGGGGCGGGCTGAATTTACTGGTGGAGTCGGGTGCAGATTCTATCAATCTGCACCTAGTAGTAGTGCCTCCGTAGACGCACAGCGGTGTCAAAAAGGCGAAATGTTGAAAATTGGCCGTACAGAATTAAATAGTAGAGAATGAACAAAAAAACATAAATTGTCTGTAAAATGAGCACTCTGGGGGTTGAAAAAGTATGGAGGGGATGAGGAGTCCAAGGCAATGAAAATTTACTGCAGTTAAATTGAAATACCAAAAGTAACATGGAAGATAAGGCAATTTTGCAAAATTAACGCTCAGTGTTAAAAAATGAAAGGGGGATGAAAAGTCAAGAAGGGCAAAAATTGTTGTTTTCAATTTCACCACCCTAATCCAAATTTTATCCCCCGAAATTGACACCCTCCTCACCTTCAACATGAATGGCGAACGTGCATACCAAGTTTCACTAGGATACCACCGTTACTTCTCGAGTTATTGCAATTAATAATTTTTCGGATTTTAACCCCTAACTCCCACCCCCTTAGTCCGATATGGCCCAAAAGCAATCCCCACCTTACTTTTCTGGAAACAAACCTGCGTACCAAGTTTCAGCCCGATATCTCAACCCGTTCACAAGTTAAGGGCGTGCCAGAGGAAACGAGCGAGCGAGCGAATAATCAGGAACTAAAGTGCCTCCGCATAATGCGTCGGCACTAAAAGCAAAACCAAATAAATATCTGACTTTACAGCATATTCAAGGAATATCGTCAGTTCACATTTTCGCTCGTTTCTGATTTTCCTTTCCGCATTTATACCGCCCTAATAACTTGGCTATTGTAAGGCAGCTTTGAAAGAGCTTTTAAGTTCTAGCGAAACGCAAATTGGTCGTTATTCGTCGCTAAACGGTTATTTATATTTTGTCATAACTTGGATGAATTTAAATTGCGAAAACTGCAAATCGAGCGATTAATTTTTTTGATAAAGTTATAAAATGCAAATTTTTAAGGCACCCTAATGAAAGTGCATATTTTTTATTGATCGAAAGCTCGGGCGAGCTTTTACACGTCCGCAGGTTTGCTGCTCTCCCTATAGAAAGGCTTTCCCGGAAGCTACCTAAGCAACCCTTTAAGCAGGGATCCGGGAAAGCAGCTTTTGTTGTTCCGGGGTGCAAGTCTCAGAGCTTTTCCGCTACATGTAAAAAATTGACAGTTTCGGAGTAGAAACTTCTACTTTTTCACAGAATTTGTAAACGTACAGATAGTATCGATTTAAGGCGCCAATTTATCGCAACAGAATAACCTAAAACGTCAAGAAAGCTTAAAATGGTATCTACATCTAAGGTTTTCGACCTTATCGCCATTATTACAAAGAAATTAAATCGCTTTCGTTTTTAGTCACTTTGCCACGACTGTATACGTCTGAAACTTCCTCACGTCTCTCTTTTGGCCTTGAGCCTCAGACTCACTCAGTCAGACCTCTTGACTTCACAAGACGAGAACAGTGTCGATTCCAGTAACTGCTTCGCGCTGCGTAGAAGTTAAAATTATAATAGAACGCACGAAGAAAATATTAAACATTTAATTGTAGCTTAAATCTACGGAAAAAATAGGGCTCAGGCGCCAAACTTAACAAAAGCAACGTCAAATTATAAATAAGTTTTAGAACGAAACTTATTTTTCAAATAAGTTGTTAAGGAGGCATCGCTTTTTATCAAACCTTCAATGGCGGCTTTTCTGTTCGTCTGCAATAAAATTTCTATTTGGCTTTTTATGTCCTGGTGGGTGTTCAAACAGGGATTTCCTAACAAAGTTTTGGCTCCTTTTTTTTCTCTTTCAGTCAGGGGCTGATTCCTAATCAGAAGCCTATCGATGTCTGACGGGAAAACTCCTACCCATCGTGCTTGAGGAACAGCTAAATGCTGAGTCAGGTACGAACTCCTCTGTAATCATATCACTTTTTTTATCAAGAAAATAATTTTAAATAAACGTACAGCAGCACCAAATCGATAGTTCATCATAATCTTAACACCGGCCGGGTCAGCATCCACCAAAATATAGACCGGCAACATCATTAGTTTCGATATTTTTTTGAGGAAAAGCTGGGTGCCAAAATCTGGCACACCCTTTCCCTGAAACTGACATTCAAAATTTGCAAAAAATTAAAAATCACACCGTTATCATAATAAATGGACGATACAGCTTGTTCATTATTTCTTCGCTTATTAGTTTGCGAAAAATTGATTCTTTTTCCACTACCAAAATAAATTTAGCTGGTGATTTGGCTTCGATGATATCTTCGGTGTTGAAAGGAATTAATGTGCCTGTAAAGGAGATATTTATAGGCAAGTAAATAATAGTTATTTATGTAACAAGTGAGTAATGGTAACTTTTTCTCGCGAGAAGGAATGTTTGCCGCACGACGCCGTCAAATCCGACGAGTGAGAAAAAGTTACTTTACACATGAGTTTTTTTTACGCCCGTGAAAAGCCAACGGAAGATGTATATCAATATTCACAGTGAATGATTCACATATTGAGTTGGACTTAGGTGCAGATTATATCTGCACCTAGCAGTAGTGCCGAAGCATATGCTCATGATAAATGAAAACACAAAAACGATCACGGTGGGTAGATATGCAGTCGCGGACTTTTTTGCAGATCTTTTCAGTTGAGGCAGCGTTCGCGATCAAACGTCGAAAATAGTAATTTCTTTCAGTTTTTCACCCCTAACTCCGACTCCTACGGTCCGATATGGCCCAAAAACAAACCCTGTCGAGATTTTCGCGGTATGCACCTGTGTTCAAAATTTCAGCTCGATATCTGCTTTCGAGCGAGCGATTTCACTAACATTGTAGTGCCTGCGCATATGCTTCGGCACTAAAAACACACTTTAAGAACGCTTTTGAATGAAAAAGTGTGCTTTTTAACGGAAGTAAAAAAATAAGATAACCTCCAGGGACTCCGCAGTCGAGCGTTTCTTTCATCTTGAAGACAATTTTTAAGTCTCCGTAAACGAGACCGCGATTTCCATAAATGTTTAAATGCCACTGGCCGACGTTGAGGATGCAACATACTTCTGAGATTGCTGCATCTATTTGACTTTGATTTCTTATTAGGTGTTTAATTTGGTAGTAAACTTCTCTGAAGCAGGAATTAATAATATCCAGTCATAATGGATAATGAAACTCGAACTTACCTCTTAGTTAACTTGACATCCTTTTCAATTAACCCGTACGTCTTCCCCAAAATGTACAGAATCAGACAAAACTTTGTGCGGCTACTTTTAGAATTGAAAGAAACCTTAGACCATTTTGCAGACTTCTTTAAAGTTAACCTAGTACAAATATCATCAGATATATTTTATAACATCAGAAGTGGGAATTTTACCTGTCATTTTGCATCTCGCAAAATTCTAGCTTCCTCTGTCTGACCATGAAACGCGGAATTTTTCCGTCCCTGAAGGCCTTCCACACTTTCAGCACCACTTCTCGTATTAACGCCTTCAATTCATTCTGAATTATTTCCTGCGAGTGGTTTTTACAGATTTGAGTCTTGATGTCACATGTTAAATTCGAATCAACTGACACACCGCCGTCGGAACTGTTGCAATCCTCGGGGACAGGGAGGGGGGAAATTACTTCTTCAATATATAAATTGTCAGTATTATGGCTGCCTTGAGTCAACTGCTCAAAGAGTTCTTCCCCTTCCAACTCTCTCCTTGTTTTTTTAGTTTGGAAATTATCAGGACGAAAGATTGTTGTATCGCCTTGTCTATAACGTTTAACAGCCGACTTTGGAGCGTTCTTATTAACAATTTTGGAGAAATCCATCTCGATATCCACTAATGGCGGTTTTTTAACTGTCTCCAAGTTTCTAGTCGTGAATAGCATGTCTTCTAACCAAAATGCTGATCCAATTTTGTCAATGTTGCTCTCAACCAATTCTGCAGTGAAAGCTTCATCGAAAATGTTAAATTTTTGAATTTTTGTATTGCTAGGAACGGTTCTTTTATTTGGCCGTAAATTATAGGAGTGCTCGGCTACAACTGATGGACAATTAAACGATTGGTCTGCTAATCTTTCAGGTAATTGACGCAAATTATAGGACTGCTCGGTTAAAACTGATGGACAATTAAACGATTGGTCTGCTAATCTTTCAGGTAATTGACGTAAATTATAAGAATGGTCCGATAAAGCTGATGGGCAACACGATTGAGATTGGTTTGCCAAGCTTTCAGAGCGATTTTGAAGACTTACATTTGTTGCAACTGGACGCTGTGAGACATTGAATCCTACATCTTTTTTCGCAGCTTTTTTAATTGTATTCCTTGGCACTTTAAACAGTGGCTCGTCCATTTGATTACTGCTACCAACCAAATGAGTATACTTGAGAATATGATCAGAAGTGGGATGTACATTAGATATTGTGCTGTTTTGTGACCCCTTCACTGGTTGTAGTGAATTTCTCTCGTTCTCACGAGAACGTTTATATCGTCTTGACAATATGGGGGACTCTCTGTCGTTTTCTGATTCTAAATGTGACCTTTGTGAAGCCATGATATCGCTATCTTTGTCTATTCTGCGTCTGTGTGATAAAATGGGCGAGCCTTCGCTTTCGAGAATTTTGTTGTTTTCTTGAGAATATGCTGCATAACCGCTGCCTTGGGTTAATAAGCGACTCCCACTAGCAACAAATTCGCCCTTATTACTGTTTTCAGTACCAGCGCTTTGACTTTTTCGCATTCGGTTGTATCGTAACGCTAATTTCTCTTCTATGCTAGCAAATGCATGAATAGAACTTGTACTATGTAACAACCTATAGCTTTTCTCTTTATAGTTTAGAGTCGTGCTTTCTTCACTTTTTAATAACGAACATTTCTTTGTTCTGGGACTGGAAGAGTTATCTGTTGCATCATTGCTGCTAGTTTCAGGGAAATAATTTTGTGAAAAACTTTGACTTTCACAATTTGTTAAACCGGTACCAAATCCTAGTTTCTCATCACGTTTTTGGGTCAAATTCGCGTTTTTATTGCCATCCCAGATATTATTTTGGCCGAGTTGCTCTTGACACGAAAGTGCTCTCATCGGTTTTCTTGACTGATCTCTCTCCTCCAAGTTCATCACCTTTTTCTTCCTATTATAGTTTAGATTACTTTCTTCGCTATTTAATAGCGTAGGATAATTCCATTTTGAACAATTCTTTGTTTTGGGACTGGAAGAGTTATCTATTGCATCAGAAATTATTTTTTCATTGCTACTAGCTTCAGGGAAATAATTTTGTGAAAAACTTTGACTTTCACTTCTTAAATCGGTACTAAACCCTAGTTTCTCATCACGTTTTTGGGTAAAATTCTCGTTTTTATTCCCATCACGGGCATTACTTAGGCCCAGTTGCTCTCGACACGAAAATGCTCTCATAGGTTTTCTTGACTGATCTGTTTGCTGCAAGTTCACCACTTTCTCATTCGGGGGAGTTCTTAACATACGCTTAAACCATTTTTGAAACTTTGCCTGGTCGAAAATTTCCTCAGACTTTACTGAAGCCGAACTGCCATGTTCCGTAAATTCCGGAGATTTATTTTCGTTGTTATTGCCACGTTCATGGTTTAGTTTACTTTTATGATTGTCAGACGGTCTCTTAGGGGTTGAAAAACTGAACTCTTGCCAATTAGCTTGTTGCAATGGATATTTGGGCGCTGGCTTCGGATTATTTTTTTTCGGTACTCGTTTTACGGCAATTTGAGATGACCATGAGTAAGTGTTTCTGAGTTTTTGCATCGTTTCATCAAGTTTTTCCTTTGATGAGAAATTTGGGTCTTGAACTTTAAACTGACTTGAATCATAAGAAGAATCAGAGTCTGAGATGGCAATGATTTCTTGATTACTGTTACGACAGCTAAGTTTAACTGAAGAATTTTTTGTTTTAATAACAGGGTCTTGACTTATTTGTGGTCTCATTTTCACATTAGGTTCTTGTTCAGTTTGTTGGTTTTTTATTTTTTCGTTAGTGTTTTTGATTTCGTTTTTGGGTACCTGCGACTTTTTCTTGTGTACTGAAGACAAAAATTGTTCGACCCATGTTAAGGTCGAGGAAATTTTACTACTTGTGCTCTGTAGTGGTTTTTTGAAGCTTTCTTGGGTGGAGGTTTTTTCTTTATGTGAATGAAATTGTTTGAATTTAGTCCCTTTAGACTTTGGACTAGCCTTTTTACCGCCAATTATACACAGTTTTTTAAATTTGGGAGCTTTTTTACAATGACTTGAAGCAGAAGAACTATCAGAATCTGAAAGAGTAATGATTTCTTCATTATGGCTACTTGTCAGTTTATCTGCAGAAGTTAGTGTTTTACTAACAGGGTTACGACTTCTTTGTGGTCTAGGAAGTATTTGTAAACTACGAGATGTCGTAAATGCCTTACTCGTACTCTGTAGGGGTTCTTTAGCGCTTTCCAGAGAAATGGTTGTGTCTTTTGGCAATCTGATTTTTTGTAGTTGTAGTTGTAGTTGAATTTGTTGTAATTTTTCAATAGGGTTCGATTTCTTGATTTCTATTTTTCCAGCACGAACTTCCAACTTTTGGCTTTCAATCTTTCCCATTATTTTTCTGAATTGGATTATTATAGGTACTTGAATATTAATGTGAACTGTTTCATAAAATATGAGGAATACTTACTGTAAATTCAAAGAAAAACAGGTTAAAACAAAACTTTTTAACGTTAATTTAGAGGAAATAACTGCGACGCCACACGTTTTTTTGCGTTTCACGATAAATTAAAAATTTCCAAAGCCTACCTTCTTGATTCTTGCCTCCCTTGTTTGACAGTTTACATTTTTGAGTTCTGTTTTCTGTCACTCGTCAATTCCACGTCAATCCTGTCAGAAATCGTGTCCGTGGTCCTGTCATATGGGCTGCGTTCAGAAATGTTACCCTGAGTAATGGGTTCCAAGTTGAAAAGAGACAGATAATAGGCTCGTTAAAGGTGGCGGGAAATTCAAGTACGAGGTGAAATGAGATTTCACGATAAATTAAAAATTTCCAAAGCCTACCTTCTTGATTCTTGCCTCCCTTATTTGACAGTTTACATTTTTGAGTTCTGTTTTCTGTCACTCGTCAATTCCACGTCAATCCTGTCAGAAATCGTGTCCGTGGTCCTGTCATATGGGCTGCGTTCAGAAATGTTACCCTGAGTAATGTGTTCCAAGTTGAAAAGAGACAGATAATAGGCTCGTTAAAGGTGGCGGGAAATTCAAATACGAGGTGAAATGAGATTTCACGATAAATTAAAAATTTCCAAAGCCTACCTTCTTGATTCTTGCCTCCCTTATTTGACAGTTTACATTTTTGAGTTCTGTTTTCTGTCACTCGTCAATTCCACGTCAATCCTGTCAGAAATCGTGTCCGTGGTCCTGTCATATGGGCTGCGTTCAGAAATGTTACCCTGAGTAATGTGTTGTAAGTTGAAAAGAGACAGATACTAGGCTAGTTAAACGTGGCGGGAAATTCAAATACGAGGTGAAATGAGATCGTTTGATTAAAAATGAACGGACTTGCGTTATTTTTACATTTTGTTCATAAATTGTTCATTGTTAATTTTTTTTTGCAGTTTTGCGGCAATTATTTTTAAATAGTAGGTACAGATTATCCCAACCAAACAAAACTCGTTTTTTTTCGAAAAAATTAAATGCTTAAAATGAAATTTTGTTTATTCACTGGAAGAATTAGCCCCAACACCCTGCGGGCTCGTGTGAATAAACATTAAATTAAATCACTTTTTCAATAAATAAACTAGTGCTTTTCAAAAGTAATGGTGGGTTTATGCTCACTTAACATTTAACATTCAACATTTACCACTTAAGATTTATCAGGAGATTTATGTAGTTAAAAGTGAGGTTATTACATAGAAGTACTCATTGCAAGTTTACGCATGATTTAAGACTTAACATTTAAGATTTACCGTATTTAACATTTAGGGGATGGCCTTGAAAGATCGTTAACTTGAACTTTCTTAAATCTAAAATCTTAAATTTTAGGTGTAATGACATGTGCGCTTGCGTGAAATTGGTGATTTTTAGTGCCGTAGCAGAATGCGGAGGTACTCTTGTCTTAGCTTATTCGCTCGCTCGCTCGCTCGATCGCTCGCTCGCTCGCTCGATCGCTCCTCAGTCTGTCCGTCGGATAACTTGAGAACGGATTGAGATATCGAGCTGAAACTTGGTAGGCAGCTTCGTCTCCCGAAAAGTAAGGCGGGGATTGCTTTTGGGCCATATCGGACCAAGGGGGTGGGAGCTAGGGGTGACAAACCGAAAAACTACTAATTGCAATAACTCGAGAACTAGTGGAGATATCTTGCTGAAAATTAGTATGCACGTTCGACCTTCAAGTCTGTTGAAAGTGAGGGGGTGCCAATTTCGGGGGATGAAATTTAGGGGATGAAAACCACAAAAATATGATAACTCCGCAAGGGTTGCACGCAGCTGTCGGAAACTCAACGTACACACATATATCGGTGAAATCTTGTGGGGGATGCGTTTTTTCGTAAAACCGAACAAATGGGGTGGAAATTAGGGGTAGCAACTCGAAATTCCGCTTAATAAGTACTAGTCGAAATTGCCGTCATTCGATAGCTTTCCATTAATTATTCAAAAAAGGTGTCATTCATATTTTGCGAAAAACCACCCTTATAGGCGCTACAACCCCTAACATGCAGAAACACAAAAATACGAGAACTCAAAAACTACTCAACGTATCAAGGCAGAATTTGGTTTGTGAATTTCCAGTGACATTATAGGTGGATGGACAAATTTTCAAAAATATCTAACAAAGGGGATGAAATTTAAGGGTTGAAACTTGAAATTTCTTCAAGTAAATGGTAGCCTAAAATTACGGGGTTCGATAGATTTCGGTCAACTATTGAAAAAAGGTCTTATGAGTTTTCAATCTAAAACCAACCCCTGGGCCATTAACCACCCCTAACTCTTTGCAAGTCGATAATTATATTTTATTTATTTTTTCTGAAACCCTATTGGTTTATTTATGAACAACTGAAGTCAGTAAATACGCAAGGAGTTATGTCACACCGGAAAAATAAACTCACCCCTGTAAATCATAAAGGGGTGAAATCATGAGGTGTTGAAAACATGAATCTACAAATTACCTTAATTTTTAAACGAATTGGGTTAGGGTGGTGAAATTGAAAACACAACTTCCTTTAGGGCATGTGGGGGTGGTGAAATAGGGGGTTAGAGTTTAGGGGTTGAAACGTCCATAAAGCCCTGTAATTTGACACAGAGAAGCAATATCTTCTGCGAAACTGTGACATCTTACACACTGCATCTTCGAGAAGGGAAGATCGAATTTTAGGAGAAAATTATCGAAGGGGATGAAAGTTAGGGGTGGAAACTCGAATTTTCAATGAAGAATGTATAGTTGAAAATATTACCATTCGATAGCTTTCTATTGATGGTACAAAAAAGGTCTTATTCATCATTCGCGAAAAACGACCCTTAAAGGCGGTACAACCCCCTAACATGCCGAAACAAAAAAATGCGAGAACTCAAAAACTGCTCAACGTATCAGGGCTAAATTTGATGTGGTAATTTACAGCGCCACTGTAGGCGGATGGGCAAATTTTCATTAATATCTAACAAGGGGGATGAAATTTAAGGGTTGAAACTGGAAATTTTTTCATGTAAGTGGTGGAATAAAATTATGGGGTTCAATAGATTTCGGTCAACCATTGAAAAAAGTCTTATGAGTCTTCATCCTAAAACCAACCCCTGCGCTACTAACAACCCCTAAGCCCTAGCAAGCGGAGTAAATATATTTCATTTATTTTTTTTTTGCTTTCTTCTAATTTGTTATTAATTTAAAGTGATTTTCATTAATTTTTGACCCATCCACAATTTTTCAACCCCTTTCATGATATGTGAACCCTCAAAGAGCAAAATTTACCCAGACCGCTTCTTTTTCGGGTGATTTCCGCTGGTTAATTTTGTAAAATTCGCGCAGTTTTGCCTTATGAATTGTTCTTGCCTTTTTCACTTTTTCGACCCCTTCGCAATGTTTCAACCCCCAAAAGTCAAATTTGCATAATTGGCTTATTCTCGTGTTATTTTCTGTAATTCTACTTAATTACGATTAATTCTCATCCCTTTTAACTTTTCATCCCCCTTTACAATTTTTCAACCCCCTAAGTGTTTATTTTGCAAAATTCACATAATTTAGTTTTCCTTCGGTAACAAATTGAACTCAATTGGATTATGTTTATCTTTTCACTTTTCCAACCCCCTTCGCAACATTTCAACCCCCAAAATCTAAAGAACCCTATACAATAAGGCAACCGCTTGGGCCAATCTTTACCAAATTCTAGATTGTGGTTAGCGATGGACAGATGAATGTTGTGTCGAGAAATGAAAGTGCAGTATCTTCTAGTTTCTGAGGAAAGAATTCGTGAAAATTGCATTTTCGAGGCCTAAACATGTTTAGAGCCACATAAAAATATGACCGCCTGGAAGAATTTCTATATTTTTGTATTCAATGATGTAAGTACACTCTATTGTACCTCCACACCAGATATCAAAGTTCAGTATCGTCTAGATCCTGATTGTCAATTTTTTTCCTGGGCCACTATCGTATAGGGTCCTTTGCATAATTGGTTTACTTTCGTGTTATTTTCTGTAATTCTGCTTAATTACGATTAATTCTCATCCACTTTGACGTTTCATCCCCCTTTACAATTTTTCAACCCCCTAGGTGTTAGTTTTGCCAAATTCGGATATTTTCGTTTTTCTTCTGTAATAAATTGAACCCATTTGGATGATGATTAAATTTTTCACTTTTTTCATCCCCCTTCGCAATGTTTCAAGTCTTCAAATGCTAAATTTACATAATTGGGTTAATTTGGTGTTATTTTCCGTAATTTTACTTAGCCACGGTTAATCCTGATACCTTTTGATTTTTCATCCACCTTTACGATTTTTCAACCCCCTAAGTGCAAATTTTGCAAAATTCGCATAATTCCGTTTTTCGACGGTTATAAAATTGAATGCATTTGGGATTCAGTTTACCTTTTACAATTTTTCAGTTTCCTTCGCAGTAGGTAGGTATAAGTGCTTATTTCAACCCCCACAAAAGTTTTTATTGCATAATTTGGTTATTTTAGTGTTTTATTTCGTAATTCTACTTAATCCACACTTCATTTTCATTCCTCTTGACTTTTAACACCACTGTGCGTCTGCGGAGGCACTACTACTAGGTGCAGATTTATAAAATCTGCACCCGACTCCACCAGTAAATTCAGCTCGCCCCTACATACACATTAACAAGGTAAACATCTACAGGGACACACATCGCATTGATACACATCTTTCGTTGGCTTTTTTAAGGGTTTTTGATTTGAATTTGTTTTCCCATTGTTTGTTTTTCCTTATTTTTCATTTTTCGTGAGTGGTGAGTGTACGATACAACAATAATAATGGACACTGAGTGGGATGATGAACAATTAATTAATTGGGTTTTTAGTTCGGCAGTTCCCACAATTATGGAAGAAAGATTCGGCTAGCTTCAAAAACAAAGAATAGAAACAAAATGCCTGGAAATCCATTTCTTGCATAATGGCAATTCCCAGTGGTAGGACATTTTTTATTATCCTCCCCAACCTTATACAATTTTAAAAAACATAAAGAGTAACGTTGAACCTTGCTATCATGTGATGTCAAAAGGTCTTGTGATTGGTTACATTTAACATTTTAATTTTCAACATAAACGTCGCAGATTTTGATTAAATCTTAAATGGTAAATCATAAATGTTAAATGTTAGGTGTTAAATGAGCATAAACCCACCATTAAATTCTCGGGTAATTTATTTTTATGGTAATTTACCGTGGTAATTTACCGCCGTAATTTACCATTTTTTTTTACCATCGTAATTAAGAAGTTTTCAAATTTTGGATTTGAATGAAAGGAAAAGCACAATTTCTCGTAAATACTTAAACAATAATTATATAGGTGCAATATGACGCCATATAAATAGAATGGGACCAGCTGTCATAATTGTGGTGGGGATATGGAACTCCGTAATTTAAAATTTTAATTTTTTCTCAACGAGAATTAATGGTAATTTATGCTGGTAATTTACCGAAAAATTACCGTAATTAATTTGGTAATTTACGGTAATTTACTTTTGGTAAATTACCGTAATTAATTTGGTAATTTACGCGGAAAATTACCACCTCACATCACTGATCATATGTGGTGTAGTAGGTAATCAGATTTTTATTCACTTCCGATTTAACAGAAAATGACCCCAATTTTGATTTTTCAAACGGGAATACATACCTATACAGGGTGGGTAATTTTTCGATGCTCCACCATTGGGATCTCCTAAACTGTAAAAGATACGGTGTCGGTTAAATTACAGAAAAGTTGCGCTATTTGTTGCTGATTAAGAATCTGAAAAGAGTTCCCCAATATTTTGATTCGTTCCTGAGTTATAACAAAAAGCCAACGGAAGATGTATATCAATGCGATGTATATCTCGGTAGACGTTTATCAAGTTAATGTATATGTAGGGGCGGCTGGTCTTACTGGTTGAATCGGGTGCAGATTTTATCAATCTGCACCTAGTAGTAGTGCCTCCGCAAAAACGCACAGATGTGTCAAAAGACTTTTTTTCAATAATTAACCGAAATCTATCGAACCCCATAATCTTATTTCACCACTTACATGAAAACATTTCCAGTTTCAACCCTGAAATTTCATCCCCCTCGTTAAATCATATTGAAAATTTGCCCATCCACTTGCAGCGTCGCTGCAAATGACCACACCAAATCCAGCCCTTATACGTTGAGCAGTTTTTGAGTTCTCGCATTTTTTTGTGTTTCGGCATGTTAGGGGGTTGTACCGTCTTTAAGGGTCGTTTTTCGCGAATGATGAATAAGACCTTTTTTGTACCATCAATAGAAAGCTATAGAATGGTAATATTTTCAACTATATATTCTTCATTGAAAATTCGAGTTTCCACCCCTAACTTTCATCCCCTTCGATAATTTTCTCCTAAAATTCGCTCTTCCCTTCTCGAAGATGCAGTGTGTAAGATGTCACAGTTTCGCAGAAGATATTGCTTCTCTGTGTCAAATTACAGGGCTTTATGGACGTTTCAACCCTTAAACTCCAACCCCCTATTTCACCACCCCCACATGCCCTAAACGAAGTTGTGTTTTCAATTTCACCACCCTAACCCAATTCGTTTAAAAATTAAGGTGATTTGTAGATTCATGTTTTCAACACCTCATGATTTCACCCCTTTATGATTTACAGGGGTGTTTATTTTTCCGGTGTGACATAACTCCTTGCGTATTTACTGACTTCAGTTGTTCATAAATAAACCAATAGGGTTTCAGAAAAAATAAATAAAATATAATTATCCGCTTGCAAAGAGTTAGGGGTGGTTAATGGCCCAGGGGTTGGTTTTAGATTCATACACCAAATTCTGCCTTGATACGTTGAGTAGTTCTTGAGTTCTCGTATTTTTGTGTTTCTGCATGTTAGGGGTTGTAGCGCCTATAAGGGTGGTTTTTCTCAAAATATGAATGACATCTTTTTTGAATCATTAATGGAAAGCTATCGAATGACGCCAATTTCGACCAATACTTATTAAGCGGAATTTCGAGTTGCAACCCCTAATTTCCACCCCATCTGTTCGATTTTGCGAAAAACGCATCCCCCGTAGGATTTCACCGATATATGTGTGTACGTTGAGTTTCCGACAGATGCGTGCAACCCTTGCGGAGTTATCATATTTTTTGTGGTTTTCATCCCCTAAATTTTATCCCCCAAAATTAGCACCCCTTCAGCTTCAACAGACTTGAGGGTCGAACGTACATACCAAGTTTCAGAAAGATACGTCCACTAGTTCTCGAGTTATTGCAATTAATAGTTTTTCGGTTTTTCACCCCTAACTCCCACCCCTGTGGCCCGATATGGCCCAAAAGCAATCCCCGCCGAAATTTTCCGGGTATACACCCGTGTACAAAATTTCAGCTCGATATCTGCTTTCGTTCTCAAGTTATCCGACGGACAGACTTGAGGAGCGAGCGAATAAGCTAAACCAAGAGTGCCTCGCATTTTGCTCCGGCACTAAAAATCTGAAAATTGCCAATTTAAAGAAAAAATAATTTCTTCCTGACGATTAATGTTATTTAAATGAAACTTGGAACTTTTATATATTTGACAGCTGTTAATTGAATGGCATCGACAGAAATTTTCTAGGCCTTCTAGATTTTGAATAACGACAGTCAACTTTTGATTCTTTTATGGCCGCCATATTGAATTTTGACACCATCAAATACACAAAAAAAAATTAGCTTTCAAAGATGCATGAACTTTTTTGACAGATGTCAAAATTTGACAATTGGTAGGAATAATTTGCAAAATCAGCCTAAACTTAGAAGAAAAACAATTGCAAAAAAGTACGCCGACTTATTCAATCCCTTATAACGTGTGAAAATAATTGAATTCAACAGTAATAAAATACGTCTTGCGGTCGTGTAAACTCGGGCTTTCACATATTTTTTTAAAAACGTCCATGTTGGTTACATTTTTGAAAAGCTAATTTTTCTGTGTATCCGGCAGTGTTAAAATTCAATATGGCGTCCATAAGAAAAAGAGAAATTGACTGTCTGTATTCAAAATCTAGAAGGCCTAGAAAATTTCTGTCAATGCCATTCAATTGACAGCTGTCAAAAATGTAAAAGTTTCAAATTTCATTTAAATAACAGCAATCGTTAGGAAGATATTAATTTTTCTTTAAATTACCAATTTTCAGATTCTTTGTGATAACTCAAGAACGAATCACAATGTCGGGGAATTCTCTTCAGATTCTTAATCACAAAGAAATAGCCCAACTTTTCTGTAATTTAACCGACCCTGTATCTTTTACTGCTTAGGAGATCCCAATGGGTGAGCATCGAAAAATTACCCACCCTGTATATTGTTTTTGCCAATTTCATTGCGAATGATTAGAGTTAGAAAATCAGTTACATAAATTAGAAAAAGTTGCGCTTTTTGAAGGTGATTAAGAATATGTAAAGAATTCTCCGATATCTTAATTCGTTACTGAGTTATCCTGAAAAAACTGAAAATCGCAATTTTAAAGAAAAATTAATATCCTGCTTTGACAGGCTCACGAAATTTTGAACCTTGGTTTTTGGCAAAAGTTTCAGGGACGTGCGTGAGTGGACGGGTCGAGGACATTTTTTTGTATCTAACTTCTTTGTTCGACATCTCAGATCAATTATGAACCCAAATTTGAATTCCTTGTACATTTTTACGTAAAAAAGGTGTTCTTATTGAAACTCGATAACTCACGCCGTTTTCGAGAAAATTGATGTTTAACAAGGTATAGACATATAAATTATTATTTGCCAGAAACCATTGCATCAGGCTTATTCAGCACAAAAGTACAACAAAGTTCAAAATTTCGTGATCCTATCGTAAGGCGATCCTCAGAAATTAAAGAGAAACCAATTTTTCGTTACCACCTTTGAGGCCTCACTTAGGAGGCATTTTTCCACTCAAGTTTATTAAAACTTTTCTTCATATTTTTGATCGAAGAATGCGCCCTTACGTTATTATTACCTATCCTCTAATTTCGGGACAGTCTGTATTTATCTCGAAAAAGTTATTGAATTTATCGAGGGGCCAACCGTGCAGGTAATTTGGTGTACAAGACATGGGTAATACAGGGTAATACCGGGTAATACTGGGTAATACTGGGAAATATTGGGGTAGTACTAGGTAATACTGGGTATTACTAGGCAATATCGTGTATTAATATGAGTCATCAATGTGTCTTACGCATGCGCAGTGATTGTTGACAAAGTATTCTAACCTCAAAAGTGTTTATGGCTGCAATTTGACAGCGACAATTCATGGTAAGTACCAAGGTATATGGAGATTTACTAGGTATGCTAAGGCTGTACTTCGCGACAAAAGCAGGATGTGACGTCACTGGTGGAACTTGAGGGCGGCAAATTTGAAATTCTCGCCCATGTTGACAGCATACATTAACGTAAAATAAAGCAATAAATATTCACTTCACTATCACTAGAAACACTCCACAACACCGAAAGAAGTTTATCAAACAGCTACAAAGAGTTTCGAACACAACGCGCTCGTTATCAAAGCCAAAATTTTGTTTTGAACTGAAATTGTCAATTGCTTTTCGAGTTTCATGAGCTTGACACTGACATTTGCTGACATTACTAGTTTTCACTCGCCTCGTTTGTGAGTGTGCCGTGATCTTCCACCAATGACGTCAAAAACGATCACGTGACCGCGCTGACAGCCCCATAAGCTTTAGCATACCTAGTAAACTCCACATACCTTGGTAAGTACTACATGGGGGGGCAAACCGCTGGGGATGTTAGGTGTACAATTTAGGGGGAAGTCCGCCGGGGATTTCAGGGGGAAGTCCGAGGATTTCAGAAGATGTCTGGTGTACAAACTTTCAAACACTTTCAAAGTGGTCCCTTTGAAGGGCCTTAGCTCCTTTAGGAGCTAAAAATAAGTCGAAAAATAAGTTTTTCGACAATATGTTCATAGGGACTTTTTTTCATATTTTTCATAGAAGAATCTACAAGTAAAGTGTTGACCACGAATTCCGGGGCAGCCTGTATATAGGGAATTTTTTCCACTTCCGGTTTAACCGAAAATGACCTTAACTCAGTTTTTTCAAATGGAATCACACCTTTTTCTCAACGGATTCGGAATATTCGATATTTTCTGAGTTAGAAACATGTATCATACTTGACTGGAAGTGCAGTCACCGCCACCCTAGATTCTCAAAAACATCGAAGAAATTGGTGAAATATTGAGATTTTCGAAAAACGCAAAAACACGTATACTTTAATTTTTTGATGCAAATTCATCTGCCCATTGACATTTTCTTTTTATTTACTTTTGAGATTTTGACAGATTGTGAGGTAAGAGAAAATTTGATAGAAATAAGGGAAATCAAGAAATGAAATTGCCCAGGTAAATTTGCATCAAAAAAACTAACTCGACGTGTTTTTGTGTTTTTCGAAAATCTCAATATTTCATCGATTTCTTCGATGTTTTTGAAAATCTAGGGTGGCCGTGACTGCACTTCCGGTCAAGTATGATACATGTGTCTGACTCAGAAAAAATCGTAGATTCCGAATCCGTTGAGAAAAAGGTGCCATCCCATTTGAAAAAACTAAGTTGAGGTCATTTCCGGTTAAACCGGAAGTGGAAAAAATTCCCTCAATATACGCGCAGATGTCCCCCTCCGTGCGAGATTGTCCAGCTTTCATTTCAATTCAATAGCTTTATTATTATTACATCCAAAGATATTCAAGGTGGGAAGTTTTAAAAGTAACACCCTGTGTAGTGTTGTACGAATTTCATGAAACTTATTAAAAAACACTTTGCAGATCTCCAAATCTTTAGGTATGTGCTCATCTTCGAAGCACAGTATTATTAAATTTTCACTTATAATCTCATAAGAGCATTAATTCTTTCCGGAAATTTTTGGAGTGCGTCCCAACAACGTATTAATCGGCCCGAGTGGAACACGAGGGCCCGATTACGTTGTGGGGATGCACGACTAAAATTTCCAGGAAATGAATTAATGCTCGAATGCAGATTCGGTAAGAAAATAGCAACGATACAGCCGCAGAAGCTGAATAGAAATGATTTGACATTTAATTTGACATTAAAATTTCCACTTATTAATTTCCTTTATAGGTTGGTTTAGGTAGGTACCAAAAATTTCCAGGAAATCCTCGAGTTGCCATGGTAAACACACAGAAATCAATTTTTCTATTGGCTAATGCTTAGTATAGTGCGATTTTCTGGAAAATTTCCCCATTTTTGAAGTTATACGAACCTCGGTGGTGGGTGAAATCACAAGGTGAAATGTCATTTACATGTCATGTCGACTCCTTTTGCGCGCGTTTTTTAAAATAAGTTTCATGAAATATTTCAAGAGGGGTGTGATCGAAATATTTTAATGAAATGACATTTATTTGAAATATTTCAGCTTTACAACACTAATATTAGTGGCTTTCACGATTAAGTACTAGCGAAAATGGCAATACCGTGATAATACCGAGGTAATACTGGGTAATACCGAGGTAATACTGGGTAATGCGAAGTAATACTGGGTAATACAGGGTAATATTTGGTAATACTGAGTAATACAGCGTAATACTGGGTAATACTTGCTGATACGGGGCAGTAGTGTACAAAATTTAAGTCGCGATCTACCCCTCAGAATTTATTACTTACGCTTTTGAACAGCACCTACTTGTAAGTACATACCATCGTGATCAGAAAAAACGAGAACAGGATATAACTTTAGACACAAGCATTTTCTAAAATGTTTGATGGAAAAACGTGTGTTTTTTCTGATCACGATGGTACAATCTTTTAAGTTTTTATTTCATATTTAATTTAGCAGATGGAGGGTTCATAGCTCGCCTCCTGGAATGATTGAATGGCCCGACTCCAGTAAACCCAATATTTACATTGGCGGGGACATAATTTGTCTAAGAAGGGGTTGCTACTCTATCATCAACCTCGCACTAACCATAACATGTTTTCGAAACGCTTGTGAATGTTTAAACATATCGATTGTGAAATAACAATAGTTTCAGTCGTCAATTAAATGGATTTTGATGAGGCAATTGCTTTAACGGGTAAGAAAAAAAGAGAATTTTCAATGTACTCGAAACTGGCTTTCAGGATATGGTAGATTCCATTACACCATCCTTTTCGTCTGTGCAATTTCTGTAATCACGGTGGGATTTCAAAATGGTTTATCTTCGTACATTTTTCCTGTTGCTCAATGCGAACTAAATCTCACATCGTCTTATTTGGGGTATTTAAATATCTCTTTTTTAATCGGTGGGGCGCTCAGCAGTTTCCTTTGGGGGGTTTTAGCAGATTACAAAGGACGAAAACGAATTCTCGCCTTAGCACATCTTATTAACGCTCTATCTACAATAATTTGCTCCGTTACTTCTTCCATCATCACTTTAATTCTTTTGAGATTTTTAAACGGATTTTTCATAGGTGCTCCCGGAAGTATAATTTTCTCTTATTTATCGGAATTTCAGCCTCGGAAATATCGAGCGTCTGTTATTTGTTACACGGGACTCTTCTTCACCTCTTCCTGGTTGTTACTGCCAGTTCTTGCATGGCTAGTTCTTCCACTGAATTTAAATTATCACCTGTCATTCTTCATTATGTCTTCTTGGAGATTATTTTTAATTATTGTAAGTGCGCCTGAAATTTTAGTGGGAATTTCCTTGCTAAAGCTGCCGGAAAGTCCGAAGTTTTTAATAGCTTCTGGGAATCCCAGGAAAGCTTTGCAGGTTTTGAGAAAAATCTTTGCGGTTAACACTGGAAAACTTGCTGAAGACTTTCCTGTTAAAGCTTTGGTCACCAAAATTAAATCCGAAAATAACTTGCCTTGCAGAGGAAAATCTGTCAGAGTTCTTGATGAAATTTTGCAACAATTCAGAAAATTGTTTAGGGCTCCACTGCTGGCAGCAACCGTTCTCACCAGCGCCATAATGTTCACAAACATGTTTGGGTAAGTTTCAGTTGTTATAAATGATTGTAACTTCGGAGGTGCTGGCTTTTAAACCTGCGATATGTTACAATCATTTTCAGCAACCCTGTACTTTAATATTCTCGATTTTAGAATTTTCGGGCTGGGATTATGGCTGCCAGAATTCTTCATCAGATTTGAACAATTCCACATTCTTTATCCCAACGAATCAGTCTCTGTGAAACAATTGGCGATCCTTAACGAGATCAAAAATATATCTTGCACCCCTAGTTTTGATGCAAAAGTTTTTCAAAATACTGCCGCGATGGGGGTGAGCTCTATATTTATGAATTTTTTATCCGGTTACTTGGCTAGAAAAGTACCGTTGCGATTATTAACGGCTATTACCATGACACTGGGTGGGTTAAGCACGGCTTCCATCTACTGGCTGAGATCTTCCATCCAAAACTTGATAGTGGCCTCTATTTTTCAATCGACGATGCTGGCTGCCAATATAATTATAGGAAATATGGTTTTGGAGCTATTTCCGACAAATATTGGCGCTATGGCTATTTGCTTCACAATGTGTGCAGGACGTTTGGGTGCTATGGTCAGTAATTTTATGTTTGGATTTTTCATGGACGAATATTGTGAAATTCCGATTTTTGCTGTTGCTGGAAGTGTTTTGATTGGAGCTGGTCTTTCCACTTTCATTCCCAGACAAAGTAAACCAGTTGTTGAATGTAATAATTCAACGAGCGTTGCTGTAGTCTCTTTGGATACGAAATTATGAAAATTATAAAAAAAAATAAATACAATATAGGAAAGAAAAAAAATGTTTTATGTGTCTATATCTTATAGGGATGAATATATTGAGGGGCAGATGGCTAATTTATGCTGCTACCCTGTTAGTATATGCCACCTGTTGCTTATCAGTAAAGGGGTGTTGCGATGGGGGAGATATTGATTTTTCAGATCCAAGTGTTGCTGATTTCCTAATAAAAAGTATAGCTGACGTCGTGACGCTCCGGTCTTGTAGAGCCCCGGAACGGCGACGCTGCAAACCGGAGCGATTCTAGAGGCGTCTTTCTTGCACTTGGTGTTAACACGCATTTTTATTCTTCTTTATCATACTCGATGGACATGACGTCACGAGGAAGAAAGGGAGACGATTATTGTTATTATTATTATAGTTTTTAAAAATGTAGGAAAGACAATTTGCAAATTATGGAAGAAATGCAGTTAGGTTATGCAACCAACAATACTGGCAAAATTACGACTTGTAAATAACATACGTTTTAATGAGTGCCCTCTCAGCGTACGTTTTTTAGTGCCGTAGCAGAATGCGGAGGTACTCTTGTCTTAGCTTATTCGCTCGCTCGCTCGCTCGCTCCTCAGTCTGTCCGTCGGATAACTTGAGAACGGATTGAGATATCGAGCTGAAACTTGGTAGGCAGCTTCGTCTCCCGAAAAGTAAGGCGGGGATTGCTTTTGGGCCATATCGGACCAAGGGGGTGGGAGCTAGGGGTGAAAAACCGAAAAACTACTAATTGCAATAACTCGAGAACTAGTGGAGATATCTTGCTGAAAATTAGTATGCACGTTCGACCTTCAAGTCTGTTGAAAGTGAGGGGGTGCCAATTTCGGGGGATGAAATTTAGGGGATGAAAACCACAAAAAATATGATAACTCCGCAAGGGTTGCACGCAGCTGTCGGAAACTCAACGTACACACATATATCGGTGAAATCTTGTGGGGGATGCGTTTTTTCGTAAAATCGAACAAATGGGGTGGAAATTAGGGGTAGCAACTCGAAATTCCGCTTAATAAGTACTAGTCGAAATTGGCGTCATTCGATAGCTTTCCATTAATTATTCAAAAAAGGTGTCATTCATATTTTGCGAAAAACCACCCTTATAGGCGCTACGACCCCTAACATGCAGAAGCACAAAAATACGAGAACTCAAAAACTACTCAACGTATCAAGGCAGAATTTGGTTTGTGAATTTCCAGTGACATTATAGGTGGATGGACAAATTTTCTAAAATATCTAACAAAGGGGATGAAATTTAAGGGTTGAAACTTGAAATTTCTTCAAGTAAATGGTAGCCTAAAATTACGGGGTTCGATAGATTTCGGTCAACTATTGAAAAAAGGTCTTATGAGTTTTCAATCTAAAACCAACCCCTGGGCCATTAACCACCCCTAACTCTTTGCAAGTCGATAATTATATTTTATTTATTTTTTCTGAAACCCTCTTGGTTTAGGGAAGGGAAGGGAAGGGAAGGGAAGGGAAGATCGAATTTTAGGAGAAAATTATCGAAGGGGATGAAAGTTAGGGGTGGAAACTCGAATTTTCAATGAAGAATGTATAGTTGAAAATATTACCATTCGATAGCTTTCTATTGATGGTACAAAAAAGGTCTTATTCATCATTCGCGAAAAACGACCCTTAAAGGCGGTACAACCCCCTAACATGCCGAAACAAAAAAATGCGAGAACTCAAAAACTGCTCAACGTATCAGGGCTAAATTTGATGTGGTAATTTACAGCGCCACTGTAGGCGGATGGGCAAATTTTCATTAATATCTAACAAGGGGGATGAAATTTAAGGGTTGAAACTGGAAATTTTTTCATGTAAGTGGTGGAATAAAATTATGGGGTTCAATAGATTTCGGTCAACCATTGAAAAAAGTCTTATGAGTCTTCATCCTAAAACCAACCCCTGCGCTACTAACAACCCCTAAGCCCTAGCAAGCGGAGTAAATATATTTCATTTATTTTTTTTTGCTTTCTTCTAATTTGTTATTAATTTAAAGTGATTTTCATTAATTTTTGACCCATCCACAATTTTTCAACCCCTTTCATGATATGTGAACCCTCAAAGAGCAAAATTTACCCAGACCGCTTCTTTTTCGGGTGATTTCCGCTGGTTAATTTTGTAAAATTCGCGCAGTTTTGCCTTATGAATTGTTCTTGCCTTCTTCACTTTTTCGACCCCTTCGCAATGTTTCAACCTCCAAAAGTCAAATTTGCATAATTGGCTTATTTTCGTGTTATTTTCTGTAATTCTACTTAATTACGATTAATTCTCATCCCTTTTAACTTTTCATCCCCCTTTACAATTTTTCAACCCCCTAAGTGTTTATTTTGCAAAATTCACATAATTTAGTTTTCCTTCGGTAACAAATTGAACTCAATTGGATTATGTTTATCTTTTCACTTTTCCAACCCCCTTCGCAACATTTCAACCCCCAAAATCTAAATTTGCATAATTGGTTTACTTTCGTGTTATTTTCTGTAATTCTGCTTAATTACGATTAATTCTCATCCACTTTGACGTTTCATCCCCCTTTACAATTTTTCAACCCCCTAGGTGTTAGTTTTGCCAAATTCGGATATTTTCGTTTTTCTTCTGTAATAAATTGAACCCATTTGGATGATGATTAAATTTTTCACTTTTTTCATTCCCCTTCGCAATGTTTCAAGTCTTCAAATGCTAAATTTACATAATTGGGTTAATTTGGTGTTATTTTCCGTAATTTTACTTAGCCACGGTTAATCCTGATACCTTTTGATTTTTCATCCACCTTTACGATTTTTCAACCCCCTAAGTGCTAATTTTGCAAAATTCGCATAATTCCGTTTTTCGACGGTTATAAAATTGAACGCATTTGGGATTCAGTTTACCTTTTACAATTTTTCAGTTTCCTTCGCAATAGGTAGGTATAAGTGCTTATTTCAACCCCCACAAAAGTTTTAATTGCATAATTTGGTTATTTTAGTGTTTTATTTCGTAATTCTACTTAATCCACACTTCATTTTCATTCCTCTTGACTTTTAACACCACTGTGCGTCTGCGGAGGCACTACTACTAGGTGCAGATTTATAAAATCTGCACCCGACTCCACCAGTAAATTCAGCTCGCCCCTACATACACATTAACAAGGTAAACATCTATAGGGACACACATCGCATTGATACACGTCTTTCGTTGGCTTTTGTAAGTAAATAGTGGTAGATAAATTAATTTAACCTGGAATAACTTCGCTTTGAAATTATACCTCCCAAATTTTGGTTATTATGCAACCCAGGTTGCAGTAAAATTGATGAAGGCTGATTGGTTCCTTCCCCGAGATACGTTGCAAGTGGTCAATCAAAGCACATTTCTATTGCGCTGCGTAGAAATAAGATATATGCAGCCAGTTATACAGTTAAACGGTTAGTTTTCAGTCGGCTGGGCGATTTTTCGCGATTGATCCCTGAGGGTCTGGTTGAAATGGGTAAGCGGACGTTTTGAAAGCAAGAATCGCTCGTTTGAAAAATGGCTTGCTGTGCTTTCAGGTGTTTAGCCATTTATGATGAATACTACAATGTAAGCTTTATCTTTCGAATAATTTTTAAAACTTGTATCATTGTAGCCATCAATAAACTACATGATTTCAATAATTCCAGTGCATGAAGGGATTCAGTCTACTCAGTAGGTAAAACAGTCCAGCTGTATTATCGGGTCTGCCAGTTTTGAGATTGCTGTGACACAAGAATGACAAATAACGACTGACAAATAAAATAAATAATTATTGTCACAAAATGTCATAAGATGAAAGGGCCCAAAAGCACCATTTCTAGAGCGCATTAAGTTCCAAAATTGACCAAATTAAAAACAGGCGGCCTCTGGTGGGCATTCCGTAGTAAGGACAGCCATCTTGGAAGTGGCGTTTATTTTGGCGCGAATGAGAGTTTACATGTTATTCTTACGGGAGATGACGGATTATTATTTTGAAATTTCGCTGTTAATGGTTGATTTATAAAGTGCAGTTCGTGTTTGATGATATTAGCTTTGTTATTAGTTTACTTTTTTGAACTGGCTGCTATGGTTTGGGCTTTTTGTTATTGATTGAAATTGACATCGGGTATCACTTATGCAACCAGTAGCACGATTTTATTTAGGTGTGTTTAGTGTAGAGCCAGAATGGCGAACGTCGATTATTGCCACAAATATAATCATCGCATCGCTAAATAAGGTCTACCGAACGGATTTTAGTGAAATTTGGTATGCAGGTTAGTGTTGGCCTTCTGGTGAGCCCAGTTAATTTTGTTGCGAATCCGAAGAAGCCAAGTGCCTTTTAGGCATGTAAACTATGAAATTTGACTGATGAACACTAATTTTTCTTAACAGCGCATGAAAGGTCTTGAAATTCTGTATCTGAAAGTGTACTCACACTTAGCGCCTTTTTGGCATAAAATCGAAAAATTCGAAGTATTGAGGAAACATTAAATAACACGCTACAGCCCAAACTGCTGGATCGATTTGGCTGAAATTTGGTAGGTAGAGATACCGTTACCCGCCGAAGAACTGATTTAATTCTGGTGGCAATCCGAGGGCGGCAAGTGCCATTTTGGCATATCAACTTTGAAATTTCAATAATGAACTCCTATTTTCTCTATCAGCACATGAAAAGTCTTCAAATTTAGTTTTCAAAATTGTACTCAACCTTAATGCCCTTTTGGCAAAAGATCGTAAAACTCAGAAAACTCACAGAAAACACATTTGGTTTGGTGGAGTAAAACTTAGGCATAGTAAATAGTAAAATTTAAGTGATATTAGTGATAGGATTGGATCATTCACCAAGTGGGAAGGTTTCCGCTGCTTCCGTAGCTGCCCATTTCTTTTCTGTTGGTTTGTAAACGGGATTTCACATCCGTCAACTCCCGTCACTCACTGTCAGTGTCAATAAACAGTAACAATAGTTGCTTTCCTTTTAGCACAAGGTGCAACTCTGAACTGTTCAAGAATAATTCGCCCCGTGTTCCTTTTAGTTTTGCATTTTGCCCCAGAGTTACTCGATCTGCCTTCCCCCTTCCCCTCAAGCACCAACGCTGGAGCTGGTGCAACAAGCCCCCGCATGCGCAGTGCGTAGTTTGTAATTGTCAATATGAGCTGAGTGGTTTTCCGTTGTTTTCTCCAACGTTTTACCTGTGTCTTTTGGATTTTTTTGCATCGCCTTCATCTCTACTCCGCATCAGCTTGCGAAATGGGCGATTATCCCATGGATTATCTTACTATTGACTTTTGATGCGGTTAGGTTATCTGTCAAACAACGCAAGTGTCACTCACGCGGTGAATAATCCCCTGAAATACGTGTTCCTTTTAGGGCAGCTCGGAGTTGCTTCAGTGCTTGTAGCTCTAGAGCAACAAACACCTAAAAGGAAAGCGCTTAATGGAGGTTGAAAGGGGTCTTTGATGTTAATTTTTGTCCATGACAGGATTTTTGACAGAACTGAAATCCCGTTTACAAACCAACAGAAAAAAAAGCCTGGGACACACAACCCCCGCTTTCGTTAATATGCGACGGGACTTTACCTACTATTTTGGCGCGAAATCCAAAAATTTATGGCGGTTCTGCTACAGAACTAGAAAAAAGACAAATCCGGTACACAAAGATAGACGGTGAATACTTCGGTTGTTAACGTTACTCGCGAAAAATCCGCCATGCTCTAACCTCGCGTGTGGCGGCTGTCATATGGCTGTCATTAGTGTCACTCTTGTTGTCTTGTCAATTTTTTTCTTGTCTTGTCATATTTCGCGATTGCGTGGTGGGCTAGTGGTGGCCGTCATCCTCTTCCATTCTAGTTTATTTGTATTTTGTGTCCCCACTTCCATTGCAGGAAGTTCAGTAACTATTAGGCAATAATCGTTAATTTCATTTTTCAAAATGAAAGCTCAACCAGTGGGTGAAACCAAGTGCCAATTTCCATCAACAATAACTCCATGAAGAGAGTCTTGGCAAAAGTACAAGAATGACCTCTCGTCGTCCACCAGGTTCAACCCCTATGGAGGCGTTGGTGAGCCCTTCGGACCCCCTGCGGGAGCTCTTTGAAGCGTGCAAAGTGGGCGACATCGTCAAAGTGAGAAAACTAGTGAATCCACAAACAGTTAACGCCAGGGACACAGCTGGACGAAAATCGACCCCCCTTCATTTTGCAGCTGGTAATTTAATTAATATTTTCGTCATCGCGATCTCTATTTGTAATTAACTAGGATATGGTAGAAGAGACGTGGTGGAATTTCTTCTATCAGCTGGAGCTTCAATTCAAGCCCGAGATGATGGGGGTTTGCACCCCTTGCACAACGCCTGCTCTTTTGGACACGCCGATGTTGTAAGATTACTACTAGAAGCCGGTGCTAACCCCAACACCAGAGACAACTGGAATTACACACCCCTACATGAAGCGGCAATTAAAGGGAAAGTTGATGTTTGCATTGGTAAATAAATCAACGTAATTGCTTTCATAATTAATGAATTCGTTTTTAGCGTTGCTTCAGCATGGGGCAGAACCTGATATTCATAATTCCGAGGGGAAGACTCCTTTGGATATAGCTGATCCAACGGCTCGGTCTGTTTTGACGGGGGAATACAGGAAGGATGAGCTTCTGGAGGGGGCTCGGTGTGGTGCTGAAGATCGACTTTTGGCACTTTTGACACCCCTAAATGTGAATTGTCATGCTAGCGATGGTCGGCGATCCACTCCTCTTCATTTGGCCGCTGGGTATAACAGAAGCCGGGTTGTGCAGGTGCTTTTGCAGCATGGAGCCGATGTGCATGCAAAAGATAAGGGGTAAGTTCTGAGTGCAGGGTTTCTACTATTTTTTATGTAATTTTTGCGAAAAAAAAGTAAAAACATTGATATACAGGGTGTTGCCAATTTCATTGCCCAGTATTGGGATTTGCGAAACTATAAAAGTTAGAAGATTGGTTAAATCAGATATAAGTTGCTCTTTTTTAAGGTGTTTCAGAATCTGTAAAGAATTCTTGGATCTTGATTCGTTTCTGAGTTATTCCGAAAAAACTGACAGTTGACAGAAAGAGAAATTCATAGCTCCCTAACAGTTATTGAAATTTGAAATTATACACACCAGATTTTAAAATTTTGACGATCTGTCCAAAAAGTAAAAGTTGGTTACATTTTTGAAAAGAAAATTTTTTTTTGTACTCAATGGTGTTGAAATCCAATATGGTGGCCAAAAGAAAAAGAAAAGTTAACTGTCGTTACCCAAAATCTAGGAGGCCTAGAAAATTTCTTTTAATGCCATTGAATTGGCAGCTGTCAAAAATATAAAAGTCCCAAATTTAATTTGCTTAGCATCAACAGTTAGGAAGTTATTAATTCTTCTTTAAAATCGCAGTTTTTTCAGGATAACTCAGTGACGAATCAAGATATCGGAGAATTCTTTACAGATTCTTAATCATCCTCAAAAAGCGCAACTTTTTTCTAATTTAACCGATTTTCTAACTCTATTGGTTTCCGAGATTACCATAGTGGGCAATGAAATTGACAACACCCTGTATTCAAAACTTTGTATTAAGTATAACAAACTTCAGAAGTTTTGAAAAAATCTGAGCCTAAGTCAAGCACCCTTTACTTCCAACTTTCTTGCATCTAGAGGGCTGAGAAAGCATAAGTTCTTTTGGCTAGCTATGAAAATAATTAGGTAGAAGTGGCAACCGCGCAAATAAATCAACAGCCAGCTATCAACCTCAGCCCTTTTGACACTGTCAAACAAGAAAGTGCCACAAGTAGCCATTTTGGAGCCCACTGACACTCGAAATTAAGCCCATCATCTTGCAATAAAATAACTTCAAGGTGGCGCTATTTTCAATTTCAACCCAGCCCTCTTTGCTGAGTTTTTGACATTGACAAATAAATGAACTGAAGGCAGTGGCCAGTGGCAGCTTTGTAAAAATGTTTTGATACTTAAGGGCCAGTTTGTTCAGTCCGAGATTATCGCCAAACAGAAACCTGATTGAAAAACGCGTTCTGATTGGACGTTGCCTAGCAATCAAACCAAGATAATGCTAAACCGAGGATAATCCATGACAAATATAAACCTATGACAGTTAAGGCATGCATCAACTGTCATTAGTGTCAAACATTCTATCTGATTTTTAAAAATCTAATGTTATAGGTATAACTGTCAACAACCCTGACATTTTGTCCACGGCCACCTAATGCTGTTTCAAAAAACCGTCGACACCATGCACAGTAATTTATTAATTTTTTTTTACTTAAAAGCGGTGCATCTGACGAAAAAGTTTCCAAATTGGTCGGTGTTTATGAATCTCGTTCATATTTGATGAAATTCGAGACGGTTAAAAAGTTCTGGCAAAAAATGTAAAGTGGGTTGTTAATTTCCACCCCTTCTGGGAATAGGGGATCACCCAAAAAATACTGCTGATAGCACTTTTATGATTAGAAAACGCAAATTTCACATTTTCATGATTTACCAAAATCAAGAAAAAAATTAAGAACGACCTCCACTTTTGGATAGATATATCTCCGTAGGGGAGGCTCTAATGGCATAAGTTTATAAAGAAGACTCCCCTTCATTTTGGCCAAGGAATCACCCACAGAAATATTTGCACTCTTACCTGGGAACACCCTGTATATTCACAGATTTAGGCACAACTTAGAAATTTGAAAATATACTCCCAGAGTTCGTCGAATGATTCAGGCAACAGGCTGTAGAAGCATAATGTAGACGTAAATTTGCCATATTCACTTCTTCTCGGAATATAGGCAATCAGCTAAACTTTCAACTCTGAGGGGGGGCATTTTTATATCTTTATGCTGTACAAACTTAAGGATTTGGAACATAATGCTTAAAAGGCATGTGTGAGACGATACAATATTTGGTCCTAAATTGTATTAGATTGTACAGGGTGTCTCAGAACGCTCGCACCAAATTCTAATGGAATATTCAGGACTAAATTCTGAGTGTATTGGCGTTTTTGAAAATTTCCAGGGTCCAATAGTTCTCAAGTTATGAGATTTAAGAGGACCAATCAGATTTCAGCTTCGAGTTGCTTCATAAGGTAATTTAATGCTAGATGCATTATTTCCTAGGTAACAAGATACTATCAATGAAAATTTATACTGTTGTATCTTGTTACCTAGGAAATAGTGCATCTTACATTAAATTACCTTATGAAGCAATTCAGAGCCGAAATCTGATTGGTCCTCTTAAATCTCTTATAACTCGAGAACTATTGGACCCTAGAAATTTTCAAAAACGCCAATCGACTCAGAATTTAGTCCTGAATACTCCACTAGAATTTGGTGCGAGCGTTCTGAGACACCCTGTATACAATGAAATACAATTGCATAGACATTGTATGCAATTTAGGACCAAATATGGTCCATATGTAGATACTATTTGAACAACTAAGTTTAATATAATGGAATATAGACTACTTTCCATACATAATTATGTCATCCTCAAATCTACAGTCTGTCTCATTTTAACTGGAACCACCCAAATATTTCGGTTAACATTGAACAAATCAATTCGCTCTTTTATTTTACGGGTAAAGCTCCAAAATCTGCATCTCTGGGATACTTCACCTTTTTCTTATCCCGAATTCTCAGCCCACTGCGATTAATTAAAGAGGCTAAAAATAAGGAAATCGTATTAGGCATTTTTTTATCGAAAAATTTTATTAAGAAAAGATGCTCAGGATGACCCCAAATGGGCAAATCCGAAGTTTCAGGTCAAAATAAAAATGCTGAATTTCTTGAGGAAAAAACCAAAAATATCGAAAACTTCAATATTTTTGCAACAAAAGGGTTGATATGTAATAAAAAACAATTGAAATGAGTTTGTTTGACATTTGCTGTTATCTGCTGGGCAAAATTTCACAATCGGAGAAAAAGTTGAAATTATAAGCTATCACCAAAAATTTTAATGACTCAACTTTTTCTGCCATCGTTACATTTTGCTCAGCCCTGGCCAACAGCAAATGTCAAGCAAACTCATTTCACTTGATTTTTATTGCACCTCAACCCTTTTGTTACAAAAATATTGAAGTTTTTGATATTTTTGGTTTTTTCTTCAAGAAATTCAGCATTTTTATTTTGGCCTGAAACTTCGGATTTACCCATTTAAGATCATCCTGAGCATCTTTTCTTAATAAAATTTTTCGATAAAAGAATGCTTATTTGATTTCATTATTTTTGGCTTTTTTAATTAATCGCAGTGGGCTAAGATTTCGGGATAAGGAAAAGGTGAAGTACGACACAAATGCAGTTTTTGGAGCTCTACATGTACTAAAAAAGAGCGAATTGATTTGCTCAATATTGACTAATATTTTTGGGTGGTTCCAGTTAAAATGAGACACACTGTAGAATCGATGGTGTTAACATTTCTTCTACAAATTGGAGATCTGTTAACATCATCGATTGTAGGTCTGAGGATGACATGGACTATGGGCCTGCTTTTACACTGAATCCATCATTAACAAAAAAAACCTAAGTTTAAGATAGAGTCGTGAAATTTTGTTACAGGGATGTAAAGCATCGACGTGCCTCAAGTTTTGTTGCTCATATGGTATAATTTCCGCAGTATACGCTTTACATCTTCCAGGGCAAAAGCTACTAGATTGCAAGAGTTTTTGATCGCACTTTATAATGTACAGGGTGTCCCAACAGTGCGTAAGTGTTTGTGTTGTCACTCCTTAGTAGGACAGCCTGTATGCAGGATTGTATTTTTAAAGTGTTTTTTTTCGCGTTCTCTAACAGCAATGGAGATATCTACCGAATGCAGACAATTGGGACAGCCTGTATACAGGGTGTCCGGAAATAACGTCACAATATTTCGGGAGGTGATTCTACACCTAAAAATAGGAAGACAAGTTCATATGAACAGATGTCCGAAAGTGCCTCTTGGGGGCGCTACAGGCTTTAGAAAATGTTTCTCAAAACCAGATATTTATTAATTATTTTTGAAACGGTTGGAGATAGAATATCGAAATTTTGGTTCTGGAGTAGTTTTGGGGTGAGAAATTATCTGGTAGGAACAAAACAGGTGATTGGCGACCATAGGCGTGCGAAACAGGGGGGCCTAGGAAAAAATGCTTCACTACTTTTTCTCCCCCAGCTTTCTTTAATTTTTGGCTTCAGAAATCAATTCTCAAGCTTTGATAATGAGCACATTGTGTTCGAAACGCGTCAGCAGTGTAAATCAAGTGTTTCGGTGTAGTGGGGTGTTTCTAGTGATAGTGCATTTTTCCACCGAAGTTGTCCAGTGTTTCCATAGTGATAAAAAATGTACTCTTGATACTAGATCATAGGATCAACCGTTTTCCAGAAAAACGCTATTAAAACACGTCATATGCCCATTCGCGATTCAAATTAATTTTGTGACGTCACACGTAGGCATATTTTGTTGGAAGCGTCCAATCAAATGTCACCAAAAATCTCTGTCAATATATTTCAGCGCTCCTCATTGGCTCTTTTCCCACAGTTCCCTCACTGTGACGTCACCCACCAGAGGGCGTCCTCCTTAGCTAGAATCGCGAATAGTAAAAATTTATAAATGTAAAAAACAAGTTGGCTTGCTTCACAAATGTCTTGAGTCTGTCACTAATGGCTACAACTTGTTATTCTAGATCCAACTGTTTCAAAAAAAAAAAAATTAAACAACTGTTTTTGAGTGACACCTACCTAAGATCTGTAGCGCCCCCTGGGGGCACTTTCGGACATATGTTCATATAAACTTTTCTTCCTATTTTTAGGTGTAGAATCACCCCCCGAAATATTGTGACCACCCTGTATAACATACGAACTATTGAGTACGAGGGTTCTGAGACACACGGATATAAATGAACTCCAAAGTGGGCGTGAAAATTGGAGTTTCCTAAAACGAAAGCCTTGTAGATATTTATTTGTCCTGGAGAAACCTTTTTTTTTGTTGAATAATTTAGGTAATATCACTTCTTGGCGCAAAATCAGCGGTTAATGAGATATTGGCAAATGCATCAGTGCATAACTTATCGAGGTGCTCCTACACTCATCATAACAGGCTTAAAATACCTAACTCGATTAAAGCAGTTTGTAGAATTTTTCTCGGAATTATTTTTTGATTCAAATGGCTGATACCTGACCTATACTGCCGTGTTAATTTGAAAGGACCTATCTGCTGTGTTTTTTGACAATATTTTTCAGCTTTAAAACAGTCTCTAAGTTCAATTTGTCAAATATTTCTTAATACTTTGGTGATTATTTGAGGTCTTCGTGGTAAATCTATACATTATATAAATTCATAAGAATGTCATTTATAGGGTCGTTTGCCACAAATCTACAATTTTTAAGCTACGCCCTCTCAAATTAACACGGCAGTATAAGTGATTTAAATTTAAAAAAAAGTCAATTTAAATCGTTTAAAATTGATTTATGGGTACTTGCAGTGGATTGGTGCCCCTGCACAACGCCTGCTCCTACGGCCACTTCGAAGTGACCGAAATGCTGATCAAGGCAGGCGCTAACGTCAACGCAAACGATCTCTGGGCCTTCACTCCGTTGCACGAAGCCGCCTCCAAGTCACGTGTCGAAGTCTGTTCCTTACTCCTGAGCGAGGGGGCAGATCCCACTCAACTTAACTGCCACTCCAAGTCGGCCATTGACGTGGCCCCAACACGGGAATTACAGGAACGTTTAACTTGTAAGTTGTTGGTTTATTTAAACAAATAATTTAAATACGTGAATTTTTCGAGCAACCGTTCAAAAAACCTCGGACCGGTTTCGGGCTATTTGGCCCTCATCAGCGATGCGCATTTGAATGGTGGCTCGAGCAGTGTTGCCAGGTGGCTGAACAGCTTCTACTCCCTCTGGCGTTAATAAATACCACTTTTTGTGCCAAAATGCCCCCATTGCCAGTTTGGGGTGTTTTTAATTAAATTCCTCAGAAATAGGGCGATTCTATTGCAAAAAAATTTACCTGCTGACAGTCGCACGTTACGGAAGCGTAGAAGTGCCACATTTTTCTCTTTTTTTATTTCCAAATTACCACAATGTGTAAATTTCTGAAGAAAAAACTGTAAATTTACACAAAAACTGTAAATTTACACAAAAACTGTAAAACAAAAACTGTAAAACAAAAACTGTAAAACAAAAACTGTAAAACAAAAACTGTAAGTTTACACAAAAACTGTACATTTACACAAAAACTGTAAATTTACAAAAAAAACTGTAGAACACAAAAATTGTAAATTTACACAAAAACTGTAAATTTACACAAAAACTGTAAGTTTACACAAAAACTGTACATTTACACAAAAACTGTAAATTTACAAAAAAAACTGTAGAACACAAAAATTGTAAATTTACACAAAAATTGTAAATTTACACAAAAACTGTCAATTTACACAAAAATTGTAAATTTACACTTGCAGCACCCACTCTAGCATCGTCCCGTCACGTCACGTGCCGACCGTATCCATAGACCATTCCGCGCGATGACCGTTGTTTGGCGGGAATTTTAAAGTTTTTTGTGTAAATTGGCAGTTTTTGTGCAAATTTACAATTTCTGTGTAAATTTACAGTTTTTGTGTTTTACAGTTTTTCTGTAAATTTACAGTTTTTGTGTAAATTTACAGTTTTTGTATAAATTTACAGGTTTTTCTTCCGAAATTTACACATTTTTTGTTATAATTTGGAAAATAAAAAAGAGAAAAATGTGGCACTTCTACGCTTCCGCAGCACGTAGAATCGCTCACGATTTTTTGCTAATATTAAATGTCATTTCGTATCGCAACTTTTTTGCGAGATGTCGCGATTTCTGTGGATTTTTACTGAATTTTTTGATGAACTTTACCAAAATTTAGTGTAAAAACTCAAAGTCGCGATATATCGCAAAAATTTTTGCGAATCATCGCACATTTGGAAAAATTTAAGGGAGGGAAAATCTCTTTGACAGTCAACCACAGAATAGTTGACAAAACAAAAAAAAATTATTTTTTATTCCTTAATTTAACAAACGAGCCGATTTAGTGTGAATCTTGCGCGAAAAAAGCAAGTTTTCAGGTAGTCAAGCAAAGTCGAAAAAATCAAGTTAGCAATGACTCAAAATTGAAAAAGAAGACGAAATATTTGATTCTTTATTAAATAATTTAAGAAATGTGGCGATTCTAGTGAATCTTGCGCGAAAAAAGCAAGTCTTTATGTAAAGTCAAAGAAAGTCGAAAAAATCAAGTTGGCAATGGCCACGGTAAAAATTGTATAAACCATATTCATAGTGCGACCGATCATTTTTAGGTACAATGACCCAACTAAGCGAATGGGGATATTTAAATTTCGATTCAACTAAAATTCATTTCAAAAATGCAGCATAGAAGCGGCTGGAACCTCCCCATCGCGTGGATCTTTGTATTCTGTGTAGATAGTAGTTAATTCAACAGAATTTTTTTAATCCATGACTAATTTTTTCTGTATTTTCCACTGAAATGGCAGAAACTATGAACACATTTTTAGAACCAGAATTTGATCGCCTTTCTAATGGCGACATAAAAAAGGAGTTCTTGTATTTAAAATTTTAAGTTGATATGCTTAAATGGGACTTCCCGTTGGCCAATTGCTTTCAAAAGCCTTTCAGGTCTTCAACGGGTCACTCAGTCTCCATGTACCATATTTCAGCCAAATCGATTCAGAAATTTGGGCTATAATGTATTTTTACTGTTATTATAAAATTTCGATTTTTTGAACCAAACAGCGCTAAATGCGAATTAATTTTGCCATATTTAAAACCAGAATTTGAAGACCTTTCTGATGGTGACAATAAATCTTTCAAAAACTTGTTTTTAATGGTCAAATGAGAGAATAATTTTAAATTTGGAAATTGGTGTGCCAAAACGGCACTTTCCATGAGTCGATTGAATTCAAAATTTGTTCAGCTCTTCGACGTGTAATACATTCCCTATGTGCAAAATTTCAGCCAAATCGGTTCAGGGGCTTGGGCTGTACCGCCAATTTAAAGTCCGATAAAAATCAATTTTTTTTTTATTTTTGGTCAAAAGGGCACTAAGAATGAATACACTTTTAGAAGCAGAATTTGAAGGTCTTCCTTATGGTGACGTAAAAAATGGGGGTTTGTATTTAAAATTTAAAAGTTGATGTGCCAAAATGGCATTTCCGGTTGCACGATTGGCTCCAAAAGCTTTTCAGATCTAAGTTAGGTTACGAGATGCCTATGTTCCAAATTTCGGCCAAATCGGTCTAGTAGTTTTGGCTGTGGCGTGATTACAAACGAACGTACAAACGTACGAACGTACGTACGTACGTACGTACATACACACAGACACATTTTAAAAACCCCTTTTCTGGGTTCCTGAGACCTCAAAACGTGAAGATCTGGTGCTATCTCAAATTCGAAAATTTTAGTGATTGCAGTAACCTCCCATTTTTTTTAAATTGTGATGGGGTTGGGAAGGTTAAAACAGCTTTTTCCTGGAAAAATTTAATGAAAATTGAAAAAAAAAACGAAAAATTAAATTTTTTATTAAATGATTTAAGGAATGTGCCAATTGGAACGAATCTTGCGCGAAAAAAGCAAGTCTACAGATAAAGTCACGGAAAGTCGAAAAAATCAAGTTTGCAACTGCCATGGTAAAAATTGTATAAACCTAGTCGAGAACTCCATTGAGCAACCAGTCGTTTTTAGGTAAAATGACCCAACTAAGCGAATGGGGATGTTTAAATTTAGATTCGACGGAAATTCACTTCAAAAACAGCTTTTTTCTGGAAAAAAATACTCAAAATTGAAAACTAAGACGAAATATTCGATTCTTTATTAAATAATTTAGGAAATGTGGCGATTTATAGTGAATCTTGCCCGAAAAAGGCAAGTCTTTATGTAAAGTCAACGAAAGTGGAAAAAATCAAGTTGGCAGTGGCCATGGTAAAAATTGTATAAACCACATTCATAGTGCGACCCACCATTTTTAGGTACAATGACCCAACTAAGCGAATGGGGATGTTTAAATTTCGATTCAACTAAAATTCATTTCAAAAACAGCTTTTTCCTGGAAAAATTTACTTAAAATTGAAAAAAAAAACCAAAAATTAAATTTTTTATTAAATGATTTAAGAAATGGGCCGATTTGGAGCGAATCTTGTGCAAAAGCCAACGAAAGATGTGTATCAATGCGATGTGTGTCCCTGTAGATGTTTACCTTGTTAATGTGTATGTAGGGGCGAGCTGAATTTACTGGTGGAGTCGGGTGCAGATTTTATAAATCTGCACCTAGTAGTAGTGCCTCCGCAGACGCACAGTGGTGTTAAAAGTCAAGAGGAATGAAAATGAAGTGTGGATTAAGTAGAATTACGAAATAAAACACTAAAATAACCAAATTATGCAATTAAAACTTTTGTGGGGGTTGAAATAAGCACTTATACCTACCTATTGCGAAGGAAACTGAAAAATTGTAAAAGGTAAACTGAATCCCAAATGCGTTCAATTTTATAACCGTCGAAAAACGGAATTATGCGAATTTTGCAAAATTTGCACTTAGGGGGTTGAAAAATCGTAAAGGTGGATGAAAAATCAAAAGGTATCAGGATTAACCGTGGCTAAGTAAAATTACGGAAAATAACACCAAATTAACCCAATTATGTAAATTTAGCATTTGAAGACTTGAAACATTGCGAAGGGGGATGAAAAAAGTGAAAAATTTAATCATCATCCAAATGGGTTCAATTTATTACAGAAGAAAAACGAAAATATCCGAATTTGGCAAAACTAACACCTAGGGGGTTGAAAAATTGTAAAGGGGGATGAAACGTCAAGTGGATGAGAATTAATCGTAATTAAGCAGAATTACAGAAAATAACACGAAAGTAAACCAATTATGCAAATTTAGATTTTGGGGGTTGAAATGTTGCGAAGGGGGTTGGAAAAGTGAAAAGATAAACATAATCCAATTGAGTTCAATTTGTTACCGAAGGAAAACTAAATTATGTGAATTTTGCAAAATAAACACTTAGGGGGTTGAAAAATTGTAAAGGGGGATGAAAAGTTAAAAGGGATGAGAATTAATCGTAATTAAGTAGAATTACAGAAAATAACACGAAAATAAGCCAATTATGCAAATTTGACTTTTGGGGGTTGAAACATTGCGAAGGGGTCGAAAAAGTGAAAAAGGCAAGAACAATTCATAAGGCAAAACTGCGCGAATTTTACAAAATTAACCAGCGGAAATCACCCGAAAAAGAAGCGGTCTGGGTAAATTTTGCTCTTTGAGGGTTCACATATCATGAAAGGGGTTGAAAAATTGTGGATGGGTCAAAAATTAATGAAAATCACTTTAAATTAATAACAAATTAGAAGAAAGCAAAAAAAAATAAATGAAATATATTTACTCCGCTTGCTAGGGCTTAGGGGTTGTTAGTAGCGCAGGGGTTGGTTTTAGGATGAAGACTCATAAGACTTTTTTCAATGGTTGACCGAAGTCTATCGAACCCCATAATTTTATTCCACCACTTAGATGAAAAAATTTCCAGTTTCAACCCTTAAATTTCATCCCCCTTGTTAGATATTAATGAAAATTTGCCCATCCGCCTACAGTGGCGCTGTAAATTACCACATCAAATTTAACCCTGATACGTTGAGCAGTTTTTGAGTTCTCGCATTTTTGTGTTTCGGCATGTTAGGGGGTTGTATCGCCTTTAAGGGTCGTTTTTCGCGAATGATGAATAATACCTTTTTTGTACCATCAATAGAAAGCTATCGAATGGTATTATTTTCAACTATACATTCTTCATTGAAAATTCGAGTTTCCACCCCTAACTTTCATCCCCTTCGATAATTTTCTCCTAAAATTCGCTCTTCTCTTCTCGAAGATGCAGTGTGTAAGATGTCACAGTTTCGCAGAAGATATTGCTTCTCTGTGTCAAATTACAGGGCTTTATGGACGTTTCAACCCCTAAACTCCAACCCCCTATTTCACCACCCCCACATGCCCTAAAGGAAGTTGTGTTTTCAATTTCACCACCCTAATCCAATTCGTTGAAAAATTAAGGTCATTTGTAGATTCATGTTTTCAACACCTCATGATTTCACCCCTTTATGATTTACAGGGGTGAGTTTATTTTTCCGGTGTGACATAACTCCTTGCGTATTTACTGACTTCAGTTGTTCATAAATAAACCAATAGGGTTTCAGAAAAAATAAATAAAATGTAATTATTATCGACTTGCAAAGAGTTAGGGGTGGTTAATGGCCCAGGGGTTGGTTTTAGATTGAAAACTCATAAGACCTTTTTTCAATAGTTGACCGAAATCTATCGAACCCCGTAATTTTAGGCTACCATTTACTTGAAGAAATTTCAAGTTTCAACCCTTAAATTTCATCCCCTTTGTTAGATATTTTTGAAAATTTGTCCATCCACCTATAATGTCACTGGAAATTCACAAACCAAATTCTGCCTTGATACGTTGAGTAGTTTTTGAGTTCTCGTATTTTTGTGTTTCTGCATGTTAGGGGTTGTAGCGCCTATAAGGGTGGTTTTTCGCAAAATATGAATGACACCTTTTTTGAATAATTAATGGAAAGCTATCGAATGACGGCAATTTCGACTAGTACTTATTAAGCGGAATTTCGAGTTGCTACCCCTAATTTCCACCCCATTTGTTCGGTTTTACGAAAAAACGCATCCCCCACAAGATTTCACCGATATATGTGTGTACGTTGAGTTTCCGACAGCTGCGTGCAACCCTTGCGGAGTTATCATATTTTTTGTGGTTTTCATCCCCTAAATTTCATCCCCCGAAATTGGCACCCCCTCACTTTCAACAGACTTGAAGGTCGAACGTGCATACTAATTTTCAGCAAGATATCTCCACTAGTTCTCGAGTTATTGCAATTAGTAGTTTTTCGGTTTTTCACCCCTAGCTCCCACCCCCTTGGTCCGATATGGCCCAAAAGCAATCCCCGCCTTACTTTTCGGGAGACGAAGCTGCCTACCAAGTTTCAGCTCGATATCTCAATCCGTTCTCAAGTTATCCGACGGACAGACTGAGGAGCGAGCGAGCGAGCGAGCGAGCGAGCGAGCGAATAAGCTAAGACAAGAGTACCTCCGCATTCTGCTACGGCACTAAAAAAGCAAATTTTCAGTTAAAGTTTAGGAAAGTCGAAAGAATTGTCTCAAAATGGAAGTAAAGAAGCAAAATTTTATTTTCATAATCCCAGGCGAAAAATGTTATTTTTCCCACTAATTTCAGTTAGGAAATGCATCATATTTCCGCACTAGTGCGAAAAGTGAATTTCTTTAATTTGAAAAAACTCCAAATCTTTTTCAGTGCTTCGTCAATTATAGTTTTTGAATGTCTCGATCGGGATTATGAAAAATATTGTATGTAACACGTGGTAAAATGCATCATTTCCTTACTTGCGTGCTTACAGAACTCGACTTCGCCTCGTTCTGCAATAAGCACCCGCGTAAGGAAATTATGTACTTTTCCCACTTGTTACATAAATTAATAGCTATTGTACAGCAAGTAAGGAAAAGTAATACTTTTCCATGAGAGTGGGTGTTTAATGCACGAGGCGAAGCCGAGTGTATTAATTGAAACGAGCATGGAAAAGAATTATTTAGAAAAGCGTTGCTATGTATGGAAAAGTGTTGCTATGTAGAAAAGTTTAACTTTTCTAAATGAAAAAATACTTGGAAATTTCATATATTTCAGAACACGGAAAATAACTATTTCTATCGAATGATTTATGAAACAGTTGAATTTTATAAACTTCAAACACCAAATGTCAGTTTTTAAGTAAAATTCGATCATTTAAATTTAGGGAAGAATTGCAAATTCGGAAAAATTGAAGGTAGGATAAATCGCTGTCAACGTTGACAGTGTAACTTTGCTTCTTGTCATGTCAAAATCGCCATCATTTACTACACTTGAAAAGCCAACTATTTTAAAATGAGTAAGAAAATTAACAAAAAATACAAAATTTCTCCTAAAAGTGCCATCTTGGACAAATTATACCCTTTTATTCCAAAAAAAACTCCCTAAGAGGGGTAATGTCCTGCCACCTGGCAACACTGGGCTCAAGAGATTCAGCTTCAAAGTCTTTAGTACAAGACGGCGATGTTTAAGAAGTCATAGCATTAAGGGTGCGCAGTGCACACGGATTCAACGAAATGCAACCAATTATACATTCTTAATTTAACAATTTAACAAAAATATACATTACGAAGACAAATTGATTTCGCAAAAAATTTACAAGTGGAAGAGCAGTCGTTATATTGTTTATTGACTAATCCAGATTTGTTATTTTGTTGAAAGAGAAAAATTAAGAAATCGTGATATGAGATTTCTTAATTTCTTTCTTAACTTTATTTCAAAAAATAATAAATTTGGAATAGTGCTCCTCCATCTGTTAATTTGTCTTCGTAAGGCATATTTGTGTGTAATTAAAAATATGTAGTATTAAATGAAAGAAGAAAGTATAATTGGGTGCATATCGTTGAATCCGTGCGCACCCTTAAGTGACAGAGAGTTTTGACGCCCTCTACCGGAAGCATGGTTAAATGAGTACAAGAAAAGCGTGGGCTCATTTGACCTTGTTGTCGGTAGAGGGCGTCAAAACTCTCCATTGTTTACCATTGTTAGTTTATTGTCCGTTATTTTTTTATTTTAAGCGACAGGTCGTCAAAATGATAGTACGCAGTAGTTTTACTGTCACTTGACAAATGTCATTTGATCTAACCATTCTTTTCTTCTGTCAAAAAGTCAAAGTTAATTTGAAAAACTTTAACTGAAAGAGACTATACTCTGTCCGGGATCCACACGACCAAGATTCACCCAATTTCCATGGCGACTCATTGTTGACAACAATGGAAATAGGGTGAATCTTGGTCGTGTGGATCCCGGACAGACCATAGTTTGATTAATTTCTTATTTTTTTTATCTTTTTCGAATGGGCAAATGTTGTAATAATTATAATTCAGGTGAATATAGAGGGCACCAATTGCTGGACGCCTGCAAACAAAGCGACACAACGAAATTAAAAAAGTACCTCACCCCCGAAACGGTCACATTCAAGCACCCCTACAGCGGCGACACCGCCGCCCACGCGGCCGTCAACTCCCCCTACCCCAAACGCAAACAAATCCTCGAATTACTGATCAGAAAAGGAGCGAACCTCAACGAAAAAAACAAGGATTTTCTCACGCCCCTCCATCTGGCCGTCGATCATTCTCACCTGGATCTCATGGAAATGCTGCTAAGACATACGGCGAAAGTTAACGCCCTCGACGGACTCGGTCAGACCGCTCTACACAGAGCCTCCAAAGAGGACAACATACAAGCTTGTCGTCTTCTTTTATCCTTCAACGTCGACCCCTCCATAGTCTCCTTGCAAGGATTCACGGCGTCTCAGTTGGCGGGGGACAACACTCAGAAATTGTTTCAAGATCCACCCTCGATCAACGGCGACGTCGAATGTCAAATTTTGGAGGCGGCCAAATCCGGCGACATGGACCAAGTCCAACGCCTGCTCGATTCTTTTCCCAACATCGTGAACTGTCGGGATTTGGACGGGCGTCATTCCACCCCGCTACATTTCGCCTCGGGGTACAACCGCGTGACCGTGGTGGAATTTCTGCTTCAGCAGGGCGCCGACGTGCACGCGAAAGATAAGGGCGGTTTGGTGCCTTTGCATAACGCCTGCTCTTACGGTCATTACGAAGTTACGGAATTGCTGGTGAAACACGGGGCTTGCGTTAACGTTGCGGATCTGTGGAAATTCACGCCGTTGCACGAGGCGGCCGCCAAGGGGAAATACGAGATCGTCAAGTTATTGTTGAAGCACGGAGCTGATCCCAGCAAGAAGAACAGAGATGGCGCCACTCCGCTCGATTTAGTTCGAGAGTGCGATCAAGATGTCGCTGATTTGCTGAGGGGTAATTCGGCGCTGCTCGATGCAGCGAAGAAGGGGAATTTGGCGAGGATTCAGCGATTGGTTTCGGTGGAAAATATCAACTGCAGGGATATTCAGGGGAGGAATTCTACGCCCTTGCATTTGGCAGGTTGGTAAATTTTTGTGCTGATTTTTCCGTAATGAGTAACAGAAAATATGTTTTTCGCCGGTAGTCATTAAAAGTGCATTTTTGCTGCTGTAAAAGTCGATTTTTTGCGGCCGGCGGCAGTAAAAATGCACTTTTTTAATGACAATCGACGAAAAAATTATGTGTTCAACACTGCAAAAAAACAGATTTGCTGCTGGATTCCTAGTGGCCTCGGCTATGAAACTTCAGCCGCGACAGTAAATCTGCAATTTTTTTGCCTTGTTAAACAAATAACTGTTTTTTCATGTATTTTATCTGTCATAAATGACATAGTATAGTGGATTCACGCCTGGTATGTGTATCTGATTCTAAATCTGCTATGTGGTAAATTTCATTTTCAAATTTCAAAAACACTCAATATTCAAAAAATCAAGGGGGAAACGGTCAAGAAAGTGAAAAACAATAAGGGTAGTAAAGAAAATCGCATGAAAATGGTGAAAAAACGTGATTTGTAGATTCACTGACCTGCATTCGGCTGTCAAAAACGTTGGCCCCTTAGACTTCCTGGGTCAGTCCCACCTATGTTTTGATCTGAAAAATCCCGAGTTGCATTTTTTATCCTTTCCACCCATTATAAGAAAAATGGACAAATTAATGTTGATTAGCATAGCATTAGTATTTTCCTTAGCTGATCAATTCGCCTTTTTACACTTTTACAGTGTTCTGTCTACAATTTTTTGGCATATTGCAAAAATTCTCCATAGATGTCGCTAGAGTTTTTAAGCTTTAAGATTATGCAGCGTTTAACAAAAAATGCGTTCTTTAATACAGGATGCCTTACGAATATGGAACAGTATTGGTATCTGTTGACGACTATGGGGCACTTCCGGCTATACCGGAAGTGGGGTCCTACTTTTAAATTTCAAATAGCTATTCCCATTTTTCATTGCATATTCGGATAGAGGAAGCAAAATTAAGCCTAAAACACCTAACATGTAACTCGCCTACACCAGCCGCCTGGGTTTTATTAACATTTTTAGAGAAAAAAAAAAATGCGGAAAGCAGTGTTGTGGAAAAATGGCTATAACTTTTAAACCACAGGCAATAAAAAGAAGAATGACACAGCGTTGTAAAGTAGAATGACTGTTCTTCATTATGCGTACCAAAAAGTCTTAAGAAAGTTGATTCAAAGCAAAACTTTTTTCTTAAATGGCACCCTGCCATTATATAGATGGGCGCAGAATTGTATCCTCTTTTCAACGGTACCTATAAAGTGTCAAAAAAAGGAACGATTAAAATCTTTCTTTTTTCCGTAAGAAGAAAATGTTATTCGGGTTTTAAATTTCCAACATTTTCACAAAGTTATAGCCACTTTTCTACAGCTCAGCACTGCTTTGCGCATTTTTTTTTTCTCAAAAGCTAATAAATCCTAGGAGGTTGCAATGAAAAATGGGGGTTGCTATTTAAAATTTCAAAGTTGGACCCTAACCGGAAGTAAGTGCCCATAGTTGTCAATAAATTTAGTAGATTCTGGATGTGTCAGTTTCTGTAACTGTCAAATCTTATCACTGTACCTTGCTTAAGTCCAGAGATATCAATGCTGTTCCATATTCGTAAAACACCCTGTATATGGAAAAAAAATCAGATCTAGGGAGCTTTGTAAAAAGACTAAGTGTTTTGACATTTTAAGTGATTTCCAGCGAATCGAATAAAAGGCGCTTTTCTTCTACACGTTTATCTGGGGAGCCTCAGTTAATCTCACCAATTTGATTGGTCAATATTCAAATGAACCAATCAAATGGCCGAGATTAACTGAGACCCCTCAGATAAATGTGTAAAAGGAAACACGTCGTTCTCGCCGCTGAGGAAGATGCATTTGACGTTACAGGGTTCTGTTTACCATTTTTATTGTGTATTTCAAAAACTTCCGATAGATGTCACTAGGGTTTTTTACTTTTTAATAGAGTGAAAATGCGGACTATGCAACGCTTGACAAAAAAATAAAAATGCTTTCTTTAACGAATGATTCAAATAAATCAGATCTAGAGAGCTTTGTAAAACAATTAGTGTTTGCATTTGACGTTAGAGGATTCTGTTTACCATGTTTTTAGCATTTTGCAACAACTCCCTACAGATGTCACTACGGTTTTTAACTTTTCAATAGAGTAAAAATGCGGACTCAAGGTTTAACAAAAGATGATTTTTTTTAACAAATGATTCAAAATAAATCAGATCTAGGGCACTTTGTACACTTTAAGCGATTTCTAGCGTCTCAATTAAACAGAAATAAAACGACATACGGCGTTTTTCCAGTTTTGGCATGGGACCGACGATAAATATTTCTTCGAAATAGTTGTGTTGGGTCACCCGGTATATGAAACTTAATTTTTCCAGCTGGATACAACAACGTGGAGGTCGCCGAGTATTTATTGGAGCACGGTGCCGACGTCAACGCTCAAGACAAGGGCGGCTTGATTCCACTGCACAATGCATCTAGTTATGGGCACTTGGATATTGCCGCCTTGTTAATAAAATATAATACGGTGGTGAATGCGACCGATAAATGGGGGTTCACACCCCTCCACGAGGCAGCTCAAAAGGGACGGACCCAATTGTGCGCCTTACTTGTAAGTAAAATCAGTTTATTCTTTTTTGTGGAGAATTTTATTTTGAATGGTCGAAATTACGGTACCTTTGAATTATTGTTCTGATTGAAAGGTCTTTTAAAATTAGCTCTGATGTGTTTTTGCGTTTTCGAATATAACCAGGACTAAGGCCTTAAAATGAAATGTTGATGACGTATGAGCTACGTCATTTATTCCTGTTTAATTTCGTCAATGTCAAACCTAGTTTTCTAATGGAAATAAAGCTGATTTTTAGCGTTGCAGCGCAGTCTTTCTTGGTTAAAAATAACATGTTTTGAAACTGAGTTGACATGTGATTAACTGCGGCTAGAAGTTAGGTTATGTTGATAATAAATAGTTCTGCAATTTTTAATCTAGGCAAATTTTGGGATAATTTTAAACTATTTGTTCAATTTGGACCTTCCGACTGCTTTTTCACAATATTTATAGATGCTCTGCACATATCCTTGCTCTCCAACATAGCAAAATTTCGTTATTGTTATAGCAGTAATTATTAGATCAATTACCTTGAAAAATTGCAGCTGTTTCTGCAACTACAGTTAAAATTACATCAAGTTGTACCTGAATCGTGATCTATGTAAGTGATGTAACCTCAAAAAGCAACGTCAAAAACTATTTCATCGCTAAAAAACGCCTTAAGTGACAGAACTGTCATCTATTTGTCATCTGTGTTCTTACACCAAGGAATGGTACAGAAAGGTGACATTAGTAGCACATACGTCATCAATTTTTTAAAATTGCTTTTTTATGTGGAACATTTAATAAAATCTAAAACAAAAACGATGGATCTCGACGAAATTTGATTGTTTTTCGAATTATACCAACAATAAAGAAATTTGTGACATACCGTAATGGCCTACTTCGCCTTAAAATGAAATATTCACTTTGATGACGTATGAGATACGTCATTTATTCCTGTTTAATTTCGTTAATGTCAAATCTAATCTTCTAATGGAAATAAAGCAGATTTTTAGCGTTGCAGCGTGTTCTTTCTTGGTTAAAAATAACATGTTTTCAAACTGAATTGACATGTGATTAACTGCGACTAGAAGTTAGGTTATGTTGGTAATAAATAGTTCTGCAATTTTTGATCTAGGTAAATTTTGGGATAATTTTAAACTATTTTTTCAATTTGGACCTTCCGACTGCTTTTTCACAATATTTGTAGATGCTCTGCACATATCCTTGCTCTCCAACATAGCAAAATTTCGTTATTGTTATAGCAGTAATTATTAGATCAATTACCTTGAAAAATTGCAGCTGTTTCTGCAACTACAGTTAAAATTACATCAAGTTGTACCTGAATCGTGATCTATGTAAGTGATGTAACCTCAAAAAGCAACGTCAAAAACTATTTCATCGCTAAAAAACGCCTTAAGTGACAGAACTGTCATCTATTTGTCATCTGTGTTCTTACACCAAGGAATAGTACAGAAAGGTGACATTAGTAGCACATACGTCATCAATTTTTTAAAATTGCTTTTTTATGTGGAACATTTAATAAAATTTAAAACAAAAACGATGGATCTCGACCAAATTTGATTGTTTTTCGAATTATACCAACAATAAAGAAATTTGTGACATACCGTAATGGCCTACTTCGCCTTAAAATGAAATATTCACTTTGATGACGTATGAGATACGTCATTTATTCCTGTTTAATTTCGTTAATGTCAAATCTAATCTTCTAATGGAAATAAAGCAGATTTTTAGCGTTGCAGCGTGTTCTTTCTTGGTTAAAAATAACATGTTTTCAAACTGAATTGACATGTGATTAACTGCGACTAGAAGTTAGGTTATGTTGGTAATAAATAGTTCTGCAATTTTTGATCTAGGTAAATTTTGGGATAATTTTAAACTATTTTTTCAATTTGGACCTTCCGACTGCTTTTTCACAATATTTATTCATGCTCTGCACATATCCTTGCTCTCCAACATAGCAGCATATCGTTATTGTTATAGCAGTAATTATTAGATCAATTACCTTGAAAAATTGCAGCTGTTTCTGCAACTACAGTTAAAATTACATCAAGTTGTACCTGAATCGTGATCTATGTAAGTGATGTAACCTCAAAAAGCAACGTCAAAAACTATTTCATCGCTAAAAAACGCCTTAAGTGACAGAACTGTCATCTATTTGTCATCTGTGTTCTTACACCAAGGAATGGTACAGAAAGGTGACATTAGTAGCACATACGTCATCAATTTTTTAAAATTGCTTTTTTATGTGGAACATTTAATAAAATCTAAAACAAAAACGATGGATCTCGACGAAATTTGATTGTTTTTCGAATTATACCAACAATAAAGAAATTTGTGACATACCGTAATGGCCTACTTCGCCTTAAAATGAAATATTCACTTTGATGACGTATGAGATACGTCATTTATTCCTGTTTAATTTCGTTAATGTCAAATCTAATCTTCTAATGGAAATAAAGCAGATTTTTAGCGTTGCAGCGTGTTCTTTCTTGGTTAAAAATAACATGTTTTCAAACTGAATTGACATGTGATTAACTGCGACTAGAAGTTAGGTTATGTTGGTAATAAATAGTTCTGCAATTTTTGATCTAGGTAAATTTTGGGATAATTTTAAACTATTTTTTCAATTTGGACCTTCCGACTGCTTTTTCACAATATTTATTCATGCTCTGCACATATCCTTGCTCTCCAACATAGCAGCATATCGTTATTGTTATAGCAGTAATTATTAGATCAATTACCTTGAAAAATTGCAGCTGTTTCTGCAACTACAGTTAAAATTACATCAAGTTATACCTGAATCGTGATCTATGTAAGTGATGTAACCTCAAAAAGCAACGTCAAAAACTATTTCATCGCTAAAAAACGCCTTAAGTGACAGAACTGTCATCTATTTGTCATCTGTGTTCTTACACCAAGGAATGGTACAGAAAGGTGACATTAGTAGCACATACGTCATCAATTTTTTAAAATTGCTTTTTTATGTGGAACATTTAATAAAATCTAAAACAAAAACGATGGATCTCGACGAAATTTGATTGTTTTTCGAATTATACCAACAATAAAGAAATTTGTGACATACCGTAATGGCGTACTTCGCCTTAAAATGAAATATTCACTTTGATGACGTATGAGATACGTCATTTATTCCTGTTTAATTTCGTTAATGTCAAATCTAATCTTCTAATGGAAATAAAGCAGATTTTTAGCGTTGCAGCGTGTTCTTTCTTGGTTAAAAATAACATGTTTTCAAACTGAATTGACATGTGATTAACTGCGACTAGAAGTTAGGTTATGTTGGTAATAAATAGTTCTGCAATTTTTGATCTAGGTAAATTTTGGGATAATTTTAAACTATTTTTTCAATTTGGACCTTCCGACTGCTTTGTCACAATATTTGTAGATGCTCTGCACATATCCTTGCTCTCCAACATAGCAAAATTTCGTTATTGTTATAGCAGTAATTATTAGATCAATTACCTTGAAAAATTGCAGCTGTTTCTGCAACTACAGTTAAAATTACATCAAGTTGTACCTGAATCGTGATCTATGTAAGTGATGTAACCTCAAAAAGCAACGTCAAAAACTATTTCATCGCTAAAAAACGCCTTAAGTGACAGAACTGTCATCTATTTGTCATCTGTGTTCTTACACCAAGGAATGGTACAGAAAGGTGACATTAGTAGCACATACGTCATCAATTTTTTAAAATTGCTTTTTTATGTGGAACATTTAATAAAATCTAAAACAAAAACGATGGATCTCGACGAAATTTGATTGTTTTTCGAATTATACCAACAATAAAGAAATTTGTGACATACCGTAATGGCCTACTTCGCCTTAAAATGAAATATTCACTTTGATGACGTATGAGATACGTCATTTATTCCTGTTTAATTTCGTTAATGTCAAATCTAATCTTCTAATGGAAATAAAGCAGATTTTTAGCGTTGCAGCGTGTTCTTTCTTGGTTAAAAATAACATGTTTTCAAACTGAATTGACATGTGATTAACTGCGACTAGAAGTTAGGTTATGTTGGTAATAAATAGTTCTGCAATTTTTGATCTAGGTAAATTTTGGGATAATTTTAAACTATTTTTTCAATTTGGACCTTCCGACTGCTTTGTCACAATATTTGTAGATGCTCTGCACATATCCTTGCTCTCCAACATAGCAAAATTTCGTTATTGTTATAGCAGTAATTATTAGATCAATTACCTTGAAAAATTGCAGCTGTTTCTGCAACTACAGTTAAAATTACATCAAGTTGTACCTGAATCGTGATCTATGTAAGTGATGTAACCTCAAAAAGCAACGTCAAAAACTATTTCATCGCTAAAAAACGCCTTAAGTGACAGAACTGTCATCTATTTGTCATGTGTTCTTACACCAAGGAATGGTACAGAAAGGTGACATTAGTAGCACATACGTCATCAATTTTTTAAAATAGCTTTTCTATGTGGAACATTTAATAAAATCTAAAACAAAAACGATGGATCTCGACGAAATTTGATTGTTTTTCGAATTATACCAACAATAAAGAAATTTGTGACATACCGTAATGGCCTACTTCGCCTTAAAATGAAATATTCACTTTGATGACGTATGAGATACGTCATTTATTCCTGTTTAATTTCGTTAATGTCAAATCTAATCTTCTAATGGAAATAAAGCAGATTTTTAGCGTTGCAGCGTGTTCTTTCTTGGTTAAAAATAACATGTTTTCAAACTGAATTGACATGTGATTAACTGCGACTAGAAGTTAGGTTATGTTGGTAATAAATAGTTCTGCAATTTTTGATCTAGGTAAATTTTGGGATAATTTTAAACTATTTTTTCAATTTGGACCTTCCGACTGCTTTTTCACAATATTTGTAGATGCTCTGCACATATCCTTGCTCTCCAACATAGCAAAATTTCGTTATTGTTATAGCAGTAATTATTAGATCAATTACCTTGAAAAATTGCAGCTGTTTCTGCAACTACAGTTAAAATTACATCAAGTTGTACCTGAATCGTGATCTATGTAAGTGATGTAACCTCAAAAAGCAACGTCAAAAACTATTTCATCGCTAAAAAACGGCTTAAGTGACAGAACTGTCATCTGTTTGTCAAATGTGTTCTTACACGAAGGAATTGTACAGAAAGGTGACATTAGTAGCACATACGTCATCAATTTTTTAAAATAGCTTTTTTATGTGGAACATTTAATAAAATCTAAAACAAAAACGATGGATCTCGACCAAATTTGATTGTTTTTCGAATTATACCAATAATAACGAAATCTATGACATACTGTAATGGCCTACTTCGTCTTGTGTAATTAATTTACTATACTGATAAGATTAGACTAATAAGTAACTTATGTTCGGATTAGAGCTTATCAAGCGATCAAAAATGATCTCATACTCAGTGGGCTTGTGAACAGAAGGAGGACGCCCTCTGGTGTGTGACGTCACATCAGGGAGAGTGGCCAATGAGAAACGCTGAAATGTAATGACGAGACATTTTTGGTGACATTTGATTGGATATTTCCAACGGAATATTGTGACGTCACAAATTAGGTTGAATCACCAATTCCTGAATTCCATATCCCCACCACAAGATGGCGATGACAGCTGGCATTTAGCTTCAGAGGATAAACAAACCCAAACCGCTTATTCCATGTCCCATGAAGATTATTAACAATTTTTTGGCCACTTATGGCGATTTCTGGGCAGTTTTGATGAATTCGTTAGTGGAATTCATCAATATCTTAAAAAACGAGTTTTCTGTAAAATTGCTGGTAAAAATAACATTTACTTACTATAAATCTAATTGGAAAGAGCCAAAGAATGATCTTGAGCACTTCCAACACTTAAAAGACGCCTACAATCTTAGAAAAACTCTTCTAAATAGGCACAAAATTGCATTAGTCAGCTGAAGGGTTATGTTTTTTTATTCTCTGAAGCTAAATGACAGCTGTCATCACCAACTTGGGGTGGGGATATGGAAGTCACCTATTCCAAAGCACGATGGCTTGATTTTACATTTCTTTTTACGTTTAGCTTGCCCACGGAGCCGACCCCTTCCTCAAAAATCAAGAAGGCCAGACCCCCATGGATCTGTCCTCCGCAGACGACGTCCGCTGCCTCCTCCAGGACGCGATGGCCTCCCAACCGAACGTCACCACCGCCCCCCCTTCCCGCCCCCAATCCATCGCCCCCTCGCAGCCCCCCAGCCCCGCAGCCGCCCCCCTGATAGCCACCGAGACCGTGATCATGCCCTCGGGGGCCCAAGTCCAACTGTCCAATCCGGTGGGCAGCCGTTCCAGCGTTGCACTTCCCGAAGGTTGTTGTTCCTCCAATTACAAGGTCGAGGGTGACGATCAAGAGCTGTTGGCCGCCGTCGAGACTAACCTCAACAGTTTCCTTTCGAGTCTGAACTTGGAACAGCTGATCGACGTTTTCGAGAGGGAGCAGATCACTCTGGACATTTTGGCGGAAATGGGTCACGAGGATCTGAAGCAGATCGGCATCACCGCTTATGGCTTCAGGCATAAGTTGATTAAGGGGATGGAGCGGTGGATGACGAGCTGCGGGGGGTTGAGGTTGATGCCCTCGAATCCTGGAACTTTGCTCATAGACCTTTTGACAGACGATAAGGAGTTTATTACTGTCGAAGAGGAAATGCAGAACGGCATCAGAGAGCATAGGGATAATGGGCACGCCGGGGGGGTTTTTAGTCGCTACAATATAGTTAGGGTGAGTAATTGACGTGATGCCATTTTGTTTGTTTGTTTCGTTGCGTTTTAAAATGCAACTGACCAGATATCCAACCCTAATCTGTGACTTGGTTGACTTTAATCAACATTGAAATGAATTGAGAGACCTGATTGGGGAATGTGACCTTTGTTTACGTTGTTGTCTTGGAGATATCACGAAATGTCAATGTTTTCTTGAAATCTGTCAACATTTTGAGCAAGTGATGGTTTGGACTTGCTTCCATGTCAATTGACTTGCGAAAAATATTGACATTAAAATTGATATCTCCAAGGCAACAATGTAAACAAAGGTCACGTTTTCCAATCAGTTCTCTCAATTCATTTCAACCAAGTTACAGAATAGGACTGATTGTTAATGGTACAATGAGTGACGTTGCTTTCTCAGTGTACCATTCCAATGTTATACCTCGTAAACAAGTTTAAATTGACCCCTAAAGTTCAATTCATAGAAGTTTAAACAACGTTATTTTCTTCAAGAACCTCATTTCTGTTGCATTTATGCAGCTTTTAAGAAAGTGTGGGTATAGTTACCCCTCTTTTACGACTTCTTCTTTTATAATCCCGTTTTGTTCTTTCTTAATTTCCAGAAAACTTTATTCTTAAACATACGTCATTAAGTATACCTCCTGCCTTTGCAGTTCTTTTATAAATCTGTCTTTACTTGAAACCGTCGATCTATGCTCTGCATTTTGTCCTTCCATTGTGATGTTTTGATTTTGATTTAATCACATTTCTCCGAGGGGAAAACAACCAATGAAAATTTGTACACCATAAATCCTTTTTAGTCAATAAATCCCCATAAAGTCTTTTAAATCAAATCCTCATAAACCCCAATAAATCACTCATAAATCCCAATACATCCCCAGACAAAAAATGCAATTAGAACACATTTTTAGAAATTATATTTTTGTAAATCTGCGTTGATCTATCTTAGTGTAAAGGGGTGTTTTTTTTAAATTTTCCATGTTAAATATACAGGGTGTCTCAGAACGCTCCATATTTTAATGATGTATTCAGGATTAAATTTTGAGTCGATTCGTGTTTTTGAAAATTTCCAGGGTTCAATAGTTCACGAGTTATAACAGATTTGGGAGGACCAATCAGACTTCAGCTCTGAATTGCTTCATACGGTAATTTAATGTTAGATGCACTATTTCCTAGGTAACAAGATTCTATCAATGAAAATTTAATATTGTTATATCTTGTTACCTAGGAAACAGTGCATCTAACACTAAGTTCCCTTATGAAGCAATTTAGAGCTGAAATCTGATTGGTCCTCTCAAATCTGTTATAACTCGAGAACTATTGGACCCTGAAAATTTTTAAAAACACGAATCAACTCAAAATTTAATCCTGAATAATTCATAAGAATTTGGTGCGAGCGTTCTGAGACACCCTGTATGAAGTGAAATAAACGCTGGCGCTGATCAACTTTGCCTCGAGGGCGGTTTAGCTGGAAATGGTCTTAACTTTGTCCTTTAAAAGCTAACTTGATATGTTTTTGCGTTTTTCTAAAATCTCAATTTTTTACTGATTTCTTTGAAGTTTTTGTAAATTTAGGGTGGCCGTGACTGCATTTTCGGTCAAGTACCTATGATACATGTTTTTAGCTCAGGAAAAATCGTAAATTACGAATCCGTTGAAAGAAAGGTGCGTCATTCAATTCTAAAAAACAAAGTTAAGGCCATTTTCGGTTAAACCGAAAGTGAAAAATAACGGGTGTCCCAAAAAAAACCGAACGATTTATTTTTGGTTATAACTTTATTATAATTTTACCGATTTTTCCTAATTTTGCACAGGATGTAGCCAAAAGATGAGGCTTTTAGAATTGACCATCATTTTCCAGATGGCGCCACTAATACATTTTTTTTTGCGGTTTTTTTACAAAGCCATTTTCTGATTGGCTGGAGTTCAATCATTTGTGTACCGGTCAAAATGAAATTTGTGTAGGATGAAAGCTAATGCTTTCCTCTTCCAAAACAACTTTATAAATCTTATTCTGGGCATTCTTTGTTTTTTTACCATTTTTTTTGCGGCCCTGTTCAATACGGAGGTGGCGCCATCTGGAAAATGATTGTTAACTCTAAAAGCCTCATCTTTTGACTACGTCCGGTACAAAATTGGGTAAAATCGGTTCAGTAATAACAAAGCTATAAATAAAATGAGGTTATGAAACATCGTTTCAAACCATTTAGGCAGATTTACAGAAGAAAGATCATATTCCATGTGCGATTATTCGCAAATTTTTTTTGCGAAATATCTCGATTTCTAGCGTATTCCACTAGATATTGACGGATTCCACTAAAAAATTCAGTAAAACTCCCCAGAAATCGCGAGATATCGCAGAAAAGTTGCGATATATCGCACATGGAATACGACCTTTGAGCTACTAATGGTAATGGAAACACTATAAAACAGTCGCGAACATGAAATTTCGTACGACCGACGTGGCGGTGACATTTGATTGACAAAAGCTGTAAAACAGGCCTTATTCTAGCGACAACTAAACATGCATGAAATAATTGTAAAATGTCATAGAAAACGTTAGTCCAATGAAGAGTAATTTGCATCAATAAATGACAGAAAAATGAAGTATGAAATTCCATGTCGGCAACTGTACTACTTGCTGAGAAGAAGAATTACATTTTTTAAGACCATTAATTTACACTTGTTGTCGCCTCCAATTTCTCTGCGACTTAATACTCCATAAAGATAAACATAAAAACTACGCTGCGGCTAATGGATTTTTTTTTAGCACGTGACCTGAATAAATGCTCGGGAAATTCCAATAAATCCTCGGTGAATCCCAATAAATCTCCGCAAATCTTCATAAATCCTCGTAAATTCCAATAAATCCCCGTAAATCCGTTAAATCCTCCGACTTGTACTCTATAAATCCTAGGTTGTCTCCCCCTCGCATTTCTCTTTATATTTTTCCTTTTTTATTTCTCTATTGAGCTCTATTGGCTCGTTGTTTGTTTGGTAAATACAACAACAAACAAAACAGAAACGTCAGAAAAAACTTTTGGCAGAGAGTTCGTTGATCATCCAAACATAACCTATAAAAATGATTGACAGCGTTTTGACAGAATGACAGATCACAGAATTGCCAACATCACAATTTATAATAAAGATTTTAATGAGATCTAGATGCCTGGAATTCGTAAATTCTTAACTAAAATTGGCCAGAAATTTAATTGAGGTAATCTAAAATTCGATTTCTTGAGTTGAATCCAGCTTTAAGGGGGTTGTGATAGTACAGTCGTAACAGGAGTCATTTTGAATTGACGTTTAACACATTTATGGCTGAACAAATTTCTAAATTTGATCTCTAATTAGATGTCAAAACGAACCATCAAAGCCATCTATGGTGGTACAATTATTTGTGACAACCCTCTACAATCGGAGCATAAAAATTTTTCTGTTGAATTGACTACTATCTGCATACAGTTCATTCGCGAGACTTAGCCCGATCGTAACTGGTTATAAAACACATACGTCTTGAAAGCCGTCTCTGTCCGCATTGTTGCACGTAGACCGACAAAGTTTGAGCGTAGCGCCCTAATCTTGTCGCACGCTATGTCTCACTCCGACTCGTTTATCTGAGGGAGAAAGTAAAGTGGACGTTCGACGTTCGTTGAAGCGTCATTGTGGCACGGTTGTACTCTCCACTACACAATTATAGGTGTAAGGCGGTTAAATGGAAATTGAATTTAAACACAGAATACAGTATTTTAATTATTGAAGCATAAATAAACATGATCATGACATATTATACTCTACATTATTATTATTATTATTATTTAAAGCCAATATAATCCCATGATGCATTTCTATGAAACGATAAATAGGTAAAGTAATTACAATGTCCATTAGGACAGAGACCTGAATTCAATTTTGGGTTACTAGGAAAACAGGTAAGAGGGGTAGGATAATGAGTCAAATTTTCAGAAATGCTTACCGTTATCTTTTTAATTTGGATAATAGCTAACTACGTTTTATTTTCAGTATACGCACATAAGGAGGCAAATTAAACACCAAGCTTTTATGTTAATTAATGCATCATTGGGGTAAGTCAATCTTAAGTTAAAAAAAGGAATTTTGTTGTGGATTAATCTGGGGTACCCCTAATACATAAATGAAAGTTGAATTTTGTATAGGCTTCTCCGCCTGGTTCCGCCAGCCTTGGTGGAAATACCAAGCATCGATTGTTACAGACGACGGTCATGGCGTTGATAACTGCAGCCGCTCGCTCATCGGGCTAAGTCTCGCGAATGAACTGTAGAATACAAAGATCCACGCTTTGGGAAGGTTCCAGCCGTTTCTCTGCCGCGTTTTTTATTGGTGATTTAAAAAAAAACGACATGAATATTGAGGATTGCCAATTTAGTGTTTTAACGCATTACATCTAGTGCTTAAGGGCACTTTCACTTTCATCTGACGTTTCTCAAAGATTATTTAGTGTTTGCCGTTTGGTGTATATTATACATTCAAACTTATTCTACACGCCGGTAGGTCATGCAAATCTGGTGATATGGTAGCCACAAGATAGTTGAAGCAAAATATCCCTATCACCTATTGATTAATTTAAGTTTTATGTTAAAGTTATTGTCAAAAGAAGTATTTTTTCTGTTAAAAAGAGAAAGAACGACATACCAAATCGACACAAATCAAAGTAGAGTTACCCCAGTTATATTTTATTAAAGCATAGATCGTCTAGCACTTAAAAAAAATTGCTTCTGTCAGTTTGGCAAGTAAAATAAGTACTGCCAATATAGAGAAAAAGTTTCATGGCCTTCAGGCGCCTAGAATAAACTTGAATACGGCATACATACGTGTGACAATATCAAAACTGACAGCCGATAATACAGGCAGTAGTTTTGCCCATTGACTCCCATCATGCACTGGATTTATTTAAATCAATCGACCGTGTATTTTATTTAATAATTTTTTTCTTTTCACCCTTTGAAATTTAACAGTTAAAACTTGAAATTCTCTCACCACAGATACAGAAAGTACAAAATAGGAAATTATGGGAGAGGTACAACCACCGTCGCCAGGAAGTCTCGGAGGAGAACACCAACCAGCCCAACGAACGAATGCTCTTCCACGGCTCACCTTTCATAAACGCCATCGTCCAAAAAGGCTTCGACGAAAGACACGCTTACATAGGAGGAATGTTCGGTGCTGGCATTTACTTTGGAGAGCACTCCTCGAAAAGCAACCAATACGTGTACGGAATCGGAGGGGGCACCGGCTGTCCCACTCACAAGGATCGATCCTGTTACATATGCCACAGGTGAGTGTTTTAATTTAATTTTCGGGTTTTCCAATTTCCGCGATTTCTTAACGCTCGGCTGCACATGCCAGAAGTTGGTCTAAGATCGCTTCAGGTCGAAAGGATCGCCGAATATTTGATTGAAAAAATAGGGGTGGAATTTTCGCAGCAAATCAAACAATTTACGAACTCTTTGTTGTGTTTCAAATTAACGTAAATATTGTTATTCGATTCCTAGTTATTGTTTTATTATAATTGCAATAACTGTGAATTGGCTTTTGAAAGCGTAAAACTGAACAGCTTTGTTTTTCGCTACGTATGATAAGTTCATCTCATGTTACGCAAGCTTCTTGAGTAAGTAAATCTGAGATTTTTTAGGACGTAAATCCATTTATAGGTGCAAAGTGAGACAATGGGATGAAAAAGCAAGAGGAAGTAGCGCCTAGACATATTACTGCAAAGTGCAAAGACTGGTTCATATCGGGAGTAGATTATGTTTCGTATAGAATTTGCTTGTAGTAGACAAAGGGGATTGTGAATACAAGAAATCTGTCACCTGTTAAAAGTTTTAAACTAAACTTTAGGCACTCTCGATTGGTAACTTTCCTGCTTTCTAATAAATAGACATTTCGCTATAATTATTTCACAATTAAATTTACCACATTGTTTAATGCTTCTTACACGAGTACTTTAAGTAAAGCTTTTTGATTTTCGATCTTCATATCAATTGGAGAATTTATTGAGGTTATGTTTGCGTTTTCTTCCTTTATCTTGTAATATTTACGTAGAGTTGAAAACTGCAAATAATAATGGAAAATTAACATGATTTTTAACTAATCAGTTACCCTTCTTCCTTTACGAAGTGTCTTGTCTGTACACAATCCGTAACACATTTGAACATGAAGGCACAAAAGTCCACCAGGACAGCACTCTACAGGGTGTCTCAGAACGGTCGCACCATCTTGTAATGGAGGATTCACGATTAAATTCTGAGTCGATTCGTGTTTTTGAAAATTACCAGGGTTCAATAGTTCTGGAGTTATAAGAGATTTAAGTGGGCCAATCAGATTTCAGCTTTGAATTACTTCATATGATAATTTAATGTTAGATGCACTATTTCCTAGGTAACAAGATACAACAATATAAATTTTTATTGATAGTATCTTGTTACCTAGGAAACAGTGCATCTAACATTAAATTATCATATGAAGCAATTCAAAGCTGAAATCTGATTGGTCCTCTTAAATTTCTTATAACTCGAGAACTATTGGACACTGGAAATTTTCAAAAACACGGATTGACTCACAATTTAATCCTGAATACTCCATTAGAAAGTGGTGCGAGCGTTCTGAGACACCCTGTATAACAATAACGGGGCTTTCAGTGGAGTCATTTATAGTCATTAATTTTTTTAGCAGTCATTTAAAGTCATTTTTTTCACGTCTAAAAGGAGGCACCTACTTTAATTGAAAATTTTCTGGTCAAGAAGCAAAAATTTTTTTTTTAATTGTTTATTTGCAATAAAATTGTGTTAACTTGTGTTTTTTTTTAATATTAGATCAGTTCCTTAATTTCTTGGGTCATTTTTTGGGACATTTTTTTGGAACTATAGTCAGTCATATTTTTACCATTTATTTTTGCAAAGTTGGAAGCCCTGTAATAATTAAATAGTTAAAGTAAATTTTTTCTGCCTTTTCGCGTATTATTGGCATTACAGACGGGCATTCTACATAATTCTTGAAGAATCGAGTTTGACGTTTAATTTAATGACGTTTGTCGTATAGGGGAGGGTGGCCCAAAATTGCATTAACCATCCAATTTGTTTCTTTCAAAGATCACGTTGCTTTGTCGACCTCAGAAAGTTGTAGTTTCGGAGTAGTTAACATTTTTTCAAAAATATAGCCCTACTGAGACCAAAAACAAATACCAAAAATCCGATAAACCTATTAGGCATTTTTTTATTGAAAAATTTTATTACGAAAAGTTGCTCAGGATGACCCCAAATGCGCAGGTCCGTAGTTTCAGGCCAAAATAAAAATATTGAATTTCTGGAGGAAAAAGGCAAACATGGAAAACTTCAATATTTTTGCAACAAAAGGGTTGCTGCGTAATAAAAAACAATTAAAATAAGTTTGTTTAACATTTGTTGTTAGCTATGGCTGGGCAAAATTTAACAATCACAGAAAAAGTTGAAATTATAAGCTATCACCAAAAATCTTAATAATTTCAACTTTTTCTGCGATTGTTAAATTTTGACGAGCCATAGCTAATAGCAACTGTCAAACAAACTCATTTCAATTGTATTCTATTACGCAGCAACCCTTTTGTTGTAAAAAAATTGACGTTTTCGATATTTTTCATTTTTTCCTACCGAAATTCTACATTTTTATTTTGGCCTGAAACTTCGGACTTACCCATTTGGGGTTATCCTGAGCAGCTTTTCTTAATAAAATTTTTCGATAAAAAAATGCTTAATAGGTTTGATTTTGGTATTTGTTTTTGGTCTTAGTAGGCTGTGGTTATATTTTTGAAAAATTTTTAACTACTACATAAAACAACAAAGATACAGGGGTGTTGCCGTCTAAAGTGAGACACACTGTACTTTGATACTTTCGGGTTCAGAAGACCATGATGAACAGAATAAACTTTTACTCAAAGAGGAGCAAATAACTTAGTACAGCTTTATTTTCGCACATGGTTACAACCACCCTGGACGTCTGTCAAGTGTTTTTTTGTAACATGTGCCATCTTATTTACACGAAAAATTGACAGACAGACGAAACATGTAGAAATCTTCTTGCCTGCACTTCTTTGGGGTAGATTGAAATAAAGACGAATTATTATTTTTTTCTTTTCAGACAATTATTGCTCTGCCGTGTCACCCTGGGCAAGTCCTTTTTACAATTCAGCGCCATGAAGATGGCGCATGCGCCCCCCGGTCACCATTCAGTGGCAGGCCGACCATCCACAGGAGGCCTAAACTTCCCAGAATACGTGGTGTACAGAGGTGAACAGGCCTACCCCGAATATCTGATCACCTATCAAATCCTGAAACCTGAAACTTGTTCGGCCATAGACGACTCAACGGTCAGATGATTCCGACAAAAACGGTTCCTCCGTTTCAGACAATACTGCAAGTCCTTCAGAGATGGTTTAAATGGCGTGCTGTGTAATGTTGTAAGTTGTTTAGCCCCCCAACCGGCGTGCAGCTGTCAGACCCTCAAACAGTCTAAATAATTATTTTAATGTGTTCATATTTAGAGGTTTAATTTTTTGTTTTCGGGGATTCGCCAATATGGACTGAGACTTATTGTATTAGCGAACAAATTGTGATATCTATTTTAGGTCGAGCTTGATCTTTGTTTTATTTATGGTGTGGTGTTCACATAATCCTTTGTCTGTATTTTTTCTACTGTAGGATTTAATAAAATATATTGAACGGATGTTTGTGTTGTTTTGGTGATGCTTGATTTTGCAATTGCGCTGGCTCCTCAGCTTAACTCAAGAAAGGATTTAGATGTTGGAGTGAAACAAACAAGAAGTCTCGGCGGGGGTTGTCTTCAAACTACATCGCATAGGTCAAATTGTAAATCGAATTTTGTTTAATGGTTAGTCAATTTGCAACATTTTGACTTAAAATACCGCCAACATTGATAAAAGCCGTTTCTTTTGTCGATTAACACAACCGAACAAAATCTGGTATGGCTAACTCCAATTAGAAATTTAAAAAAATTTAAAAAAAGTTTGGGATTTACGTGGGGAATTCGATCTTATTTTTTTCCTGCTTCCCTAATTAATTGAATGGAAATCTTAGGCTGGCAGGTTTTAGATACCGAAAACCTCTATCTGTGGAAATATACTGAGCGAACAGTTCCCCGGTGTTAGTTCATAGGCGAGGGTAAAACGGGCCGTTATTCAAATTTCCCGCGAATATGTTGCTATAAAACATACATTGATCTAGTATTACTATGGATGGGCCCTGCCGTGCGCTCCTTATGGACGTCTTTTGTCCGCTAAACAGAGATCGGTTAGCTCACTCTAAGCTGTGTGTCATGCGCGACTTGTCATCTGTTCGCTGTTCCGAAGTTGTCATCTCGCTCGACTTCCATCTTTAATAAAATTATTGTTTGTCATTTGTTTGTGTTCAATGATTTTGTGTTTTCGTCGTTTTAATTAAAAGCAAAATGTCAACGTGTGCTCTGTGTGAAGAAAACTATAAGCCAGGCTCATTCGTTTCATTCCACAAGTAAGTGCTAGTAATTTAGTATACACCAATCCTACCCAAAATCATATAGTGATTGTTTCTAAATTTTTAATAAATTAAATCACTCGAGCGTTGAGGGTTTGCAGTAGTCGTCTCTGGCTACGCATAAATCATCTAATAAAAGGCTTTGATTCTCAATTTAAATTTAAATTATTTTCGTCCTTGAAGTTTTCAAATTGGAGCGCTGGCACATCTAAAAGAAAAGGATAATGGGATGGCAGCGTCTTTAAGTATGAGAGCGAAAGCAATATCTGCTTGTCTGTGATATCTTAGAGCCAAGCGTAACTTGAATCAGGCCAATCCATAGTAATACTAGATCAATGGAAGCATAAAACTATGGCCAAATCAGATGACGGTACACAAATATCAGTATGTGCGCAGAATCCGCTTTCTGAGTAAGAGACTCCAAATGTTTTACCTTTTACTAACACACGGAGAGGGATGGAGATAGAGTAACATCGAAGCGTGTGCGCTGCGTCTGTCAGTCATGTCAGCTGTCAGCTGGGTGTTGTGCAGTGTTTTGACTTTAGACGCTTTCCTTTTGCACATTCATCTCAGCAATTTGATTGGTTCATTTGAATTTTGACCAATCAGATTGCTGAGATTAACTCAGGCACCTCAGATAAATGTGTAAAAGGAAAGCACCTTTTGTTTAGGAAATCACAAGATTCCAGAGGATACAGATTGACAATTATTATCGAACTTGATTAAAACGTGATTGCGATTTGTTTTCGAGACCTAACGTTTATTATAGTGAAATTCTACAGGTAAAAGAAACCAAATGTCAATAGTGTCACTTTCAAATTGTGAGGAAATAAAATCCCTGCTTCTGTAATTTTGGGGAGTTAATCCAAGAAAATCGACGCGTGCGCAGTAAAGCTTCTGAATATTGTGAATTAAGAGAACAACTACTAAACACGTACACCCAACCGCATTAATAATAAGCGGGCTGATGAAGACAGAAATAGCAGACACGCATTCTAATCGTATTTCCCTCTTTATCTCACCCGCTTATTACTAATGCGGTTGAGTGTACCTATGTATTTAAGTTCTCCGTCAGAACAAGCGTCATAGTTTTGTGTGGTAGGTAATTGACAGGGAGAATGTAAAACCCTACAAGAGAGGATGAAATTCTAAAATTCGTAATTTCTTAATGTAAGTAACAGTCGAAGCGTTTCTTGATAATTTTATATTCATCATTCACACAGTATACAACCCCCGAAAATTAGGTAAAGTCCCGTCGCATATTAACGAAAGCGGGGGTTGTGTGTCTCAGGCTTTTTTTCTGCTGGTTTGTAAACGGGATTTCACATCCGTCAAAACTCCCGTTACTCACTGTCAGTGTCAATAAACAGTAACAATGGAGATTGAAAGGGGTCTTTGTTGTTAATTATTGTCCATGACAGGAATTTTGACAGAACTGAAATCCCATTTACAAACCAACAGAAAAAAGCCAACGAAAGATGTATATCAATGCGATGTGTGTCCCTGTAGATATTTACCTTGTTAATGTGTATGTAGGGGCGAGCTGAATTTATTGGTGGAGTCGGGTGCAGATTTTATAAATCTGCACCTAGTAGTAGTGCCTCCGCAGACGCACAGTGGTGTTAAAAAGACGAAATTATGAAAATTGGCCGTACATAATTAAACAGTAGAGAGTTAACAAAAAAACATCATATTTGCGAAGTAGATATGTAGAATTAGCACTAAGGGGGTTGAAAAAGGGAATGAGAAGTCCAAGGTAATGAAAAAAGGTGATGAAAAGTCAAGAGGAATGAAAATAAAGTGTGGATTAAGTAGAATTACGAAATAAAACACTAAAATAACCAAATTATGCAATAAAAACTTTTGTGGGGGTTGAAATAAGCACTTATACCTATCTATTGCGAAGGAAACTGAAAAATTGTAAAAGGTAAACTGAATCCCAAATGCGTTCAATTTTATAACCGTCGAAAAACGAAATTATGCGAATTTTGCAAAATTAGCACTTAGGGGGTTGAAAAATCGTAAAGGTGGATGAAAAATCAAAAGGTATCAGGATTAACCGTGGCTAAGTAAAATTACGGAAAATAACACCAAATTAACCCAATTATGTAAATTTAGCATTTGAAGACTTGAAACATTGCGAAGGGGGATGAAAAAAGTGAAAAATTTAATCATCATCCAAATGGGTTCAATTTATTACAGAAGAAAAACGAAAATATCCGAATTTGGCAAAACTAACACCTAGGGGGTTGAAAAATTGTAAAGGGGGATGAAACGTCAAAGTGGATGAGAATTAATCGTAATTAAGCAGAATTACAGAAAATAACACGAAAGTAAACCAATTATGCAAATTTAGATTTTGGGGGTTGAAATGTTGCGAAGGGGGTTGGAAAAGTGAAAAAGATAAACATAATCCAATTGAGTTCAATTTATTACCGAAGGAAAACTAAATTATGTAAATTTTGCAAAATAAACACTTAGGGGGTTGACAAATTGTAAAGGGGGATGAAAAGTTAAAAGGGATGAGAATTAATCGTAATTAAGTAGAATTACAGAAAATAACACGAAAATAAGCCAATTATGCAAATTTGACTTTTGGGGGTTGAAACATTGCGAAGGGGTCGAAAAAGTGAAAAAGGCAAGAACAATTCATAAGGCAAAACTGCGCGAATTTTACAAAATTAACCAGCGGAAATCACCCGAAAAAGAAGCGGTCTGGGTAAATTTTGCTCTTTGAGGGTTCACATATCATGAAAGGGGTTGAAAAATTGTGGATGGGTCAAAAATTAATGAAAATCACTTTAAATTAATAACAAATTAGAAGAAAGCAAAAAAAAAAATAAATGAAATATATTTACTCCGCTTGCTAGGGCTTAGGGGTTGTTAGTAGCGTAGGGGTTGGTTTTAGGATGAAGACTCATAAGACTTTTTTCAATGGTTGACCGAAATCTATTGAACCCCATAATTTTATTCCACCACTTACATGAAAAAATTTCCAGTTTCAACCCTTAAATTTCATCCCCCTTGTTAGATATTAATGAAAATTTGCCCATCCGCCTACAGTGGCGCTGTAAATTACCACATCAAATTTAGCCCTGATACGTTGAGCAGTTTTTGAGTTCTCGCATTTTTTTGTTTCGGCATGTTAGGGGGTTGTACCGCCTTTAAGGGTCGTTTTTCGCGAATGATGAATATGACCTTTTTTGTACCATCAATAGAAAGCTTTCGAATGGTAATATTTTCAACTATACATTCTTCATTGAAAATTCGAGTTTCCACCCCTAACTTTCATCCCCTTCGATAATTTTCTCCTAAAATTCGATCTTCCCTTCTCGAAGATGCAGTGTGTAAGATGTCACAGTTTCGCAGAAGATATTGCTTCTCTGTGCCAAATTACAGGGCTTTATGGACGTTTCAACCCCTAAACTCCAACCCCCTATTTCACCACCCCCACATGCCCTAAAGGAAGTTGTGTTTTCAATTTCACCACCCTAACGCAATTCGTTTAAAAATTAAGGTAATTTGTAGATTCATGTTTTCAACACCTCATGATTTCACCCCTTTATGATTTACAGGGGTGAGTTTATTTTTCCGGTGTGACATAACTCCTTGCGTATTTACTGACTTCAGTTGTTCATAAATAAACCAATAGGGTTTCAGAAAAAATAAATAAAATATAATTATCGACTTGCAAAGAGTTAGGGGTGGTTAATGGCCCAGGGGTGGGTTTTAGATTGAAAACTCATAAGACCTTTTTTCAATAGTTGACCGAAATCTATCGAACCCCGTAATTTTAGGCTACCATTTACTTGAAGAAATTTCAAGTTTCAACCCTTAAATTTCATCCCCTTTGTTAGATATTTTTGAAAATTTGTCCATCCACCTATAATGTCACTGGAAATTCACAAACCAAATTCTGCCTTGATACGTTGAGTAGTTTTTGAGTTCTCGTATTTTTGTGTTTCTGCATGTTAGGGGTTGTAGCGCCTATAAGGGTGGTTTTTCGCAAAATATGAATGACACCTTTTTTGAATAATTAATGGAAAGCTATCGAATGACGCCAATTTCGACTAGTACTTATTAAGCGGAATTTCGAGTTGCTACCCCTAATTTCCACCCCATTTGTTCGATTTTACGAAAAAACGCATCCCCCACAAGATTTCACCGATATATGTGTGTACGTTGAGTTTCCGACAGCTGCGTGCAACCCTTGCGGAGTTATCATATTTTTTGTGGTTTTCATCCCCTAAATTTCATCCCCCGAAATTGGCACCCCCTCACTTTCAACAGACTTGAAGGTCGAACGTGCATACTAATTTTCAGCAAGATATCTCCACTAGTTCTCGAGTTATTGAAATTAGTAGTTTTTCGGTTTTTCACCCCTAGCTCCCACCCCCTTGGTCCGATATGGCCCAAAAGCAATCCCCGCCTTACTTTTCGGGAGACGAAGCTGCCTACTAAGTTTCAGCTCGATATCTCAATCCGTTCTCAAGTTATCCGACGGACAGACTGAGGAGCGATCGAGCGAGCGAGCGAGCGAATAAGCTAAGACAAGAGTACCTCCGCATTCTGCTACGGCACTAACAAGCCTGAGACACACAACCCCCGCTTTCGTTAATATGCGACGGGACTTTACCTAAACTCCATTCATTTTCTATTGAATATCTAAAAATTTTTTGGAACTATACAACCCTAATTTGTAAGGGCCTGTACTTTTGACAATTTGATAGAAATTTAGCGGGAAAGCAAAAACATTGCATAACCCAAATCTTAGGGTTTATTATTATTGTTAGAAGCAGTGGTCACAGATAAACGTACCCGAGGCTTTTTCGTGAATTTTTTTTTTTGCACTTTACTCACAAAGGCCATTTTGGGCCAATTCAGAGCAATTGCAAAATTTTGACATTTCTCATGCTTTCCGACGTATCGCATTGAAATCGCTTCTATCAACTCAGTAGGTAGTACCTGTTAGTAAAATTCCTTGCAAAATTTCCTCGTACCAACATAAAATTCAAATTTTGACGTTCTGTCATGTCATGTTCATAATAAAAGAAGTCGACATTAACTTTAAAGGACCTTGACCTTTAAAGTTAATGTCGACTTTAAAGGTGATTTTGACGAATCAGGACCAACCCTTTTGGAATGTTGCTAGGCAAATATTTAAAGGACACTTTAATTTTGATTATGAAATTGGCCCTGAAACTTTAGTTTCGTAGTCTTTGTGCACTTTAGTGCTCTTTTCGGTTTCTATTCACATAGGATTATATTAGGTTAGTTCCAGCACATACAAAAAACCGTACAATGAACGATCATTTACCGAAGGGTGAGCCGCAAGGGAAATCTGGTGTACAGGTGCTAGGAAATCTTGAGGAAATCCGAGGAAATCTTGGGGAAATCTGAGGAAATCTTGGGAAATCTCGGGGAAATCTGAGGAAATCTGGGGAAATCCGAGGAAATCTTAGGAAATCTGGGGAAATCTTGGGGAAATCTGAGGAAATCTTAGGAAATCTTGGGGAAATCTTAGGAAATCTAGGGAAATCTTGCGAAAAAAAAATCCGGGAAATCCGAGGAAATCTTGGAGAAATCCCGGGAAATCTTGGGGGAATCCGAGGAAATTTGGGGAAATCTTGGTACATTTGGGAAAATCCGAAAAAATCCCTAGTAAATCTGGGAGATCCGAGGAATTACTTACGTTTATAGAGCTACTTTTCATAACAATTAAAGAATTATCTACCCGAGTCATGGGCGTCGTTTGGGGGGGGGCAAGGGAGGGCACTTGCCCCCCCCTGGCATTTGCCCTGCCAGAAAAAATATCCAAGAAAATCTTTTTGCACCTCAGAAAAAAATAATCAAGGAAATCTTTCTGCATTTTTTTAATAGACAGCGCAAAGATTTAGTAATACCAAAAAATCCAACCCACCCTCTGCTCTCCCGTCATTAGCGCATTATAAGTGCAAGGTGCAAGTAAAGTCAACCGCGGAGAGGCATTGGAACGCCTCTCCGCAGTGCGCGAAAACATCCCCCACCCCCATCCATCCCCAATTCCCTAACAACTGGACGTGGCGTGATTTTCTTTCATCATAGTGAAGTGATTGAGTTTTGGGTTTGTTAATTGTTACCAACTACCAACATACCTAATAATTTTACGAGGGGCAGGAGCAGGGAGAGCAGAGAGCAATTTAGCTAAATAAAACCAAATGTTTATAGGTACTTGTAATTTCTGTTAATGTTATAATGTTGATTTTCTTAATATTGTTTCTTGTTTCATACCTAATAAATAAGTATTATATCCAATTTGTAATCTGTCGTTCCATTCTCGTTGCTATGTCAAATTGACAATAAACGTCATGGGACCTGATTTTAACCATCTTCAAGAATTTGCGCAAAATACTCGATTTACCCCCCCCCCGGGGGGGGGTGAAAAATTTTCGCGGGGGGCTACCCCCCGCACCCCCCCTTTCCCGTGGCTGCCTCCCCATGCCTATCATATCCCATATGGTCTTGCCCCCCCCTACAAAACAATGTAACGACGCCCATGACCCGAGTATGTATGTACCTATCTCTTAGATGAGTTAGATGTCAATAAACCTCGAAACTTCAATCGCTCGACAGCGTTCTTCACGTGAAAAAATGTTTTGCACAATTTTTCAAATTTACAGTTAACCATTTAACAACCATCATGCCTGAATAAACCATGCATTCAACATAAAATAAGTTGGATACCAAGACTCGTAACTTTTCATGATTTATCATTACCACGATGCCTCTCGTAATAGAGTTAGACTAATACAGAGTGGGTAATCTAACGAGTGGGAGAAAAAAAATCGGTCACTTTTATTTCCCCTGTATCTTCTTTGTTAATTCTGGAGCGATATTTTTGAGCTTTTTATAGGACGTAGCCCACCCTACCTAACATTACCTGAAGGTTATCCTTTTTATTCCCTGAATGACAAAATGCCTGGAAGTTGAAGTTTAAATACAGAATAGTAGTAATAGAAAAAAAATTCTGCAGAGAAGCGGCTGGAACCTCCCCATCGCGTGGATCTTTGCATTCTGTGAATTCAACAGAATTTTTTTTATGCTTATCGTCTGTGACTAATTTCGCAATTTTCTGACAAATATACCGACGTTACCTCGGACATCACCCATCACATTTGACAATATATTCCTTTTAAGGTTAGTCTTTTGCCACTTTTTTGACAACAACTGCCACTTTATGTCATCCACTGTCAGCCCGCTCCCTTTTAATGAGAAAGAATTTTTTCTCTATTTTCCACTGAGATGGTAGAAACTGTGGATACATTCTTAGAACCCGAATTTGATCGTCTTTCTAATGGCGGCATAAAAAAGGAGGCCTTGCATTTAAAATTTTGTCTTTCTAATGGCGGCATAAAAAAGGAGGCCTTGCATTTAAAATTTTAAGTTGATATGCTTAAATGGCACTTCCCGTTTGCCAATTGCTTCCAAAAGCCTTTCAGGTCTTCAACGGGTCACCCAATCTCCATGTACCAAATTTCAGCCAAATCGTTTCACTAATTTGGGCTATAATGTATTTTTAGTGTTATTGCAAAATTTCGATTTTTTGACTCAAAGAGCACTAAATGCGAACGAAATTTTATCTTATTTAAAATCAGAATTTGAAGACCTTTCTGATGGTGACAATAAATCTTTCAGAAACTTGTTTTGGATGGTTAAATGAATGAATAATTTTAAATTTAGAAATTGGTGTGCCAAAACGGCACTTTCCGTAGACCGATTGAATCCAAAATTTGATCAGTCTTCGACGTGCAATACAATCCCCATGTGCAAAATTTCAGCCAAATCGGTTCAGGGGCTTGGGCTGTACCGCGATTTTAAAGTCCGATAAAAATTTAAATTTTTTTAATTTTTGGTCATAAGGGCACTGAGAGTGAATACATTTTTAGAAGCAGAATTTGAAGGCCTTTCCTATGGTGACGTGAAAAATGGAGGTTTGCATTTAAAATATAAAAGTTGATGTGTCAAAATGGCATTTCTAGTTGCACGATTGGCTCCAAAAGCAAGTGTACGTACGTACACACACAGAGACACATTTTGAAAATCGCTTTTTTGGATTCCAAAACGTGGAGATCTGGTGCTATCTCAAATTCGAAAATTTTAGAGATTGCAGTAACCTCCCTTTTTTTTTAATGGTGAAGTGGAGTGGGGAGGTTAAAAAATACCTCCATGAAGATACCTACTTTTTATGCTCCTTGCAATTTCGCCGACAATTCAACTTCTACTTTATAAACTAATAAAAAGTGACGAATCAACCACTTCAACCAATCACAGCGTGATTAATATGGCAATTTGAACATGTGGTTATTGCCAGGCAGTTGTAAAAAACGTGAAACGTCAAGTCGTTGAATTGTCTAGCAGATACAACTCATGGTCTCAATATCTTTGTAATTTTTGTCACTGATTACAACTCGCACGCGTTGGTTCTGGAAAATTATAACTCGCGCAAGCGCTCGTGATAATTTTCGTCCTAACGCCTGCTCGTTGCATTGAAGTGACAAAAATTGCCGGCAATATTGAGACCACTTGTTGTATTACCGTATTCCCTCGTGTAAAAGCAACAATAAGTAAGTAGGCTGCTACTCTAGACTTTTATCAGGCTTTGACGTTAGGCTTTTCGCAAATATACCACGGTCAAACTGATATTTGGTAACTCTAGAAGCAATTATACACAAGCAAAAATAAATAAAAGTAATGGATCTGGGAGTATGTTCACTCCAAACTCTATTACTGTTCTAGCGTGTCCGGTTATCAAAATGCCCATCTCACTGCCCTTAGTTTAAATTCGACTGAGTAATTTTTGTATTTGACCATGGCGGAATTTTGCAAAACTAACGTCAAAGACGTGACAGAAGAGTTAAAAGTAGCAATCTACACACTTTGTTGCTTTTACACGGGGGAATACGGTATATACGACAATCTTGTTTACGCGCTGCGCCTCAGGCTTCGCAATGCATCCCTCAAATTCAGCCCAAAGCAGAGCTGTTGAATAGGCATTATCAGGAATTTAGGGAAATCCGAGGAAATCCCAGGAAATCTTGGAAAATCTGAGGAAATCTTGGGGAAATCTGAGGAAATCTGGGGAAATCCGAGGAAATCTGGGGAAATCTTGAGGAAATCTGAGGAAATCTGGGGAAATCCGAGGAAATCTGGGGAAATCTGAGGAAATCTTTCCAAAAGGAAATCTAGTGTACAAAATTTTCCCCTGCGGCTCACCCCTCGTCATTTACAGTCTCTCAAAGTAAGTAAGTATGCATTTATGCGCAGTTGGGGAACAAAATTGTTTGAAAAACGAGAATTATTGTCACGTCTTTTCCTATGCAAGCGCTTTTGAACTTGGATAAATTATTATTATTTCTGGGTGCGCCACTGCAGCTGTTACAACAGCTTTCATGCAATTTTATCAGATAAAATCCTTGTTTTATAGCATAATTATGTTAAACTGTGTCCTTATCGATTCAAAATGTGTTGCTAAAATAGCGCTTTAACCGCCGTGAGGATAGATAAAAAATATTTTTACCTGCCGGTTAAAGAAGTGGGCATTACTCACCTCATTTGAGGTAGCAAAGTGCGTTATTTTCCCCTAGGTAGGAGTAGTAATTGAATTGATAATGTGATTTTTATGGTAAAACTGAACTGAGCAGTGAATATTTAAAGAAAATTACAAAAATTACATCTGCTCGACAGTTTTAAAGCAAACATTATCACAATTTTTATTTATAATGATTTGAAATTCTTTTCAAAGGTATAAATTATGCCGTAATGGGACTGGCCGGGAAAAAATAGTTATAAACTTTACCCGCGGTCTACAAGAGATCACTTTCCTACCTTGGTTTGAAATATACATACCTACCATTAACATCAGTAAGGGTAGATAAAGTCAATGAAATTTATATTTAGATACCAATAGTCATTATGTGTGACAAAATAAACGACAAAAATAACGTTTAACGGTTAGTTTATAAGTTACAATTGCAAGTGGTCTTTTCAAATTTCCCGCAAATACGAACGAGTACGATTGACTACTCGAGATTTAACGAACGATCGCATCAATCAGACTCGTTCACTGGTCGCGTGAAATTTGAAAAGTTTCCGTTTCAACTTTCAATTTACTCAATTTATTTTGTCCCAGATTGAGCGTTTTCGATAACAATTTTCCCTCGGTAGTGTTAAGAAAACTTCGAAATCTCGATGGCAATTTTTTATCGTTCATTTTGGACTTCTTATCTTTTTATATAAATATAGATAGAAACATACTTTTTACTGCTTTTACTTACACCTTCTGACAGTTTGCAAAAGTGAGATATAAAAAGAAACCTAATACCTAAGTATGCAACGCGATGCCATCTCGTGCAATTTTAGTTTGTCGCTTGTCTTTGGGAAGCCACAATAACAACAATTTATGCTAATTGGAGGTTCTCTACGTAGCAAATGGCTTTAACGAGCCCTCATTTACTGCAGCGGGTGTAGCGTCTAACTGTTGTTGGTTCGTTAAGCAAACGGTAATCTTTCTTTTATCGAGAAACTATTACTTATTAACTTTTAAATTTTTAACTAAACAAAATTTTCCTCATTCAGCGGAAATCCTTTTGGATTTACTGATTTACCTACATAACGCAATCCCGGCGCATCCGCCATTTATAATGTATCTAAGGGTAAAGTTTGCGATCAAAATAAATAGCATTTCGTCTTGTAAATATAAATAAACAAGTCCCAGAGTAACGATTTAAACACAAACTCGTTTTTCCCAATAACACGCACGAACTATGAAAACCACCTGTTTCGTGCTCGCAACTCCAATTCATGAATTTTATAGAATGAAACTTCAAAAGTTCGTGCCTCGCTCGACCACAGCGGATGCCTACTTCCATTCGTGTCAAGATGAATCGACCATTTCAGTTTCATTGCAGGAAACTTAAGCTGAGCCAATATTTGCCGGAAATTTTTTCCCCGTTAGGAATGTGGAAAAACGTTAGAAGTTTGAATTCCCACAATTCGATGTCGGAAATAATCAGTCATTTTTTGCCAAGTTTCCCATTAGTAACAGTAACATAATTTAAATAGATAAGTAGTACACAAATTGCGGAACTACAAAGTTTACAACAGGGTAGGGGTCTACAATAACGTTTAATGGTATTTACATTCCGCGGTGTTCACAGTATCAAGCGATAAAAAAAAATCTTCAGTGAGTGATGAAATTAAAAAAAAAATTTCTACAAACACTATTAAGAACAGTGTTGTTTTAACGTTTGTTGACAATTAATTGTTAAAAATGACATTTTATGACACCAGTATTAAAAGCCATTACTTTTAACACTCAGTGTTAAAAGTGACAATGCAACAACAATTAAACAAGCCTCGGTAACAAATTGTCATTATACCTTAGTTACAGCGAATTTCATGGACGTTTTCAACTAATAATATGAAGACTTTTGCTTTTAATCGTGTTTGTAGAAAAAATAGTGAATGATATGGGTGTTAAAAGCCATTACATTTAACATTTATGTTACAAGTGATTTACTTTTAACACTCAGTGTTAACAGTGACAATGCAACAACAATTAAAGAAGCCTCGGTAACAAATTGTCATTATACCTTAGTTACAGCGAATTTCATGGACGTTTTCAACTAATAATATGAAGACTTTTGCTTTTAATCGTGTTTGTAGAAAAAATAGTGAATGATATGGGTGTTAAAAGCCATTACTTTTAACATTTATGTTACAAGTGATTTACTTTTAACACTCAGTGTTAAAAGTGACAATGCAACAACAATTAAACAAGCCTCGGTAACAAATTGTCATTATACCTTAGTTACAGCGAATTTCATGGACGTTTTCAACTAATAATATGAAGACTTTTGCTTTTAATCGTGTTTGTAGAAAAAATAGTGAATGATATGGGTGTTAAAAGCCATTACTTTTAACATTTATGTTACAAGTGATTTACTTTTAACACTCAGTGTTAAAAGTGACAATGCAACAACAATTAAACAAGCCTCGGTAACAAATTGTCATTATACCTTAGTTACAGCGAATTTCATGGACGTTTTCAACTAATAATATGAAGACTTTTGCTTTTAATCGTGTTTGTAGAAAAAATAGTGAATGATATGGGTGTTAAAAGCCATTACTTTTAACATTTATGTTACAAGTGATTTACTTTTAACACTCAGTGTTAAAAGTGACAATGCAACAACAATTAAACAAGCCTCGGTAACAAATTGTCATTATACCTTAGTTACAGCGAATTTCATGGACGTTTTCAACTAATAATATGAAGACTTTTGCTTTTAATCGTGTTTGTAGAAAAAATAGTGAATGATATGGGTGTTAAAAGCCATTACTTTTAACATTTATGTTACAAGTGATTTACTTTTAACACTCAGTGTTAAAAGTGACAATGCAACAACAATTAAACAAGCCTCGGTAACAAATTGTCATTATACCTTAGTTACAGCGAATTTCATGGACGTTTTCAACTAATAATATGAAGACTTTTGCTTTTAATCGTGTTTGTAGAAAAAATAGTGAATGATATGGGTGTTAAAAACCATTACTTTTAACATTTATGTTACAAGTGATTTACTTTTAACACTCAGTGTTAACAGTGACAATGCAACAACAATTAAAGAAGCCTCGGTAACAAATTGTCATTATACCTTAGTTACAGCGAATTTCATGGACGTTTTCAACTAATAATATGAAAACTTTTGCTTTTAATCGTGTTTGTAGAAAAAATAGTGAATGATATGGGTGTTAAAAGCCATTACTTTTAACATTTATGTTACAAGTGATTTACTTTTAACACTCAGTGTTAAAAGTGACAATGCAACAACAATTAAACAAGCCTCGGTAACAAATTGTCATTATACCTTAGTTACAGCGAATTTCATGGACGTTTTCAACTAATAATATGAAGACTTTTGCTTTTAATCGTGTTTGTAGAAAAAATAGTGAATGATATGGGTGTTAAAAACCATTACTTTTAACATTTATGTTACAAGTGATTTACTTTTAACACTCAGTGTTAAAAGTGACAATGCAACAACAATTAAACAAGCCTCGGTAACAAATTGTCATTATACCTTAGTTACAGCGAATTTCATGGACGTTTTCAACTAATAATATGAAGACTTTTGCTTTTAGTCGTGTTTGTAGAAAAAATAGTGAATGATATGGGTGTTAAAAGCCATTACTTTTAACATTTATGTTACAAGTGATTTACTTTTAACACTCAGTGTTAAAAGTGACAATGCAACAACAATTAAACAAGCCTGGGTAACAAATTGTCATTATACCTTAGTTACAGCGAATTTCATGGACGTTTTCAACTAATAATATGAAGACTTTTGCTTTTAATCGTGTTTGTAGAAAAAATAGTGAATGATATGGGTGTTAAAAGCCATTACTTTTAACATTTATGTTACAAGTGATTTACTTTTAACACTCAGTGTTAAAAGTGACAATGCAACAACAATTAAACAAGCCTCGGTAACAAATTGTCATTATACCTTAGTTACAGCGAATTTCATGGACGTTTTCAACTAATAATATGAAGACTTTTGCTTTTAATCGTGTTTGTAGAAAAAATAGTGAATGATATGGGTGTTAAAAGCCATTACTTTTAACATTTATGTTACAAGTGATTTACTTTTAACACTCAGTGTTAAAAGTGACAATGCAACAACAATTAAACAAGCCTCGGTAACAAATTGTCATTATACCTTAGTTACAGCGAATTTCATGGACGTTTTCAACTAATAATATGAAAACTTTTGCTTTTAATCGTGTTTGTAGAAAAAATAGTGAATGATATGGGTGTTAAAAGCCATTACTTTTAACATTTATGTTACAAGTGATTTACTTTTAACACTCAGTGTTAAAAGTGACAATGCAACAACAATTAAACAAGCCTCGGTAACAAATTGTCATTATACCTTAGTTACAGCGAATTTCATGGACGTTTTCAACTAATAATATGAAGACTTTTGCTTTTAATCGTGTTTGTAGAAAAAATAGTGAATGATATGGGTGTTAAAAACCATTACTTTTAACATTTATGTTACAAGTGATTTACTTTTAACACTCAGTGTTAACAGTGACAATGCAACAACAATTAAAGAAGCCTCGGTAACAAATTGTCATTATACCTTAGTTACAGCGAATTTCATGGACGTTTTCAACTAATAATATGAAGACTTTTGCTTTTAATCGTGTTTGTAGAAAAAATAGTGAATGATATGGGTGTTAAAAACCATTACTTTTAACATTTATGTTACAAGTGATTTACTTTTAACACTCAGTGTTAACAGTGACAATGCAACAACAATTAAAGAAGCCTCGGTAACAAATTGTCATTATACCTTAGTTACAGCGAATTTCATGGACGTTTTCAACTAATAATATGAAAACTTTTGCTTTTAATCGTGTTTGTAGAAAAAATAGTGAATGATATGGGTGTTAAAAGCCATTACTTTTAACATTTATGTTACAAGTGATTTACTTTTAACACTCAGTGTTAAAAGTGACAATGCAACAACAATTAAACAAGCCTGGGTAACAAATTGTCATTATACCTTAGTTACAGCGAATTTCATGGACGTTTTCAACTAATAATATGAAGACTTTTGCTTTTAATCGTGTTTGTAGAAAAAATAGTGAATGATATGGGTGTTAAAAACCATTACTTTTAACATTTATGTTACAAGTGATTTACTTTTAACACTCAGTGTTAAAAGTGACAATGCAACAACAATTAAACAAGCCTCGGTAACAAATTGTCATTATACCTTAGTTACAGCGAATTTCATGGACGTTTTCAACTAATAATATGAAAACTTTTGCTTTTAATCGTGTTTGTAGAAAAAATAGTGAATGATATGGGTGTTAAAAACCATTACTTTTAACATTTATGTTACAAGTGATTTACTTTTAACACTCAGTGTTAACAGTGACAATGCAACAACAATTAAAGAAGCCTCGGTAACAAATTGTCATTATACCTTAGTTACAGCGAATTTCATGGACGTTTTCAACTAATAATATGAAAACTTTTGCTTTTAATCGTGTTTGTAGAAAAAATAGTGAATGATATGGGTGTTAAAAGCCATTACTTTTAACATTTATGTTACAAGTGATTTACTTTTAACACTCAGTGTTAAAAGTGACAATGCAACAACAATTAAACAAGCCTGGGTAACAAATTGTCATTATACCTTAGTTACAGCGAATTTCATGGACGTTTTCAACTAATAATATGAAGACTTTTGCTTTTAATCGTGTTTGTAGAAAAAATAGTGAATGATATGGGTGTTAAAAGCCATTACTTTTAACATTTATGTTACAAGTGATTTACTTTTAACACTCAGTGTTAAAAGTGACAATGCAACAACAATTAAACAAGCCTCGGTAACAAATTGTCATTATACCTTAGTTACAGCGAATTTCATGGACGTTTTCAACTAATAATATGAAGACTTTTGCTTTTAATCGTGTTTGTAGAAAAAATAGTGAATGATATGGGTGTTAAAAGCCATTACTTTTAACATTTATGTTACAAGTGATTTACTTTTAACACTCAGTGTTAAAAGTGATAATGCAACAACAATTAAACAAGCCTCGGTAACAAATTGTCATTATACCTTAGTTACAGCGAATTTCATGGACGTTTTCAACTAATAATATGAAAACTTTTGCTTTTAATCGTGTTTGTAGAAAAAATAGTGAATGATATGGGTGTTAAAAACCATTACTTTTAACATTTATGTTACAAGTGATTTACTTTTAACACTCAGTGTTAACAGTGACAATGCAACAACAATTAAAGAAGCCTCGGTAACAAATTGTCATTATACCTTAGTTACAGCGAATTTCATGGACGTTTTCAACTAATAATATGAAAACTTTTGCTTTTAATCGTGTTTGTAGAAAAAATAGTGAATGATATGGGTGTTAAAAGCCATTACTTTTAACATTTATGTTACAAGTGATTTACTTTTAACACTCAGTGTTAAAAGTGACAATGCAACAACAATTAAACAAGCCTGGGTAACAAATTGTCATTATACCTTAGTTACAGCGAATTTCATGGACGTTTTCAACTAATAATATGAAGACTTTTGCTTTTAATCGTGTTTGTAGAAAAAATAGTGAATGATATGGGTGTTAAAAACCATTACTTTTAACATTTATGTTACAAGTGATTTACTTTTAACACTCAGTGTTAAAAGTGACAATGCAACAACAATTAAACAAGCCTCGGTAACAAATTGTCATTATACCTTAGTTACAGCGAATTTCATGGACGTTTTCAACTAATAATATGAAAACTTTTGCTTTTAATCGTGTTTGTAGAAAAAATAGTGAATGATATGGGTGTTAAAAACCATTACTTTTAACATTTATGTTACAAGTGATTTACTTTTAACACTCAGTGTTAACAGTGACAATGCAACAACAATTAAAGAAGCCTCGGTAACAAATTGTCATTATACCTTAGTTACAGCGAATTTCATGGACGTTTTCAACTAATAATATGAAAACTTTTGCTTTTAATCGTGTTTGTAGAAAAAATAGTGAATGATATGGGTGTTAAAAGCCATTACTTTTAACATTTATGTTACAAGTGATTTACTTTTAACACTCAGTGTTAACAGTGACAATGCAACAACAATTAAAGAAGCCTCGGTAACAAATTGTCATTATACCTTAGTTACAGCGAATTTCATGGACGTTTTCAACTAATAATATGAAAACTTTTGCTTTTAATCGTGTTTGTAGAAAAAATAGTGAATGATATGGGTGTTAAAAGCCATTACTTTTAACATTTATGTTACAAGTGATTTACTTTTAACACTCAGTGTTAAAAGTGACAATGCAACAACAATTAAACAAGCCTGGGTAACAAATTGTCATTATACCTTAGTTACAGCGAATTTCATGGACGTTTTCAACTAATAATATGAAGACTTTTGCTTTTAATCGTGTTTGTAGAAAAAATAGTGAATGATATGGGTGTTAAAAACCATTACTTTTAACATTTATGTTACAAGTGATTTACTTTTAACACTCAGTGTTAAAAGTGACAATGCAACAACAATTAAACAAGCCTCGGTAACAAATTGTCATTATACCTTAGTTACAGCGAATTTCATGGACGTTTTCAACTAATAATATGAAAACTTTTGCTTTTAATCGTGTTTGTAGAAAAAATAGTGAATGATATGGGTGTTAAAAACCATTACTTTTAACATTTATGTTACAAGTGATTTACTTTTAACACTCAGTGTTAACAGTGACAATGCAACAACAATTAAAGAAGCCTCGGTAACAAATTGTCATTATACCTTAGTTACAGCGAATTTCATGGACGTTTTCAACTAATAATATGAAAACTTTTGCTTTTAATCGTGTTTGTAGAAAAAATAGTGAATGATATGGGTGTTAAAAGCCATTACTTTTAACATTTATGTTACAAGTGATTTACTTTTAACACTCAGTGTTAAAAGTGACAATGCAACAACAATTAAACAAGCCTGGGTAACAAATTGTCATTATACCTTAGTTACAGCGAATTTCATGGACGTTTTCAACTAATAATATGAAGACTTTTGCTTTTAATCGTGTTTGTAGAAAAAATAGTGAATGATATGGGTGTTAAAAACCATTACTTTTAACATTTATGTTACAAGTGATTTACTTTTAACACTCAGTGTTAACAGTGACAATGCAACAACAATTAAAGAAGCCTCGGTAACAAATTGTCATTATACCTTAGTTACAGCGAATTTCATGGACGTTTTCAACTAATAATATGAAAACTTTTGCTTTTAATCGTGTTTGTAGAAAAAATAGTGAATGATATGGGTGTTAAAAGCCATTACTTTTAACATTTATGTTACAAGTGATTTACTTTTAACACTCAGTGTTAAAAGTGACAATGCAACAACAATTAAACAAGCCTGGGTAACAAATTGTCATTATACCTTAGTTACAGCGAATTTCATGGACGTTTTCAACTAATAATATGAAGACTTTTGCTTTTAATCGTGTTTGTAGAAAAAATAGTGAATGATATGGGTGTTAAAAACCATTACTTTTAACATTTATGTTACAAGTGATTTACTTTTAACACTCAGTGTTAAAAGTGACAATGCAACAACAATTAAACAAGCCTCGGTAACAAATTGTCATTATACCTTAGTTACAGCGAATTTCATGGACGTTTTCAACTAATAATATGAAAACTTTTGCTTTTAATCGTGTTTGTAGAAAAAATAGTGAATGATATGGGTGTTAAAAACCATTACTTTTAACATTTATGTTACAAGTGATTTACTTTTAACACTCAGTGTTAAAAGTGACAATGCAACAACAATTAAACAAGCCTCGGTAACAAATTGTCATTATACCTTAGTTACAGCGAATTTCATGGACGTTTTCAACTAATAATATGAAGACTTTTGCTTTTAGTCGTGTTTGTAGAAAAAATAGTGAATGATATGGGTGTTAAAAGCCATTACTTTTAACATTTATGTTACAAGTGATTTACTTTTAACACTCAGTGTTAAAAGTGACAATGCAACAACAATTAAACAAGCCTGGGTAACAAATTGTCATTATACCTTAGTTACAGCGAATTTCATGGACGTTTTCAACTAATAATATGAAGACTTTTGCTTTTAATCGTGTTTGTAGAAAAAATAGTGAATGATATGGGTGTTAAAAGCCATTACTTTTAACATTTATGTTACAAGTGATTTACTTTTAACACTCAGTGTTAAAAGTGACAATGCAACAACAATTAAACAAGCCTCGGTAACAAATTGTCATTATACCTTAGTTACAGCGAATTTCATGGACGTTTTCAACTAATAATATGAAGACTTTTGCTTTTAATCGTGTTTGTAGAAAAAATAGTGAATGATATGGGTGTTAAAAGCCATTACTTTTAACATTTATGTTACAAGTGATTTACTTTTAACACTCAGTGTTAAAAGTGATAATGCAACAACAATTAAACAAGCCTCGGTAACAAATTGTCATTATACCTTAGTTACAGCGAATTTCATGGACGTTTTCAACTAATAATATGAAAACTTTTGCTTTTAATCGTGTTTGTAGAAAAAATAGTGAATGATATGGGTGTTAAAAGCCATTACTTTTAACATTTATGTTACAAGTGATTTACTTTTAACACTCAGTGTTAAAAGTGACAATGCAACAACAATTAAACAAGCCTCGGTAACAAATTGTCATTATACCTTAGTTACAGCGAATTTCATGGACGTTTTCAACTAATAATATGAAGACTTTTGCTTTTAATCGTGTTTGTAGAAAAAATAGTGAATGATATGGGTGTTAAAAACCATTACTTTTAACATTTATGTTACAAGTGATTTACTTTTAACACTCAGTGTTAACAGTGACAATGCAACAACAATTAAAGAAGCCTCGGTAACAAATTGTCATTATACCTTAGTTACAGCGAATTTCATGGACGTTTTCAACTAATAATATGAAAACTTTTGCTTTTAATCGTGTTTGTAGAAAAAATAGTGAATGATATGGGTGTTAAAAGCCATTACTTTTAACATTTATGTTACAAGTGATTTACTTTTAACACTCAGTGTTAAAAGTGACAATGCAACAACAATTAAACAAGCCTGGGTAACAAATTGTCATTATACCTTAGTTACAGCGAATTTCATGGACGTTTTCAACTAATAATATGAAGACTTTTGCTTTTAATCGTGTTTGTAGAAAAAATAGTGAATGATATGGGTGTTAAAAACCATTACTTTTAACATTTATGTTACAAGTGATTTACTTTTAACACTCAGTGTTAAAAGTGACAATGCAACAACAATTAAACAAGCCTCGGTAACAAATTGTCATTATACCTTAGTTACAGCGAATTTCATGGACGTTTTCAACTAATAATATGAAAACTTTTGCTTTTAATCGTGTTTGTAGAAAAAATAGTGAATGATATGGGTGTTAAAAACCATTACTTTTAACATTTATGTTACAAGTGATTTACTTTTAACACTCAGTGTTAACAGTGACAATGCAACAACAATTAAAGAAGCCTCGGTAACAAATTGTCATTATACCTTAGTTACAGCGAATTTCATGGACGTTTTCAACTAATAATATGAAAACTTTTGCTTTTAATCGTGTTTGTAGAAAAAATAGTGAATGATATGGGTGTTAAAAGCCATTACTTTTAACATTTATGTTACAAGTGATTTACTTTTAACACTCAGTGTTAAAAGTGACAATGCAACAACAATTAAACAAGCCTGGGTAACAAATTGTCATTATACCTTAGTTACAGCGAATTTCATGGACGTTTTCAACTAATAATATGAAGACTTTTGCTTTTAATCGTGTTTGTAGAAAAAATAGTGAATGATATGGGTGTTAAAAACCATTACTTTTAACATTTATGTTACAAGTGATTTACTTTTAACACTCAGTGTTAACAGTGACAATGCAACAACAATTAAAGAAGCCTCGGTAACAAATTGTCATTATACCTTAGTTACAGCGAATTTCATGGACGTTTTCAACTAATAATATGAAAACTTTTGCTTTTAATCGTGTTTGTAGAAAAAATAGTGAATGATATGGGTGTTAAAAGCCATTACTTTTAACATTTATGTTACAAGTGATTTACTTTTAACACTCAGTGTTAAAAGTGACAATGCAACAACAATTAAACAAGCCTGGGTAACAAATTGTCATTATACCTTAGTTACAGCGAATTTCATGGACGTTTTCAACTAATAATATGAAGACTTTTGCTTTTAATCGTGTTTGTAGAAAAAATAGTGAATGATATGGGTGTTAAAAACCATTACTTTTAACATTTATGTTACAAGTGATTTACTTTTAACACTCAGTGTTAAAAGTGACAATGCAACAACAATTAAACAAGCCTCGGTAACAAATTGTCATTATACCTTAGTTACAGCGAATTTCATGGACGTTTTCAACTAATAATATGAAAACTTTTGCTTTTAATCGTGTTTGTAGAAAAAATAGTGAATGATATGGGTGTTAAAAACCATTACTTTTAACATTTATGTTACAAGTGATTTACTTTTAACACTCAGTGTTAAAAGTGACAATGCAACAACAATTAAACAAGCCTCGGTAACAAATTGTCATTATACCTTAGTTACAGCGAATTTCATGGACGTTTTCAACTAATAATATGAAAACTTTTGCTTTTAATCGTGTTTGTAGAAAAAATAGTGAATGATATGGGTGTTAAAAACCATTACTTTTAACATTTATGTTACAAGTGATTTACTTTTAACACTCAGTGTTAACAGTGACAATGCAACAACAATTAAAGAAGCCTCGGTAACAAATTGTCATTATACCTTAGTTACAGCGAATTTCATGGACGTTTTCAACTAATAATATGAAAACTTTTGCTTTTAATCGTGTTTGTAGAAAAAATAGTGAATGATATGGGTGTTAAAAGCCATTACTTTTAACATTTATGTTACAAGTGATTTACTTTTAACACTCAGTGTTAAAAGTGACAATGCAACAACAATTAAACAAGCCTGGGTAACAAATTGTCATTATACCTTAGTTACAGCGAATTTCATGGACGTTTTCAACTAATAATATGAAGACTTTTGCTTTTAATCGTGTTTGTAGAAAAAATAGTGAATGATATGGGTGTTAAAAACCATTACTTTTAACATTTATGTTACAAGTGATTTACTTTTAACACTCAGTGTTAAAAGTGACAATGCAACAACAATTAAACAAGCCTCGGTAACAAATTGTCATTATACCTTAGTTACAGCGAATTTCATGGACGTTTTCAACTAATAATATGAAAACTTTTGCTTTTAATCGTGTTTGTAGAAAAAATAGTGAATGATATGGGTGTTAAAAACCATTACTTTTAACATTTATGTTACAAGTGATTTACTTTTAACACTCAGTGTTAACAGTGACAATGCAACAACAATTAAAGAAGCCTCGGTAACAAATTGTCATTATACCTTAGTTACAGCGAATTTCATGGACGTTTTCAACTAATAATATGAAAACTTTTGCTTTTAATCGTGTTTGTAGAAAAAATAGTGAATGATATGGGTGTTAAAAGCCATTACTTTTAACATTTATGTTACAAGTGATTTACTTTTAACACTCAGTGTTAAAAGTGACAATGCAACAACAATTAAACAAGCCTGGGTAACAAATTGTCATTATACCTTAGTTACAGCGAATTTCATGGACGTTTTCAACTAATAATATGAAGACTTTTGCTTTTAATCGTGTTTGTAGAAAAAATAGTGAATGATATGGGTGTTAAAAACCATTACTTTTAACATTTATGTTACAAGTGATTTACTTTTAACACTCAGTGTTAACAGTGACAATGCAACAACAATTAAAGAAGCCTCGGTAACAAATTGTCATTATACCTTAGTTACAGCGAATTTCATGGACGTTTTCAACTAATAATATGAAAACTTTTGCTTTTAATCGTGTTTGTAGAAAAAATAGTGAATGATATGGGTGTTAAAAGCCATTACTTTTAACATTTATGTTACAAGTGATTTACTTTTAACACTCAGTGTTAAAAGTGACAATGCAACAACAATTAAACAAGCCTGGGTAACAAATTGTCATTATACCTTAGTTACAGCGAATTTCATGGACGTTTTCAACTAATAATATGAAGACTTTTGCTTTTAATCGTGTTTGTAGAAAAAATAGTGAATGATATGGGTGTTAAAAGCCATTACTTTTAACATTTATGTTACAAGTGATTTACTTTTAACACTCAGTGTTAAAAGTGACAATGCAACAACAATTAAACAAGCCTGGGTAACAAATTGTCATTATACCTTAGTTACAGCGAATTTCATGGACGTTTTCAACTAATAATATGAAGACTTTTGCTTTTAATCGTGTTTGTAGAAAAAATAGTGAATGATATGGGTGTTAAAAGCCATTACTTTTAACATTTATGTTACAAGTGATTTACTTTTAACACTCAGTGTTAAAAGTGACAATGCAACAACAATTAAACAAGCCTCGGTAACAAATTGTCATTATACCTTAGTTACAGCGAATTTCATGGACGTTTTCAACTAATAATATGAAGACTTTTGCTTTTAATCGTGTTTGTAGAAAAAATAGTGAATGATATGGGTGTTAAAAGCCATTACTTTTAACATTTATGTTACAAGTGATTTACTTTTAACACTCAGTGTTAAAAGTGATAATGCAACAACAATTAAACAAGCCTCGGTAACAAATTGTCATTATACCTTAGTTACAGCGAATTTCATGGACGTTTTCAACTAATAATATGAAAACTTTTGCTTTTAATCGTGTTTGTAGAAAAAATAGTGAATGATATGGGTGTTAAAAGCCATTACTTTTAACATTTATGTTACAAGTGATTTACTTTTAACACTCAGTGTTAAAAGTGACAATGCAACAACAATTAAACAAGCCTCGGTAACAAATTGTCATTATACCTTAGTTACAGCGAATTTCATGGACGTTTTCAACTAATAATATGAAGACTTTTGCTTTTAATCGTGTTTGTAGAAAAAATAGTGAATGATATGGGTGTTAAAAACCATTACTTTTAACATTTATGTTACAAGTGATTTACTTTTAACACTCAGTGTTAACAGTGACAATGCAACAACAATTAAAGAAGCCTCGGTAACAAATTGTCATTATACCTTAGTTACAGCGAATTTCATGGACGTTTTCAACTAATAATATGAAAACTTTTGCTTTTAATCGTGTTTGTAGAAAAAATAGTGAATGATATGGGTGTTAAAAGCCATTACTTTTAACATTTATGTTACAAGTGATTTACTTTTAACACTCAGTGTTAAAAGTGACAATGCAACAACAATTAAACAAGCCTGGGTAACAAATTGTCATTATACCTTAGTTACAGCGAATTTCATGGACGTTTTCAACTAATAATATGAAGACTTTTGCTTTTAATCGTGTTTGTAGAAAAAATAGTGAATGATATGGGTGTTAAAAACCATTACTTTTAACATTTATGTTACAAGTGATTTACTTTTAACACTCAGTGTTAAAAGTGACAATGCAACAACAATTAAACAAGCCTCGGTAACAAATTGTCATTATACCTTAGTTACAGCGAATTTCATGGACGTTTTCAACTAATAATATGAAGACTTTTGCTTTTAATCGTGTTTGTAGAAAAAATAGTGAATGATATGGGTGTTAAAAACCATTACTTTTAACATTTATGTTACAAGTGATTTACTTTTAACACTCAGTGTTAACAGTGACAATGCAACAACAATTAAAGAAGCCTCGGTAACAAATTGTCATTATACCTTAGTTACAGCGAATTTCATGGACGTTTTCAACTAATAATATGAAAACTTTTGCTTTTAATCGTGTTTGTAGAAAAAATAGTGAATGATATGGGTGTTAAAAGCCATTACTTTTAACATTTATGTTACAAGTGATTTACTTTTAACACTCAGTGTTAAAAGTGACAATGCAACAACAATTAAACAAGCCTGGGTAACAAATTGTCATTATACCTTAGTTACAGCGAATTTCATGGACGTTTTCAACTAATAATATGAAGACTTTTGCTTTTAATCGTGTTTGTAGAAAAAATAGTGAATGATATGGGTGTTAAAAACCATTACTTTTAACATTTATGTTACAAGTGATTTACTTTTAACACTCAGTGTTAACAGTGACAATGCAACAACAATTAAAGAAGCCTCGGTAACAAATTGTCATTATACCTTAGTTACAGCGAATTTCATGGACGTTTTCAACTAATAATATGAAAACTTTTGCTTTTAATCGTGTTTGTAGAAAAAATAGTGAATGATATGGGTGTTAAAAGCCATTACTTTTAACATTTATGTTACAAGTGATTTACTTTTAACACTCAGTGTTAAAAGTGACAATGCAACAACAATTAAACAAGCCTGGGTAACAAATTGTCATTATACCTTAGTTACAGCGAATTTCATGGACGTTTTCAACTAATAATATGAAGACTTTTGCTTTTAATCGTGTTTGTAGAAAAAATAGTGAATGATATGGGTGTTAAAAACCATTACTTTTAACATTTATGTTACAAGTGATTTACTTTTAACACTCAGTGTTAAAAGTGACAATGCAACAACAATTAAACAAGCCTCGGTAACAAATTGTCATTATACCTTAGTTACAGCGAATTTCATGGACGTTTTCAACTAATAATATGAAGACTTTTGCTTTTAATCGTGTTTGTAGAAAAAATAGTGAATGATATGGGTGTTAAAAACCATTACTTTTAACATTTATGTTACAAGTGATTTACTTTTAACACTCAGTGTTAAAAGTGACAATGCAACAACAATTAAACAAGCCTGGGTAACAAATTGTCATTATACCTTAGTTACAGCGAATTTCATGGACGTTTTCAACTAATAATATGAAGACTTTTGCTTTTAATCGTGTTTGTAGAAAAAATAGTGAATGATATGGGTGTTAAAAACCATTACTTTTAACATTTATGTTACAAGTGATTTACTTTTAACACTCAGTGTTAAAAGTGACAATGCAACAACAATTAAACAAGCCTCGGTAACAAATTGTCATTATACCTTAGTTACAGCGAATTTCATGGACGTTTTCAACTAATAATATGAAAACTTTTGCTTTTAATCGTGTTTGTAGAAAAAATAGTGAATGATATGGGTGTTAAAAACCATTACTTTTAACATTTATGTTACAAGTGATTTACTTTTAACACTCAGTGTTAAAAGTGACAATGCAACAACAATTAAACAAGCCTCGGTAACAAATTGTCATTATACCTTAGTTACAGCGAATTTCATGGACGTTTTCAACTAATAATATGAAAACTTTTGCTTTTAATCGTGTTTGTAGAAAAAATAGTGAATGATATGGGTGTTAAAAACCATTACTTTTAACATTTATGTTACAAGTGATTTACTTTTAACACTCAGTGTTAACAGTGACAATGCAACAACAATTAAAGAAGCCTCGGTAACAAATTGTCATTATACCTTAGTTACAGCGAATTTCATGGACGTTTTCAACTAATAATATGAAAACTTTTGCTTTTAATCGTGTTTGTAGAAAAAATAGTGAATGATATGGGTGTTAAAAGCCATTACTTTTAACATTTATGTTACAAGTGATTTACTTTTAACACTCAGTGTTAAAAGTGACAATGCAACAACAATTAAACAAGCCTGGGTAACAAATTGTCATTATACCTTAGTTACAGCGAATTTCATGGACGTTTTCAACTAATAATATGAAGACTTTTGCTTTTAATCGTGTTTGTAGAAAAAATAGTGAATGATATGGGTGTTAAAAACCATTACTTTTAACATTTATGTTACAAGTGATTTACTTTTAACACTCAGTGTTAAAAGTGACAATGCAACAACAATTAAACAAGCCTCGGTAACAAATTGTCATTATACCTTAGTTACAGCGAATTTCATGGACGTTTTCAACTAATAATATGAAAACTTTTGCTTTTAATCGTGTTTGTAGAAAAAATAGTGAATGATATGGGTGTTAAAAACCATTACTTTTAACATTTATGTTACAAGTGATTTACTTTTAACACTCAGTGTTAACAGTGACAATGCAACAACAATTAAAGAAGCCTCGGTAACAAATTGTCATTATACCTTAGTTACAGCGAATTTCATGGACGTTTTCAACTAATAATATGAAAACTTTTGCTTTTAATCGTGTTTGTAGAAAAAATAGTGAATGATATGGGTGTTAAAAGCCATTACTTTTAACATTTATGTTACAAGTGATTTACTTTTAACACTCAGTGTTAAAAGTGACAATGCAACAACAATTAAACAAGCCTGGGTAACAAATTGTCATTATACCTTAGTTACAGCGAATTTCATGGACGTTTTCAACTAATAATATGAAGACTTTTGCTTTTAATCGTGTTTGTAGAAAAAATAGTGAATGATATGGGTGTTAAAAACCATTACTTTTAACATTTATGTTACAAGTGATTTACTTTTAACACTCAGTGTTAACAGTGACAATGCAACAACAATTAAAGAAGCCTCGGTAACAAATTGTCATTATACCTTAGTTACAGCGAATTTCATGGACGTTTTCAACTAATAATATGAAAACTTTTGCTTTTAATCGTGTTTGTAGAAAAAATAGTGAATGATATGGGTGTTAAAAGCCATTACTTTTAACATTTATGTTACAAGTGATTTACTTTTAACACTCAGTGTTAAAAGTGACAATGCAACAACAATTAAACAAGCCTGGGTAACAAATTGTCATTATACCTTAGTTACAGCGAATTTCATGGACGTTTTCAACTAATAATATGAAGACTTTTGCTTTTAATCGTGTTTGTAGAAAAAATAGTGAATGATATGGGTGTTAAAAACCATTACTTTTAACATTTATGTTACAAGTGATTTACTTTTAACACTCAGTGTTAACAGTGACAATGCAACAACAATTAAAGAAGCCTCGGTAACAAATTGTCATTATACCTTAGTTACAGCGAATTTCATGGACGTTTTCAACTAATAATATGAAAACTTTTGCTTTTAATCGTGTTTGTAGAAAAAATAGTGAATGATATGGGTGTTAAAAGCCATTACTTTTAACATTTATGTTACAAGTGATTTACTTTTAACACTCAGTGTTAAAAGTGACAATGCAACAACAATTAAACAAGCCTGGGTAACAAATTGTCATTATACCTTAGTTACAGCGAATTTCATGGACGTTTTCAACTAATAATATGAAGACTTTTGCTTTTAATCGTGTTTGTAGAAAAAATAGTGAATGATATGGGTGTTAAAAACCATTACTTTTAACATTTATGTTACAAGTGATTTACTTTTAACACTCAGTGTTAAAAGTGACAATGCAACAACAATTAAACAAGCCTCGGTAACAAATTGTCATTATACCTTAGTTACAGCGAATTTCATGGACGTTTTCAACTAATAATATGAAAACTTTTGCTTTTAATCGTGTTTGTAGAAAAAATAGTGAATGATATGGGTGTTAAAAACCATTACTTTTAACATTTATGTTACAAGTGATTTACTTTTAACACTCAGTGTTAAAAGTGACAATGCAACAACAATTAAACAAGCCTCGGTAACAAATTGTCATTATACCTTAGTTACAGCGAATTTCATGGACGTTTTCAACTAATAATATGAAAACTTTTGCTTTTAATCGTGTTTGTAGAAAAAATAGTGAATGATATGGGTGTTAAAAACCATTACTTTTAACATTTATGTTACAAGTGATTTACTTTTAACACTCAGTGTTAACAGTGACAATGCAACAACAATTAAAGAAGCCTCGGTAACAAATTGTCATTATACCTTAGTTACAGCGAATTTCATGGACGTTTTCAACTAATAATATGAAAACTTTTGCTTTTAATCGTGTTTGTAGAAAAAATAGTGAATGATATGGGTGTTAAAAGCCATTACTTTTAACATTTATGTTACAAGTGATTTACTTTTAACACTCAGTGTTAAAAGTGACAATGCAACAACAATTAAACAAGCCTGGGTAACAAATTGTCATTATATCTTAGTTACAGCGAATTTCATGGACGTTTTCAACTAATAATATGAAGACTTTTGCTTTTAATCGTGTTTGTAGAAAAAATAGTGAATGATATGGGTGTTAAAAACCATTACTTTTAACATTTATGTTACAAGTGATTTACTTTTAACACTCAGTGTTAAAAGTGACAATGCAACAACAATTAAACAAGCCTCGGTAACAAATTGTCATTATACCTTAGTTACAGCGAATTTCATGGACGTTTTCAACTAATAATATGAAAACTTTTGCTTTTAATCGTGTTTGTAGAAAAAATAGTGAATGATATGGGTGTTAAAAACCATTACTTTTAACATTTATGTTACAAGTGATTTACTTTTAACACTCAGTGTTAACAGTGACAATGCAACAACAATTAAAGAAGCCTCGGTAACAAATTGTCATTATACCTTAGTTACAGCGAATTTCATGGACGTTTTCAACTAATAATATGAAAACTTTTGCTTTTAATCGTGTTTGTAGAAAAAATAGTGAATGATATGGGTGTTAAAAGCCATTACTTTTAACATTTATGTTACAAGTGATTTACTTTTAACACTCAGTGTTAAAAGTGACAATGCAACAACAATTAAACAAGCCTGGGTAACAAATTGTCATTATACCTTAGTTACAGCGAATTTCATGGACGTTTTCAACTAATAATATGAAGACTTTTGCTTTTAATCGTGTTTGTAGAAAAAATAGTGAATGATATGGGTGTTAAAAACCATTACTTTTAACATTTATGTTACAAGTGATTTACTTTTAACACTCAGTGTTAAAAGTGACAATGCAACAACAATTAAACAAGCCTCGGTAACAAATTGTCATTATACCTTAGTTACAGCGAATTTCATGGACGTTTTCAACTAATAATATGAAGACTTTTGCTTTTAATCGTGTTTGTAGAAAAAATAATGAATGATATGGGTGTTAAAAGTGATCTTATTTTGTTCGAAGGGATGGGCCACTCCGCTGCGCGTCGTGTCCTAAACTTCCCTTCTCACAAAATAAAATACCACTTTTAACACTTATATCATAAATAACTATTATGAAATTATTCGGACATGAGTTTCAATCTCAAAACACATCGATGGTGTGTTTTTTAATCCATTATTATTGAATGCAAAAATGCTGTACATGTGCACTACATATTATTTTTGCGGTTATGAATAAATATCTCAGCCCTACGGGGCCTTCATTTCCCGACCACAAGAATAACACCTTGGGTAACCTACATTCTTTGAAACGCAATAAAATAACTGGATTAATAGAATAACTGGGGAATAAGGGGGTTGAAAAAGTGAAAAAGGTTAACATAATCTATGAGTTCAACTTATTGCCGAAGAAAAAGGTAATTAGGCGAATTTTGCAAAACAGGTGCTTAGAGGGTTGAAAGGGGGATGAAAAGTCAAAGAGGTGAAAATGAACCTAAGCTAAGTAGAATTACAGAAAGTAACACAAAAATATACGAAGGAGTATAGAGGGGCCACAACTAAATTTTTAAAATTTTCAGGAAAAGAAACTTTGTTGCAATAGCAAATTGTCACTTGCAAGTGACAATAATTGTCACTTGTAACTGACAATTGTCGCTTATTGTAACTGACAATTGTCACTTGTAACTGACAATTGTCGCTTGTAACTGACAACTGTCGCTTGTAACTGACAATTGTCATTTATAAGTGACAATTGTCACTTGTAACCGACACTTTATAGCTGGCGATATTATAATTAATTAATTGAAACAGACCAATGTCTGTACGTCGAAGGGGTTTAGGGGGGTTATGACTTCTGTGATTCCAGAAATTTTTGGTTTTTTTTTCAGTTTTTTAAAAATAACGCAAATGTACGAATTTATGCTCTTTTAATACTTTTTTCACACCTTATTCTTATGACACCCCCCCCTTTTCATGACTAATTTCTGCGCACGTCACTGAATCAGTTCGAAGCGCCTGCCAGCTACAAGTGTCAATTGTCGGTTGCAAGTGACAATTGTCAGTTACAAGTGACAATTGTCACTTACAACTGACAATTGTCACTTACAACAGACAATTGTCACTTTAAAGTGACAATATACTGATGCAATATAGTTTTTTTTCAGAAAATTTTAAAAACTTTGTTGTGGCCCCTGTACGCCTTCGTAAAAATAAGCCAATTATGAAAGTTTAGCCTTTGGAGGGTTGAAATATTGCCAGGGGGGTTCCAAAAGAGTAAAATTTGTTACCGAAATAAAATAAATAAAATGTATTTATCCGCTTGCAAAGTTTTAATATAAGCGTTGTTACTTATTGTTAGTAATTTTATACCACCATTTACTTAGCAGTTTTTGAGTTCTCGTATTTTTGTTTTTCTACATGTTAGGAGTTGTAGCGCTTTAAGGGTGGTTTTGAGTTTTGAGTTACAACCCCTAATTTCCACCCCATCTCTCCGATTTTATTGAAAATGCATCCTCCGTAAGATTTCATCGAAATATGTGTCTACGTCGAGTTTCAAATAGCTGCGTGCAACCCTTGCGGAGTTATCATATTTTGTGTGGCTTTCATCCCCCCAATTTCATCCCCTCGCTTTTAACAGACTTGAAGGTCGAACGTGCACACCAAGTTCCAGTAAAATACCTCCAGTGGTTCTCGAGTTATTGCAATTAATAGTTTTTCGGTTTTTCTCCCATAACTCCCACCCCCTTGGTCCGAGATGGGAATTCCCACCTTACTACGATACGACGAGCGAACACGCAAGCTATAAATAATAATGCTTTACATCCACTTATTGCTTTAATTGAATTTATGAATATCCGTTCAAAAATTCAAAACTGGTTTTTGTTAAGCGAATGTAGCCATCGTCTAGAAGTTGTGACGTCAATAAAATACTGGAATGCCCCTTATTGGTGTCAAAGCTCCGAGTCACATCAATTTTGCATTCTGCTATTAAAACGTTTCGAATTTTTCTAGTTGAGCTTTCGAACGAGCTTCCGAATATTCGATTCCTTTCTAAATTTTATTTCTCAAAGATTGAGGACTATGGCAAACATTACCAGCAAATTATTTTTTCTGAAAGCTTTGAAAAAATCGCCACATTGACGTGCATCTGCAATATATTAGCATTTGTAACAGCATTTGGAATTTTTCTTTTACGGGATTACCATACCATCACTGGGAATTGCAGTTAGCGACACCATAAGCTAATGACGGTTTTTTAAAATTTATTGTAGATTTACCCCTGATTGTCGTGACACTATTCCCAAAACCTAAAGAATGCATTGACGTCAGTGCTAAATCTACGTTCTTTCGTTCATTTTTGGTGAAAGTTGCAACGCAAGTGGAGCTGACTAAAGGGTGAGCTCACCAATTTACTTAATATTTTTACTAACTGCAAATCGTATAATTTTACAAGCAAAAGCACCTAATTTGGACATATTGTAATCTTATGTCATAACACTAAAGTGTTTTAAATCTTCTGGTACGTTTTGCATTTTGCTCGTAGTCCTTGAAGACGTTTCCAGCAAAGAAAAATGTCATAATTTGTTGCTGAAATAATTCATACGAATAATTAAGAGCTGGCCACACGGGCTCTATTAACATAAACTCTGACGTAAATAGCATCGTTTTCAAATTATAGACTTCCAAATTTCAAACACACAAGCCCATTAATTTTCTGGTTTTGTGTTACGTTTTAACTATCAATCAAAATGACCATAAAAATGAATTATTTCCGAACTCGTCTTTTTACAACCTTTTATCACACCTCGAAGATGCCGTATCAGTCGCAAAAGAAGAAGTCTTAAACCTGGATGCTGGTCTTTGACGTCACTACAACTTGTTCTGTGGCAATAAATTTGAATTTTATTTTTAACCAACATTACCTTGTTTGAACTTTGAATAATATTGTAACGCCGTTAACAGCTGGCAAAAAAACGAGAGATAACCATCTGAGTATTTATTTGAAAATATTTACCGCATTTTTACTGACTATACGTGACCAACGACATACGAGCTATGAAAACAGGTAAGAATTAGGCTTCTTCGGCCATAAACGATTAACTAAATGACATTTTTAATGAGATTAAATTTGCTTTATTTCAAGCTACTAATTACTAATCATTTGTTTACTCAAAGGAAATCGTGTCGAATAAAAAAGATAAGTTAGTGGACAATTTAATTGGGGTCGTACAAGTTAATTCAGGCACATGCGTTCATTGAAACCTTTCATTGTTATAAACACAATTATTTTCTAATCATCGCCGTCGTTGAAGTTTACGCAAATTACGAAAAAAGTTACTTTTTATGAAAATGCAAAATTGTCAGAAAATTTTGTGGTCTTAGTGAGTTGCACTTCTCTCTGCCGCCCTTGGTACACAAAAAACTAATTTGTTATATTTGCACACTGAAGTTAAAAATATTTTTATTTACCATTTAAAGTGCTTTGTCGCTTCATATTTGAAGAATATAAATTTTTTTCGACGTCCATCTGCGTCAGTAACAAAATAAATACAGCAAGAAACTGGTCGATTTTTACAGAAGAAAATTGGCCTCATAAATATGCGTCTAGGGGTCACTAAATGGCGAAGTTTCACTTTAAATTTTATAATTACAAAAAAAACTCTTGGAAACCCGGACGTCAATGTAAATTTCGAAAAAAAACACCCATACCGCACAGATACCTACTTCCCTTTGCACTATCTACTATGCATAAAATTGCAATTGACTTGTGTAAATTCAGATAGGAGATTAATGTTTATGTTTATTAAATAGTAAAGGGGTGGAACAGCTATGGAACATGTTGAAGAAAATAATAATAGACGCAGCGAAAGAATCATGTGGAACAGCTAAAGTTAACAATAGGAAGAAACAAACAGCTTGGTGGAACGCAGAAATAAGACAAGAAGTGAAAATTAAAAAAGAAAAATGGAAGATATACTTAAGATATAGAACGGACATAAATTATGAAGCATACAAAACACAAAGAACAAAAGTTAAGAACATGGTAAGAGAAGAAAAGAACAAGAGCTGGGTCAAATTTGGTGAAAGAATGGAAGCCAACAGCAAGGACAACCAAAAGCTGTTTTACAAAGTACTAAAAAATACAAGAAATGGAAAACCAAGACAAAACACAACAGTAAGAGATAAAGATGGAGATATATTAACGGATGACATGAAAATAATGGAAAGATGGCAAGAGCATTTTAAAGAACTACTTTCCACAGAAGGCAATAACACAGAAAATGAAGAAATGGAAGAAATACAAACAATCGCAAAAGATGCAGAAGAAATAAGCTTAGGAACCTGCGAGGATGTAGAAGAAGCAATCAAGGCCCTGAAAAATGGAAAGGCACCGGGACATGATAAAATAACAGCGGAAATGTTAAAAAATATGGGGGAACAGGGAACACAGCTCTTTCTGAAAATCTGCCAAAAAGCTTGGGAAGAAGAAACAATCCCGAACGATTGGCAAATAGGAATTCTCATACCAATACACAAAAAGGGGGATGCAAGAGATTGCAACAACTATAGGGGCATAACATTACTGAGCACTGCATTAAAAACGTATGAAAGACTCTTGGAAAAGAAATTAAGAGTATATACAGAACCAACATTGGATGAATGCCAAAGCGGATTCCGAAGAGGAAGAAGTGTACATGATCATATATGCACGATAAAACAAATAATACAGAAAACATTAGAGAGTAAGACCAAGGTGTACTTCGCATTCATAGACCTAGAAAAAGCGTTCGATCGGGTAAATAGAAGAGTAATATGGAATAGTCTAATAAAAAGAAGGGTAAACGCTAAACTCATAAGAGCCATAAGAAGTATATATAAAACCAACACGAACTACGTAAACAGCAACAGTAGAACATCTGAACGATTCCAAACAAAGGACGGATTACGGCAGGGAGGAGTACTGAGCCCCATCCTATTTAATATTCTGATGGATGACATAATCAAAGAGAGCAAACCAGAAATGAAGAAAGTTCAAGTGGACTACAGAAAACTACAACAGGTTACAATCAGTGAATGTGCGTTTGCAGACGATGTTGTAATTATGTCAAACAGCGAAAGGGGACTGCAGCACAACTTAAACATCTGGAACGAGGTACTTAGCAAACACGGAATGAAGATTAACACAAAAAAGACGAAGGTGATGATGGCAGCAAAAGAACAGGAAATATTGAACATCAATATAAAAGAAACCAACATTGAACAAGTAACAACTTTTAAGTACCTGGGGACCACTATAGAATGCAACGGAAACCAAGAGGTAGACATTAATGAGAGGGTTGAGAAAACGCTGAAGACATATTACGCGATGAAGCAAAATTTCATAGATAAGAAAGAAGTTTCAAAGAAAACAAAGATGACGATTTTTAGAACAGTTTACAGACCTATACTGACATATGGCAGCGAGACGTGGGTTCTCACGAGGCAAATGAAAAGCAAACTGCAAGCATTGGAAATGAAGTATTTAAGAGCGGTTAAAGGAATTACAAGGAGGGACAGAATAAGAAATACGGATGTAAGAAAAGAACTAGACACAGGATCATTACTAGAATTTATAGAAGGAAAACAACTGCAGTGGTGGGGACACCTACAAAGAATGGAAGATTCAAGATTGGTTCGAAGAATATGGGAATCAAAGACAATAACCAAACGCGATAGGGGAAGACCGAAGGTCACCTGGGACAAAGAAATAGCTAATAATCTAACGAAAAGGAACAAAACCTATGCAGAAGCGAGACAACTAGCCACAGACAGGAAAAAATGGAAGGAATTTGTACTACAATCACAATAATGTAATGTAAAATACCCCACACCGAAAGGTAAAGGGGTAAACTGACAATATATATACAGGGTGGTCCAACGAAAAGTTTCCACCCCTAATATCTCGTGAACGGAACGAAATATAAAAATTTGCTCGGACAGGTCGATTTTTGTTTCGAGGGGGACACTTTAATCCGCGGTTGGTGAAATTCCACAACGCAACTCCTAACCCCCACTAACTCTAACTTCAAAATCTCAAATGGTAACCCCCCACTTGTGATGCATCATTTTAAAGCAAATTTAATTGCCAACCCAACGATGTAAAAATTTCTGGGATTTGATCAACTCCAGCGCCCTCTACGGTCAAATTTTAAATTACATTAGGGCCCTCCTTGATACATTATTTGAAAGGGTTTGAAATTCTCTGCAAAACGATGCAAGAATTTTTGAAATCCATTCACTCGTTCAAAAGTTACATTGAAGAACATGAGCTGGTTTTGGGCCTAGAAATCCTTCAAGTTTACGCCTGTAACTTTTGAACGAGTGAATGGATTTCAAAAATTGTTGCATCGGTTTAGAAAGAATGTCAAACCCTTTCAATTGATGTATTACGAATGGCCCTAATGTAATTTAAAATTTGACCATAGAAGGCGCTGGAGTTAAAGAAAGCTCAAAAATTCTTACAGCGTTGGATTGACAATGAAATTAGCTTTGAAATAATGCATCACAAGTGGGGGGTTACCATTTGAGATTTTGAAGTTAGAGTTAGTGGGGGTTAGGAGTTTCGTTGTGGAATTTCACCAACCACGGATTAAAGTGTCCCCCTCGAAACAAAAATCGACCTGTCCGAGCAAATTTTTATATTTCGTTCCGTTCACGAGATATTAGGGGTGGAAACTTTTCGTTGGACCACCCTGTATATATTTATTAAATTTACGATTATGGCAGAATGAGCCACGCTGTGATTAATTCACACGTGTGATTGACAAATGCAAAAATGGGCAGCTAAGGAAGCGGCAGGAAATCACGTATAAATTTCAATCCAGTCTCGAAATGTTTCATACGGAAGCGTAGAAGTGCCACATTTCTCTCTTTTTTATTTCCAAATTACCACAAAAAAATGTGTAAACGGAAGAAAAAACTGTAAATTTACACAAAAACTGTCGATTTCAAATTCCCACCAAACGGCCACAGCGTAAATTTACAGTTTTTCTTCCGAAATTTACAAATTTTTTCTGGTAATATAACTAAATTTTACTTCTAGAATTTTTCAAATTTAACGATTTTTTGCCAAAAAGGCACTAAGTTTGAATACATTTGTGTTAATAATGAAAATTTAGAGTTTATTATTCAAATTTCAAAGTTGATATGTCAGAATGGCCCTTGCCGTTGGCCGATTGCCACCAAAATTAAATCAGCTTTTCCCGTGCGGTTGGGTGCCCATCGGGCGCGTCCCCGGGTGGTGGATAGGGGAATGGCCAGTCCGCTGGTTAGTTACGGCCATACGTGCAGACCTGGGGCTTAAAACCCTCACGTGTCTGTACCAAAGCCGCTACCGCGAACCAACCCCTCTGAGACACCGGGCGCCCTCTCAGAGTAATAGCCTTACCCTCATGCGCCGGGCTCCATGAGGGCGGACCGAATTCCCGGGGTTAACTGGGAATTTCAGACCAGATTTAGGAGGATACTGGAGGCCTCAATGCGGCAAATGGGGTCGAAAGACACCCATAGCTGCTCTGAGACTTCGGGACCTATCAGTCTGAACAGAGGGACTGGAAGACTGATACTTCTGTTGTCTGTACGGAGGGAAAAAAAAATACCTCGCGGTTGCGATAGGGACATGTTGATAACTGGACCTATCAGACTTTTGTGACTAGGGACTAATTGTGACTGATGGGACTGAAAAAGACACCGCAGTTGAACAGGTACCGTGACACTGGCAGACCCTCAGGGACTGTGGCACCAACAACCAGTTGTGGCTGATGGGGCTGTTTACTAGGAACCATCGGCCACACGGGGGGAAGATGTCTGCAGTCTGCACGGAAGGGTAGTTATAGTGCTGTGCAGGACGCTAGGGACTAGTTGTGACTGATGGGACTGAAAAAGATACCACAGTTGCACAGGTACCGTGACACTGGCAGACCCTCAGGGACTGTGGCACCAACAACCAGTTGTGGCTGATGGGGCTGTCCACCAAGAACCGTCGGCCACACTGGGGGAAGATGTCTGCAGTTTGTAACATAGAGGGACATAAATTGATACCTCAACTGAACCCTTTAAGGGTACACTTTAAGCTGCCTTCGACACCAAGAAACCAGGTGTATCAGGCAGGGCTGAAAAAGACCTGTCGGTTATAGTGGGTTCGCGGGACGAAGCGTCAACAAACTCCCTAAAGAGCAGAAGTACCCGCCGTGGTCAAAGCGGGGTGGCTTTTCTAGCACCCGATTAACGCTATTCAGTTTCTACAGTAGAAGTACTGGGTCTTTGCAGAGCCGGGGTTCCTGTAGGAAATGGATAACTGTCACAGTGCGGGCATAATGGACCATAAGGTCTGAATGCAGCGGACCCGTCAGGGAAACGCACCGCAGAACGAAGTACGAAATCAGCTTTTAGACAGGTACTGGTATCTCTACCTACCAAATTTCAGCCAAATCGGTCCAGTAGTTTGGGGTTTAACGTGTTATCTAATGTTGCTTCGAAATTTCGATTTTTTTGATTTTATGCCAAAAAGGTGCTAAGTGTGAATATATTTCTAGAAACAGAATTTGAAGACCTTTCATGTGCTCATAAGAAAAATTGGAGTTCATCAGTCAAATTTCATAGTTGATGTGCCAAAAAGACGCTTTAAACTGTAATAAAATCGCCAATACGGTCCTGCTAATGGTCCATTCGAGTGTCACAACATTTTTGCGCTATTTGAACTTAATTGTAGCTTAAGCTAATTGACGATAATTACATAGGTACTTCTGCTTTCTATAAATAAATATGGCAGTCATAAAAAATGTTATTGTAAATTATTGAAATTTCAGAGAAATGTGGAATAAGCTTTTCATAGAAAAATGTACAGGGTTAGTATAAAGTTCTGGGATTAACTGGGAGGAAATCGAGAACAGTATTCTAGACTTCACTGCTTTCAACTGTGCGTGAGTTTCAGGTTTCAAAGTTATATCTTAGGAAATAACGTAGAAATAGATCGTTCTGGAACTGTTTACTGACCCTGTATGGATACATAATATTGTTGAGCAAATAAAGTTGATCATAAATTTTTTTTTCAAATTTTAGAACATTAACGAATTTCTATTTTCATTAGGAAGAATTTATTTTTAGAAAATTTAAAAAAACAAGGATTTAGACTTTTTGAACAATTGGTGGGAAACTTCGAAACTGCTAAAACTGGTTGTCTGCTGTTTAACGTGAGATTCCATCACAGATCTTCTTGGATTCATTACTTTGCCGATAATACTGACCAGATTCATGAGAGACGAAAATCTGCACGACCTGAAAATTTCAAAATTATTGTTAATTTTGTCATCTCTGACCAGCCAAACTAACGATAAATCATTGTTTTGTTAATTTAACTCTAATAATTTGTACTATTTCCAATTATAGATAATTTTCATTATTTGAGAGATTAATGAAATAGTTAAATTAATATAATTTCCATTTGGTGAAAAAACCTGAATTTTGAATTCTGAACTGGTGATGCCGTGTTTCCATCCCTTTTTTCATATTTACATTATAAATTTTTGATCTTCTGTTCTCTTTTGACGGGGTGAAGCATTGCTGACCCGAATGCGACAAGTATTGTAAAAATGTAAATGAATGTACTTATTTAAATACCTACACTTTATTTAAATACATTTGCAAAATAAAAAATGCAGCAGTGAAGCGGCTGGAACCTCCCCATCGCGTGGATCTTTGCCTTGGGTTTCTAGTCGAATTAGCAAAGAAAATGTATGACTGGTTTCCATAATGGTTTTAGAACTTTTTTAGAACATACAAATTGAAACATTCATTAGAGAAAAGTAGGTATAAGTAAGTCCTTTTTAGGCAGTTCTAAAACCGTCGTTGAAACCAGTCTTATACAATTTCTGTGCTAATTCGGCTAGAAACACAAGTCAAAGATCCACGCGATGGGGAGGTTCCAGCCGCTTCACTGCTGCATTTTTTTTGAAACCAGAATTTGAAGACCTTTCTGATGGTGACAATAAATCTTTCAAAAACTTGTTTTGGGTGGTTAAATAAGTGAATAATTTAAAGTTGGACATTGGTGTGCCAAAACGGCACTTTCCGTGGGCCGATTGAATCCAAAATTTGTTCAGCTCTTTGACGTGCAATACAATCCCCATGTGCAAAATCTCAGCTAAATCGGTTCAGGGGCTTGGGCTGTACCGCGATTTTAAAGTCCGATAAAAATCAATTTTTTTTAAATTTTTGGTCAAAAGGGCACTGAGAGTGAATACATTTTTAGAAGCAGAATTTGAAGGCCTTTCCTATCGTGACGTGAAAAATGGGGGTTTGCATTTAAAATTAAAAAGTTGATGTGCCAAAATGGCATTTCTAGTTGCGCGATTGGCTCCAAAAGCTTTTCAGATCTAAGTTGGGTTATGAGATGCCTACGCACCAAATTTCAGCTAAATCGGTCTAGTAGTTTTGGCTGTGGCGTGTTTACAAACGTACGTACACACACACAGACACATTTTGAAAACCGCTTTTTTGGGTTCCTGAGACCCCAAAACGTGAAGATCTGGTGCTGTCTCAAATTCGAAAATTTTAGTGATTGTAGTAACCTCCCATTTTTTTAAAATTGTGATGGAGTTGCGGAGGTTAAAATGCAAAAATGGGCAGCTACGGAATCGGCTAGAACCTCCCCACTTGGTGACTGATCCAATCCTATCCCCCATAAATTTCAATCCAGTCTCTACCTAAGTGGTGCTTTTTCAAAATTTTTATTACTTATTGCCAAAAGAGCACTAAATTTAATTGAATTTTTGAATACATGGTGATCATGTTTCAGATTTCATAGACGACATGCCAAAAAGGCACTTGTTATTGGTCGTTTGCCACGAAAATTAAGTAAATTTTCTTCCTTGCTATACTGGGATTTTTCAAAATTTTATCATTTTTGACAAAAGGGCACTAAGTTTGAGGACATTTTTGGAAACGACATCAAGAGCTTAGTGAATTTAGTCCAGTTTAGTCCGATTTATTTTGCGATAGTCCGACACAGTTTAGTGCTACTACACATTATGTAAAATTTTCTTTCTGGAATTTACTAGTGACTATTATAGGACTGGCAGGACGAAATGGACTAAATTGGACTAGACTGAACCAAACTGGACTCTTTTGGACTAAAGTGGACTAAAGCGGACTAGCCTGGTACAAATTGAACTAAATTAGAATAAATCGAAGTAAATCGCACTCATCTCTGAAATTTGGACGCGATAGAGTATACATTTTGGGGCCGCATGAGTTAATTTAGTCCGATTTAATCCAATTAAGTTTATTTTAGTCCAATTTAGTTCAATATGTCCCAGGCTAGTCCGCTTTAGTCCAGTCAGGCCTGCTTTAGTTCAATTTAGTCCGATTTAGTCCAGTCTAGTCCAATTTAGACTATTTAGTTCTGCTAGTCCCTAAATACTCCGGCCTAGTCCTAGTCCGCGTACACTTCTTTTGTGAGTGGTTGCCCCCTCGGTTCATAACATGTCCAGGCTACAGTTTTGAAGATATCCGGAAAATTTTTTACAGATTCTGAATCGGCTCGAAAAAGCGCAAGTTTTTTCTAATTTAACCGATTTTCTAATTCTTATGGTTTCCAAGATCCAAAGAGCGAAACGAAAAAAGTACCATCCTGCATATATCGGAAGCAAAAAATTGCTCTTCTTTAATTTTTCTTGTGGACATGAAATGTGATTTCCTAAAACGATTGAGGCTGTAGTACTAATATTGTTGAAACATGGTGTAAAATCACTGTAAATTTACACTGTGATTATCGGTTCCTAATACCTCAGAAGAAAATCAATTTTTTTTTAAATCAAACAACTCAAAATTAAAGTTTCTTGAAAATTTATCTTAGAAAACTAAAAATTGCTCTTCTTTGATGTTTCAAAGACTCATTATTTGAGCTTTCCTCTTTCCAAAACCGCTCAAAAAAAGAAAATTCTCCTAAGCAGTCATGACTAGGGCCTTTTCAGTAAAATTTGTCATACCCAGTTCAAAGAGCTATCAATTTCGAACTCGAACACATTTCTGAATCATTTCACGTCAAAAGCTTACGAGAAATGTACAAGCAGCACGGCTACACGAAAAACTACTTAATTAGTAGATATTTCGTAGTAAAAACAACCTCGTAGACATATCTTTTATCAACAATTTTAACTAAACGGCTCAGATTATTATTACAGGCGAATTTTAATTGTCTCCGCAATAATTAAACTATTGTTACATAATGACGTAGAGCTTTCTAAGTGGCCCTAATGACCCGGCGCGTTCTAGACTCATTATATCGAAGAAACTATCTTTTTACAGCGAAATATTGTGTTTTAAAGTAAATTTATTATACCTCGTTGTTATTATTTATTTGCATCACACTAATCAACGTCAGATATCCTTTGGCGGGGAAGGTAAGGATCTTGAGAAGCGCCAACCTCGGACGTCATTTATCCATTTCTCCCACTTATATAGGTAAGAACTTGACAATCGTCTTGCAATAAAAACCCCCAGTGGTCAATGGATTATTCAAAAAGCAAGTGTCTTATCACACGCACGTAAGCTTTTTACAAATTCATCAAAACAGTCGCGTTTTAAAAAACTAGTTCGAACTGTGCTTTTTGTGCCTGTTATTTCGGATAATGGAAATTAGATACAAGATTAACGCACGTAAGACAATTTTTCAATTTTTGCCAATTTGAACTTGAAACGTGCGATTATTGTATTTGAATTTATCAATTCACTTCCTTTAGAGGAAGGCGATTTCTTAACATTTTCACGTAGAAGTTCACGGTGTCCTGCATTGAAGATTAATTTGCAACTACCGTAATACCAAGGTCTTTGTCAATAACATTATCCTGCCAAATATTAGTCAGTAATTTTTTGCTTAACTGTTTCAGGTTAATGATTTCAATGTTTATTTTTTCAACTGACAGTTTAAATCTGAATATGTAATTATTTTTTTAACTAATTATTAAGTAATTAAATAGCAATAGAGTATTAAGCGCTTTGTCATACTTATCATCATTAAAGGATGATATTTAACGCTATCCCATTCTTCAAATTTTTGTAAGTAAATCAAATTGTCTTGTATTCAATTTCAATTACTTTTATAATTAATTTTCTATTTTGTTTTGCATCTACCTGAGAACATTTATTAAATTAACGCCATATTGAAGATATAATTGTTTTTTGCAGGTCAATTTTTTTTTAAATACATATTTTAAAGTTATTTATTGCGACAGAGCAATTTGTTGTATGATACTTATCAGTCATCAGATACCCGACAATAATTATTATTTGATACATTTTGTACCACACCCGGGCTAAATAAATGAAAACACGTAAATAAAGTAAAATATTTAATTTTCTTTATAAGAAATTATTCATGACGTCAAATATTATAAAGGGCGAAGCAGAAAAACTTCACTATTGACCGAAAAATAATGCGATATTCAAAAGTAATTTTTTACAAATTCTTCAAAAAATAACACTAAAAAACGACTCTTGAAATTTGGAGTTTTCTACTATTTCTCTTAGATATTTTCCAGCGATACTTATTTTTGGTATTTCTTTTTGTTGTGGACATTTCTCTTACTAAACAATAACAAAATCGTAATCTGTAATCAGTGATACACAAAAATTTGCTGTTTATTGATTGCCAAATAAAAAGACTATATAGTTTGGTTTAGAGCAAAACTCGTGACGGTAAATTTTATTTCAGAAGAATCACTCTATAAATTTTTTCATCACGTCGAATAAAACTAATAAATTTATTTAAAGAACTTCAAGTTTTAAAAAATGTCAAAATGTTACGTATTTTTGTGACTATTTATCTATAAAAGTTATATTTATAGGAACACCTTTTTTAGGAATGTTTTTTCGCTGGTCCCATGCAAAAAAGTTAGCCCTGACAATACACAATAACACGAAAAACACAGAAAAAACATTAAAAAGACAGAAGGACGGTAGAAGACAAAATTAAAATATTTATTTTTATAACAAATTATTATTCAAATAGTCAAATGTTGTAAAGGGCGAAAGAAATACAATAATGCTTGTATGTAACGTCCTCTCAAAGGATATGCAAAAGTATTTTTTCACAAATTATTCAAAAAATAACGCTAAAAAACGACTCTATTTTGAAATTTGGAGTTTTCTATTTTTTTAGATATTTCAGCAGCGTTACTTATTTTTGGCATTTTTTTTTGTTGTGGACATTTCTCTCACTAAATAATAACAAAATCGTAATCTGTAGTCAATCGTATACAAAAATATTTGTTGTTTATTGAATGCCAAATAAAGACTTCATAATTGTTTGAGAGCAAAACTCATGACGGAAAATTTTATTTCAAAAGAATTACTCCTTAAAATTTTCCAGCACTATATTACATGACACGCCGTATAAAACTAATAAATTTATTTTAAGAACTTCAGGTTTTGAAAAAAATGTCAAAATGTTACGTATTTTTATGACTATTTATCTATAAAAGTCATATTTATAGATACACCTTTTTATGAATGTTTACTTGCTGGTCCCATGCAAAAAACTTAGCCTTGACAATACACAAACGCAGTCAAATGTTATAAGGGGCGAAATAGAAAAACTTCAATATTGACCGAAAAATAATGCTTGTTTCGTCCTCTCAAGGCATATTATTAAAATCGTCCGAAAATAGTATCATTTGGTCCTGCATTTTGTTGATAATTCCTCGGTCCATACCCGGGCTAAATAGATTAAAAAATGCAGCAGTGAAGCGGCTGGAACCTCCCCATCGCGTGGATCTTTGCCTTGGGTTTCTAGTCGAATTAGCAAAGAAAATGTATGACTGGTTTCCATAATGGTTTTAGAACTTTTTTAGAACATACAAATTGAAACATTCATTAGAGAAAAGTAGGTATAAGTAAGTCCTTTTTAGGCAGTTCTAAAACCGTCGTTGAAACCAGTCTTATACAATTTCTGTGCTAATTCGGCTAGAAACACAAGTCAAAGATCCACGCGATGGGGAGGTTCCAGCCGCTTCACTGCTGCATTTTTTTTGAAACCAGAATTTGAAGACCTTTCTGATGGTGACAATAAATCTTTCAAAAACTTGTTTTGGATGGTTAAATAAGTGAATAATTTAAAGTTGGACATTGGTGTGCCAAAACGGCACTTTCCGTGGGCCGATTGAATCCAAAATTTGTTCAGCTCTTTGACGTGCAATACAATCCCCATGTGCAACATTTCAGCTAAATCGGTTCAGGGGCTTGGGCTGTACCGCGATTTTAAAGTCCGATAAAAATCAGTTTTTTTTTAATTTTTGGTCAAAAGGGCACTGAGAGTGAATACATTTTTAGAAGCAGAATTTGAAGGCCTTTCCTATCGTGACGTGAAAAATGGGGGTTTGCATTTAAAATTAAAAAGTTGATGTGCCAAAATGGCATTTCTAGTTGCGCGATTGGCTCCAAAAGCTTTTCAGATCTAAGTTGAGTTATGAGATGCCTACGCACCAAATTTCAGCTAAATCGGTCTAGTAGTTTTGGCTGTGGCGAAAATTTTAGTGATTGTAGTAACCTCCCATTTTTTTAAAATTGTGATGGAGTTGGGGAGGTTAAAAAAGGAAATTAAAATATTTAATTTTTTTATAAGAAATTATTATTCAAACACAGTCAAATGTATTAAGAACCAAAGAGAAAAACTTCAATATTGACCGAAAAATAGTGTCCTCTCAAAGGGATTGAAAAGTAGTTTTTCACAAATTACCTAAAATAACACTAAAAAACGACTCTACTTTGGAGTTTTCTACTATTTTTTTAGATATTTTTTGGCATTTTTTTTGGTTGTGGACATTTCTCTCACTAAATATCAATAAAATCATAATCTGCAGTCAATTGTACACAAAAGGTGCTCTTTATTGAAGGCCAATAAATTTATTTTAAGAACTGTTCAGGTTTTGAAAAAAGTCAAAACGTCACGTACTTTTATGACTATTGCTCTATAAAATTTGTATTTATAGAATCACACTTTTTTTACGAATGTTTACTTGCTGGTAATTGTATTTTAACCTCCCCAACTCCATCACAATTTTAAAAAAATGGGAGGTTACTACAATCACTAAAATTTTCGCCACAGCCAAAACTACTAGACCGATTTAGCTGAAATTTGGTGCGTAGGCATCTCATAACCCAACTAACCCAACTTAGATCTGAAAAGCTTTTGGAGCCAATCGCGCAACTAGAAATGCCATTTTGGCACATCAACTTTTTAATTTTAAATGCAAACCCCCATTTTTCACGTCACGATAGGAAAGGCCTTCAAATTCTGCTTCTAAAAATGTATTCACTCTCAGTGCCCTTTTGACCAAAAATTTAAAAAAAATTGATTTTTATCGGACTTTAAAATCGCGGTACAGCCCAAGCCCCTGAACCGATTTAGCTGAAATTTTGCACATGGGGATTGTATTGCACGTCAAAGAGCTGAACAAATTTTGGATTCAGTCGGCCCACGGAAAGTGCCGTTTTGGCACACCAATGTCCAACTTTAAATTATTCACTTATTTAACCACCCAAAACAAGTTTTTGAAAGATTTATTGTCACCATCAGAAAGGTCTTCAAATTCTGGTTTCAAAAAAAATGCAGCGGTGAAGCGGCTGGAACCTCCCCATCGCGTGGATCTTTGACTTGTGTTTCTAGCCGAATTAATACAGAAATTGTATAAGACTGGTTTCAACGACGGTTTTAGAACTGCCTAAAAAGGACTTACTTATACCTACTTTTCTCTAATGAATGTTTCAATTTGTATGTTCTAAAAAAGTTCTAAAATCATTATGGAAACCAGTCATACATTTTCTTTGCTAATTCGACTAGAAACCCAAGGCAAAGATCCACGCGATGGGGAGGTTCCAGCCGCTTCACTGCTGCATTTTTTTTAGATATTTTTTGGCATTTTTCTTGGTTGTGGACATTTCTCTCACTAAATATCAATAAAATCATAATCTGCAGTCAATTGTACACAAAAGGTGCTCTTTATTGAAGGCCAATAAATTTATTTTAAGAACTGGTCAGGTTTTGAAAAAAGTCAAACCGTCACGTACTTTTATGACTATTTCTCTATAAAAAAAATGGGCAGCTACGGAAGCGGCTGAAACCTCCCCACTTGGTGAATGATCCAATCCTATCACTAATATCACTTAAATTTTACTATTTACTATGCCTAAGTTTTACTCCACCAAACCAAATGTGTTTTCTGTGAGTTTTCTGAATTTTACGATCTTTTGCCAAAAGGGCATTAAGGTTGAGTACAATTTTGAAAACTAAATTTGAAGACTTTTCATGTGCTGATAGAGAAAATAGGAGTTCATTATTGAAATTTCAAAGTTGATATGCCAAAATGGCACTTGCCGCCCTCGGATTGCCACCAGAATTAAATCAGTTCTTCGGCGGGTGACGGTATCTCTACCTACCAAATTTCAGCCAAATCGATCCAGCAGTTTGGGCTGTAGCGTGTTATTTAATGTTTCCTCAATACTTCGAATTTTTCGATTTTATGCCAAAAAGGCGCTAAGTGTGAGTACACTTTCAGATACAGAATTTCAAGGCCTTTCATGCGCTGTTAAGAAAAATTAGTGTTCATCAGTCAAATTTCATAGTTTACATGCCTAAAAGGCACTTGGCTTCTTCGGATTCGCAACAAAATTAACTGGGCTCACCAGAAGGCCAACACTAACCTGCATACCAAATTTCACTAAAATCCGTTCGGTAGTTTCCGAGAAATCGTGCTCACATACGTACGTACATACGTACATACGTACGTACATACACACAGACATTTTTTAAAAACCTCTTTTTCGTGATCCTGAGACCTTGAAACGTAAAGATCTGGTGTTATCTCAATTTCGAATTTTGGACTGATTGCAGTAACCTCCCATTTTTATATTGGTTGTGGGGAGGTTAATTTGTATTTATAGAATCACACTTTTTTTACGAATGTTTACTTGCTGGTAATTGTATTTTTAAAACTTGAACTTGTTTTGTAGCCAAATAGTGATACAGTAATCCTCAGTACCTGACCCGAGCTTCCAAGGGTTGAGACACTAATAAAACGCTAACTTATCGAAGCCCCTATTTGCCATTTACGAAATAGAATCTCTTAAATTAGATAACAAAACGATATGTAACGCAATAAAATTTTTAAATAAATTCATTACAAACATTTATAGCATAATTATGTTGTTACGACTCAATTCCCCAAGATGAAACAGTTCACCACGGTGACCGTCAATATCAAGGTATGAATGGGTAAACTTGGCCAAGGAGATCCCATGAATTTGCGATGTAAGTTTGTTGCTTCCTTCAAACACAATTTTAACTATATTTGCATTTCCGGAGCTAAAAAAAAGCTTTGTTAAGAAATACTCACCTTTTTCTTTGCCAGCGAGAGTTGTCGTGGAGGTCGCCATTGTTTTTTAATTGATCTGGTTAAGAAAATCGCATTTTTATGACGTTGGTAATAGTGAATGTTTTGCAGATGCAAATAGTCCCTATGTACAAAATCCAAGGTAATATTTCGAGAATTATTTTAAAATTGTAATGCTAAGGTTACGTTTAATATCTTTGTAACATTGACTCTATTTGGGTGCCGACGGTTTTTTAGGTAAACATTTTTTATCTAATTGAATAAATGACCTTAACCAATATTTTATGATAATCTCGTTGTATAACTGAGGCAGGACAACGACTCCTAGTAAATAACTTGCTTTTCCCATTTGTATCCAAATTTTTACACGTACTTCAAGGTACAATATTACCATTTTTTTTGTAAACAGGTGTCCTGCTTTTGGGACTCTTTGGAGTCGTCATGAGCTGCACATCCTACCTCATGTACGTTTACGACCCTTTCAACATGATTGTAAGAAAAATGGGCTCGTTGGGCCCAGGCACAATTCTGCTAAAACTATGGGAGGAACCTCCCATCGAAATCCTAGTAGACGTTTACATCTTCAACGTTACAAACGCAAAAGAATTTTTAGAAGGAAAAGAAACTCTAAAAGTCACGCAAGTTGGACCCTACGTTTACCAGTAAGTTACCAAATTTTTAATCAAAAAACTAAAACCAAACTTTAGGGAAACTCTTAAAAACACCAACGTGAGCTTTAACGAAAACGGAACGCTTACTTACTACCCTCGACGGTATTTAAAGTTTCGGCGGGAGCTTTCCGTCGGTGATCCTGAAGTAGACCGTGTGCAATCCCCTAATATCCCGTTACTTGTAAGTATTTTCAGGGTTAAAATCGTGCTTTATTCGATTATTCCAGGGAATTGCAGCTGCTCTCCAGGACAGTTTCTTCAAAAGCATCGGAATGTGCACAGTTGCAGCATCAATGAACGCGCAAAGTTTTTTGAATATCTCAGTAGCGGAGTATCTTTGGGGCTATGAAGATAACCTCGTCAAAGTTGCAAACACTTTCATCCCTTCTTGGATCGATTTCAATCGTTTTGGGATTTTGGATCGACTGATGGCGTTGGATAACGCCACCAACGTCGTTACTTTAAACATAAATCCTGAGAAATCTCCTGCTAGTAAAATCCTGAAGGAATCTGAAAGACACGCGAAATATCATATCCATCGATGGAATGGCTCACCTGGATTACACCATTGGGGGTATAAAGACGTGGAAGGAAATGAAACTGACGACAGTAACAGTAGATGTAATTCAGTTGAAGGAAGCTTTGAAGGATCAGTTTTTCCTCCAGATACTAAGGAAAATTCCAGTTACAAAATGTACAGGAGAGCTTTTTGCAGACCTGTTGCCTTCAATTACGAGAAAAAAGGATTTTCGAAGGATGGTTACCACGGGCTTAGGTTTAAAGTAGATGAGAAATTCCTAGCAGCTCCAGACGAGAATCCAGACAATGCTTGTTACTGCGCAAAAGGGAAGTGTTTAAAAAAAGGTTTGGGCTCCCTAGCACCATGTTACTACGACATTCCGATTGCAATATCTCAGCCACATTTTTTGAACTCAGATCCGTGGCTTTTACAGCAAGTTGAAGGGATGGCACCAAATGAAACTCTGCACGGCAGTAATTTCGTGATCCACCCTATGATTGGAATTCCCCTAGAAGCCAATCTCAGGATCCAAATTAATTTAATTATGGAGCAAACGAGATGCTCCTCCACTCAGCCATTCAACGATTTAACCTTGCCATTATTTTGGTTGCAAATGAGGATGGGGAACATATCTCCATTTGTGCATAAACTGCTATTTGTAATCAACAATCTACTCCCAGTAGTTAGCGACATTTTAATTTATTTGCTAGGATTAGGTGGTTTGGCTTTAATTTCGGGCTCAGCTTTAGTAGCTTTATTTTTCACAAAACACCCCAATGCCAGGCTAAGTTTTAGTAAAGAATATAGCCCAATTCCCATAATTCCAATGAATTCCCCGTATTTCTCGCCGGATATTAGAATATTGAAATAAAACAGCCCCCTGGTGGTTTGACGTCTGTGACGTTCCAGAGACTGATTAATTATGTAAGTGTAAATAAGACTTAGGATTCGCTTTATTTATACAAAAATGGTTTGTACTTTTTTAAATAGATTTTATATACAATTTATGTACAGTGTTTACTTTCACAACGATTACTATCACATGAGATCAGGTCAGTGTCAGTCAAGGTTGTCGAGTCTTTGATCGTATCCATGGTAGATAGTGGGATAGGCGGGTGTAGACATCCGGGAATCCGGGTTTGGCACATCCGGATCCGAAGGAGGTGATCCCGGCGAGCATCCATCGGCCGTCTTTTGTTGCGCATTGCAGGGGGCCCCCCGAGTCGCCCTGGAAAATGCGTTTATTTAAATATATATTTTCTACTTTTACTGCCTAGGCACTAAAAACAGTGATAGTATGGCTACAACGCGCATTTGCTACACAAATATCTAATTAAAAGCTGCAAATGCGAAAGGAGGATTGGCAAGCAATGACATTTCCTGCAGAATGTGCAGGAAAAATATAATAATAAATAAAATAATCATGGATTTGTGAGATTAGTTCATTCCTATTATTATTTTGCTTCTGTTTATTATTCTTAATATTTTTCTGGCACATTCGCCAAAAATTTAATACTTACGATTTTATTCAAAATATCGGCTAATTCAACCTCGGAATGAAAGATTATAAGCTGAAAATTGGTATAAATCTTTGTTTTCACATTCTAAATGTTGGCTCAAAAGTCTCACATAATCTCGTGTCCGCGTCAGCAGATATTCGAGGTCAAAGGTTGCGAAAATCGTTTTTTTGTAAATATCTGGTTTCCTATGCTTTAAACGACGTTTGAAGTTATGACAAAACTTGTAGAGCATAAAATTCTCTACAAATTTGGTCTTAGGTGATATTTTATATAATTAGCCGTTCTCGAGATAGAGCGCGAAGAGTGAGAGGCCCCCATCCGCATAACCGTAGAAGTGCAGGTTTGCGCTAGAACTGACGCTACGGCCAAACGGTTAGTCCTATCGGCTTCCAATCGATTTTAAACGACTGTATGAGAAACGGGCTATCTTTCTAAGTACTTTTCAATGACTTTAAACTGTATCCGGGCCTCCCGAAAGTGGCAAAATCCCGCGAAATAAAGAAAAAAATATTTTTTTTAAATTTGTAATTAGGCGGTTTTCTGTGAGAGATATCGCAAAAATGCACCAAATAAACATTGTAGAGGATAAAAAAAGCTTTCAAACGACACCTCCAAAATATTTCTACGACCAATAGGAACGTAGCGGCCGGCTAAAACGGCGCGCGCATCTCGGTTTGCGGCAACCAGCTAAACAATATTCAAACCTCCGTGGTGTCGTTTGAAAGCTCGTTTTATCCTCTACAATGTTTAATTGGTGCATTTTTGCGATATCTCTCACAGAAAACCGTCTAATTACAAATTTAAAAGAATTATTTTTTTCTTAATTTCGCGGGATTTTGCCACTTTCGGGAGGCCCGGATACCGTTTAAAGTCATTGAAAAGTACTTAAAAAGATAGCCCGTTTCTCATACAGTCGTTTAAGATCGATTGGAAGGTTATAGGACTAACCGTAGCGTCAGTTCTAGCGCAAACCTGCACTTCTACGGTTATACGGATGGGGGCCTCTCACTCTTCGCGCTCTACCTCGAGAACGGCTAATTATATAAAATATCACCTAAGACCAAATTTGTAGAGAATTTTATGCTCTACAAGTTTTGTCATAACTTCAAACGTCGTTTAAAGCATAGGAAACCAGATATTTACAAAAAAACGATTTTCGCGACCTTTGACCTCGAATATCTTGTGACGCGGATGCGAGATTATATGACACTTTTGAGCCAACATTTAGAATGTGAAAACAAAGATTTATGCCAATTTTCAGCTTATAATCTTTCATTCCGAGGTTTGCCCCTTTTTTCACCTTATTTGACTGGACTATAACGCACACGCTGGATTTGTCAAGACAATTAGTATGTTGAACAATATGGTAAACTACATCTCAACGCAAAAAACCATTGTCTTCTAATTATTTCGACATTTGCATAAAAAAAATTGTAATACTACTGGACTAAAATACAGTCAGGCTCGTAGCCAGAGGCAGAGTTGGGAAAGATACTTTTGAAAAGTATCTAGATACAGATACATATACTTTTCTATAAAAGTATCTTAAGATACTAGTTTATCTAGATACTTTTCCAAAAATGTATCTTAGATATAAGATACTTTTGTATCTAGATACTTTTCAGGTAAAAGACACTTTCTGTATTTTGTTTTCGTTTGTCGCACTTTGGTATGCTTTAGGAATCCGGATGATGGGATATATGGCCGTGATTGGTTGAAAAAGCAGAACGTAGAACGTTATTTTAAACATAAATGAAACAAAACGTATTTTAATTTCTATTTAAATGATGACAATTACAATTAGACGATTAATGCATCAAAAATGATTAGTAGAACTTATAGGGGAAAACTTTTTATTCGTATACATTATTATACCAAACAGCATCAAACGGCCAAGCTACCAGAAAACGAAAGCACTAAGTACTTATACTTATAGTAGTCCAAATCCTGTAAGGTTATATGGCCCTCATAAAAATTTTGCATTGTCTGAAAGGCAATTGAGGGAACAATGGGCCAGCAGTGATAATAATGTAAACAAACCAGGTAAAGCAGCCAGAGCCGGACTCCAACTTAGCGCCAGCTGAGGCCGCATAGATTATTATACGATTCCAGCGCGTATCTTGTTCTATTTCCGTAATTATTTGATGTATTAATTGTAGGTATAGTCTTAATAAATTATTAATTAAATAAATTAATTTTTCTGGTGTTAATTTTATTTCATTGGGGAAAAAAATTTTGAAGCCGGGCCAGCCAAGCTACCAAACGTGCAGTGCGGGAAAACCCCCGGTAATGATCTATTAGGATTATTTACAAATTTTATTGCTGCCATATAACCTTACAGCATTTGGACTACTATACACACCGCATGAAACAATAACTAATTCCTCGACTAATTCTTATCTCTATGTTTGTGTTTGTATACAATTTATAATAACATCACTAGCGCTAAAAAAATATCTAAGGGGCCAATTCCAAGTCAGGGTTGCGACCGATGCAAATTACCGGAGCAGCGCAAAGTTGCGTCGGTGATTTGCGACCGCACTGCTCCGCTAGTTGCCACGGAATTCCAAGTCTTATCACGCTGCGTCACCGTAGCAAAGCAACATCAACGCAAACTTGACATTTGAATTTGTTTGTTGGCGCCCCAGTTCGTGAAAATGAGTAGAACGTAAGTATTTTTACCAGAATTCTTCTTATTTTTCCTTCAATAATAAATGGCACGATGAAAATTGAAGAAAACAAGATCCAAAAATTTCACTTCTACTGAAGTAGAAATTCTTGTCGATGAAATTACAAAGAAGTGGGGGTTGCTTTAGGGGCCATTAAAAGGGCCCAAACTAACCCAGTTCCATTGCGATCGTGCGTGGGAGCAGGTCTTGGGGGCGGTCAATGCGGTTGCCCCTACAAGAAGAACGCTGCCAGATATAAAGAAAAAATTGCAGGATTTTAAGAATCGGGGAACAAATCATATGCAAAACCCGCTAACAACGGTGTGGCGGCCGCCATACTTGAATTTTGTGATGGTCGCAAACACTTGCACCACCTTTCTACACCTTTTCCAGTAGTAGTTCAGAAAGCGTCAATTGAATTTCAGAATAGTCAGTTGAATTTCAGAATCCGTCAATTGTAGTTCAGATTAATCAATTCAAATTCAGAATGCGTCAGTTGTATTTCAGAATAGTCAAATGAATTTCAGAATACGTCAATTGAATTTCAGAAAGCATCAATTGAAATTCAGAATCCGTCAATTACAATTGCATTTGATGCTTTCTGAAATTCAATTGACGTATTCTGAAATTCATTTGACTATTCTGAAATACAATTGACACTCTCTGAATTTGAATTAACTGATCTGAACTACAATTGACGGATTCTGAAATTCAAGTGACAATTCTGAAATTCAAGTGACGCTTTCTGAAATTCAATTGACGCTTTCTGAACTACTACTGGAAAAGGTGTAGTAGGTGCAAAATATCGAAGCAACGCCGTGCGTCAACTTTGACTTGCAACACACTTGGAATTGGTCGCATCTGAGTTACGCCGCTTTCATATTTGCGTCGGTCGCAACCGTGACTTGGAATTGGCCCCTAAGTGTCTAAGGGCCGGTTTATCGATGCTCAGTTAAATGAAAATATCTGACAGTTTACGTTATCCGATAGCTAAACTGTTTATCGACAGCAAGTTGACTGCAAAGTCTTTGCTAAAGTGCCGGGCAAACTGACTGACAGTTCGAAGTGTCAGCTAGGGCAGAAAACCGACGGTTAGCATCGCCCAAAGTCATTTAAATGACGAAGAAGGTGAATCTTTGGTTTTCTTCAACATGAATCTAGCTAATATAAAGTTTAGGAATGTACCTGAAACTATTTTGAGGAATTTGCTAAGACTTAAGATTTCCTGAACTTTCTTTCAAACCTCCTGCTTCTACCATCCGTTTTCTTATCCTCAATTACATCTCCTGCTGGTTACTTTTCAAAGCACGTTTGGATTTTAGGCAGAAAAGTCTACTCCTCGTTTCTTATCTGTCATCAATACAAATTTCAACTGCATCAGCACCTGCTGCAGTAAACAAAGACCGTAAGGCGTTGCTATAGAAACACTCGACTATATTAGCGCGAAATTTAAATCTGTCCAATAGAATTCAACTTCCGCTACACCAAATGTTGCCAACACAACTCAAACTGTCAGGCACGTAACTGACAGACAAAGTCGATGTCGATAAACGTGAATCGGATTTATCTGTCAGCTATAATAAACTGTCAGATAGATAACAGTCAGTTTTGACTGAGCATCGATAAACCGGCCCTAAGTATCTAAGATACTTTTAAAGTGGGTATCTAAGATACTTTACAAGTATTTTTAAGTATGTTAAGATCCTTTTGAAGCATCTAGATACTAATTAAGATACTTCTAAAAGGTAACTAAGATACAATTACTTTTTGTGAGACTATAAAAGTATCTTCGATACTTATATCTAAGATACTTTTAGTATCAAGATCAAGATACTTTTAAAATATCTTATAAACTCCATTCATTTTCTATTGAAGATCTAAAAATTTTCTAGAACTGTACAACCCTAATTTGTAAGGGCTGGGGCTTTTTCGTGAATATTTTTCTTTGCACTTTACTCAAAACTGCACGCATACAAAGGCCGTTTTGGGCCATTTCAAAGCAATTGCAAAATTTTGACATTTCGTCACCCCAGAATTGGTTTGTTCAATATCCACTTTTTTGGGACATTGAGTTATTCATAGCAGGTTTTTGCCAGGGTTGAAATGTTCAATATCCAACACTAAAATATGAACTTTATATAAGCAAATCCTTAATTTGGAGAATATATTTTGTTCGAGTCTGGTTTATTCAATATCCGGATGTTGAACACAGCAGCACCAAAAGTTTTCAACAAAGCACGTTTGTTCTATAAGCCGCAAACATTTGACGATTGGTTTGTTCAATATCCCTAACAGCCAAAGGACCGCAATTTTAAACATCATGTGATCGTCTTTTTTTACGTTCTGACGTACACCTTAGACCAAGAAAGCTTATTACCTACATATTTGCAAAAAAACTTGTTAAGAATATTAAATATCAATTACTTACAGTTTCTTAGAAATGTAAAAGTTAATAAACATAAAAAAGTAAAGAAATTGAAAAATCGGATAATTAAGAGGCGGTCACCCACCAGTTTATTAATTACCAACTCTTTCATGAATATTTGTTGTTTTAAGTCCAAAAATTAATAATCCATTTTATTTCTTTTACTTTTTAGTGTAAGTGCATAAGTCCCGTGCGGTTGGGTGCCCATCGGGCGCGTCCCCGGATGGTGGATAGGGGAATGGCCAGTCCGCTGGTTAGTTACGGCCATACGTGCAGACCTGGGGCTTAAAACCCTCACGTGTCTGTACCAAAGCCGCTACCGCGAACCAACCCCTCTGAGACACCGGGCGCCCTCTCAGAGTAATAGCCTTACCCTCATGCGCCGGGCTCCATGAGGGCGGACCGAACTCCCGGGGTTAACTGGGAATTTCAGACCAGATTTAGGAGGGTACCGGAGGCCTCAATGCAGCAAATGGGGTCGGAAGACACCCATAGCTGCTCTGAGACTTAGGGACCTAGCAGCCTGAACAGAGGGACTGGAAGACTGATACTTCTGTTGTCTGTACGGAGGGACAAAAAAAAAATAAAAAATTACCTCACGGTTGCGATAGGGGATAGGCTGATAACTGGACCTATCAGATTTTTGTGACTAGGGACTAATTGTGACTGATGGGACTGAAAAAGACACCGCAGTTGCACAGGTACCGTGACACTGGCAGACCCTCAGGGAATGAGGGCGGACCGAATTCCCGGGGTTAACTGGGAATTTCAGACCAGATTTAAGAGGATACTGGAGGCCTCAATGCGGCAAATGGGGTCGAAGGACACCCATAGCTGCTCTGAGACTTCGGGACCTAGCAGTCTGAACAGAGGGACTGGAAGACTGATACTTCTGTTGTCTGTACGGAGGGAAAAAAAAATAAAAAATACCTCGCGGTTGCGATAGGGACAGGTTGACAACTGGACCTATCAGACTTTTGTGGCTAGGGACTAATTGTGACTGATGGGACTGAAAAAGACACCGCAGTTGCACAGGTACCGTGACCACCAGGAACCATCGGCCACACGGGGGGAAGATGTCTGCAGTCTGTACGGAAGGGTAGTTATAATAGTGCTGCGCAGGACGCTAGGGACTAGTTGTGACTGATGGGACTGGAAAAGATACCACAGCTGCACAGGTACCGTGACACTGGCAGACCCTCAGGGACTGTGGCACCAACAACCAGTTGTGGCTGATGGGGCTGTCCACCAAGAACCGTCGGCCACACTGGGGGAAGATGTCTGCAGTTTGTAACAGAGGGACATAAATTGATACCTCAACTGAACCCTTTAAGGGTACACTTTAAGCTGCCTTCGACACCAAGAAACCAGTTGTATCCGGCAGGGCTGAAAAAGACCTGCCGGTTATAGTGGGTTCGCGGGACGAAGCTTCAACAAACTCCCTAAAGAGCAGAAGTACCCGCCGTGGTATAGCAAAGCGGGGTGGCTTTTCTAGCACCCGATTAACACTATTCAGTTTCTACAGCAGAAGTACTGGGTCTTTGCAGAACCGGGGTTCCTGTAGGAAATGGATAACTGTCACAGTGCGGGCATAATGGACCATAAGGTCTGAATGCAGCGGACCCGTCAGGGAAACGCACCGCAGAACGAAATACGAAATACGAAGTGCATAAGTGCAATGGTAACTTTCCAACACGCTTTTAAGTTTGTTTTGTTCAATAGTTTGATATTTTGTTCAATATCCTGTTAAATAAACGACTCAGTAATTTGAAGCTTGTTTTTGTTCAATATCCAAATTAAAAACATTAATTACTGCTTTGGCACGAAAGAAGATGCAGATTATCGTCTAAAAATGTATTTCCTACAATACGAGTAATATCAAATAACCAACATATTTGCAAAAACATGATGAACAACTCTTTGAACGCTTCTCCTGTAAAATGTCAAAACTGGTTTATTGAACAAACCAATTCTGGGGTGACGATTTGTCATGTTTTCTGACGTATCGCATTGAAATCGCTTCTGTCAACTCACCTGTTAGTAAAATTCCTAGCAAAATTTCCTCATACCAACATAAAATTCAAATTGCGAAATTTCCTCATACCAACATAAAATTCAAATTTTGACGTTCTGTCACTTCAATAGAAAATGAATGGAGAGTAGTTACAGTTCTTTCCAACTCTGGTTCCAGGTAGGGCAAACAGATTTGAAGTAAAGAGCACGTAAGCACAGAGCGAAAATTTGGTCCGGAAAATTTTTTGCCACCCCTTCTGGGGCTTAAAGTAGCTTTTTATGATTCTTTTCTACAAATAAATCCGTTTTTAAATAAAAACTACCCCACTTGCACCGGTTCCAACTCAAGTCACAGTTCTTTCCTATGGAAGCAATTATTTCAATAATCGTTTCTAGGGACTTAATCTGAAGATTAATTTTAATGAGAAACGGTGCAAATGGGGCTTAATGAAAAAGTTTATTAGTATAATTAATAATCGTGTTTTTTTTAATGCGGCTGAAGATAAAAAATACCAATATTAGTGGGTAATACAATGCAACAATGGGTTTCCATGGATTTTTTGCATCTTTACTCATATAGAAAAACAACGGTTTAATATGTACAGCTTAGAAATATGAAAATGCCCAGCCAGAGCTGAATATTTCACTGGCCGCCTTCTGCAGATTCTCTGTTATCGCCTGGATTATCCGACCATGTAAATATTCAGCTAAGGGCGGGCATTTTCATGTTTCTAAGCTGTGCAGAGAAGAGAATTGAGAATGAATTGTTTTTCTTATCTGTCTGTACACTTAGGTACTCGCAAAAAAATCGTGACAACCAAAAAAAATTTCAACCCCAAAACTCACCCCTTTCAGCCCCCAAACTCAAAAAATGGACATAGAGGAAATTGAGTGTCCCGATTTTTCTTCGAGTAAGTGTACAATGATGAAAGGAAAGTATCCTTTATTAGTGCCGAAGCATATACAGTTCATTTCAAGGGTTTAGTCCGGTCAGTCCGGTTCAGGTACAACGCTCTAGGTTAGCTCCGTCTTTTTCTACACAACGTCTGGCAATTCACCCACGTTGTAACGTACAGTCCTAAGAGTGTCTACTATCGCGTTTCTGTTTAACACATATAAATGGAAGAGACGGATATATCACCCGTTAAAGTATTCTCTAGGACTCGATCGGGGCGCGAAACTATTCCACCACTCATAAACTCATTGATCACAATTCTTTTTAAAAGTAGGTACTTTGTGTTGACTGTGGTGGAATAACCAGGTTTCACTGTTACTTACGACGGTCAGGTCGAGGATGAGCGGAACTCATTTGCATTTTACGATCTAACGGACTAAACCCTTGAAATGAACTGTACGCAGGCACTATAGTGTTAGTGAAATCGCAAGATCGGCCGCTCGTCGTCTACTCTGTCCCTCGCATAACTCGAGAACGAAAGCAGATATCGACCTGAAATTTTGTGTATACCCCGAAAATCTCGGCGGGGATTGTTTTTGGGCCATATCGGACTGTAGGAGTTGGAGTTACGGGGAAAAACTGAAAGAAATTACAATTTTCGACGTTTGATCGCGAGCGCTGCCTCAACCCTTGAAAGGAGGAATTGTCGGCAATGAAAAGATCTGCAAAAAAGTCCCCGACGATGGGTAGCCCACCGTGATCGTTTTTGTGTTTTAATTTTTGACGAATATAGTTTCGGTGGCTTATTGTCGGTTGTCCGTAACAGATATTCATATGCTGTCCCGGACTTTTTTGTAGGTCTGTTCGTTGCCGACATTTCTCCCTTATACGATTTTAATTCATCTTCAAGCGTTTAGGCAGCCTTCGCAGTAGAAGCGCGAGAATGCGAGGTTTTTTTGGGAGCGAAAAACTATTAACTGTAATAACTCGAGAACCAGTGGAGATATTTTACTGAAACTTGATGTGCGCTTTTGACGTACAAGTCTGTTGAACGTGAGGGGGTGTCAATTTTGGGGGATGAAAATTAGAGGTTGAAAATCATAAAAATACGAAAACCTCTCAAACATTTTGCAAATGGAGGTCTGAAACCCGACACCCCCTTTAACCCCGAAACACAAAAAATTACTTGGACGGAATTTAACCCTTGACTATTTTGAACGCAAAAAATTGTACCCCAAAACCCACAGCCTTCAACTCTCGAACACAAATAATTGAATGAGGAGGAAATAACTCAATTCTACACAGCCCACTTCAAGATGGACATCTACAATTTTTTAAACAAATAATTGACTTGGAGGAAATTGGGCCCTTGGACTATCTACAACAGAAACAGACTAACCGAACGCAAAAGGTTGCAAACCCGAAAACCACCCCCTTCTACCTCCAGATACGAAAAATTGACAATTGACTATTTGCTACTGGAAGAATGCTGTTATTGGAGGATAGGCACCAATTAAGCGCCCCCGAAACCCACCCCCTTCAACCCCTGAGGATAATAATTGAAAGGAAAAAATTGCACCCCCTTCAATCCCCAACACAAAAAATTGACTTGGTGGAAATTTGATGCATGACCTATACTTAACAACCGGAAGATACTAATTGAAAAATTCATCACCTGCTGATACACCCTCATGATTCCTTTATCATGTCATGAGCATATATACTTCGGCACTACTACTAGGTGCACCATCAAGTCCAGCTCAATAAATGAATCATTCACGGTGAATAAACATCTACAGGGATACACATCGCATTGATATACGTCTTCCGTTGGCTTTTTATGAAACGTGACGGTTATAGTACAAATTATCCAAGCTAGATTCTAGCTCAAATATGGATTCCCTAGCTAAGTCTAGATTGGTAGCTAAGACATAGCTAGATTTTAGCTCAATTCTAGCTGGTGTGCTACTAGGGGTTTATTATGCTGAATCTCAATCATTGAAATTTTTCTAATAAATAAAAAAATTGCATTGGATATAATATTATTACAACAATGTGCATTGCTATCGCTTCTTCTCGATCTCAATAATTGGAATAATTAGAATAATTTGCTGTATCTTAACTGCAAAGGGCAGATTATTGGCTTTTTAATTAGGCAAAATGGAGCAACATTTTTTTGGAGTTTTAAATAAAAATAAACTGGAAATATTATATTTAATTCAATTATTCGGGATTGTATAAAACAGTTAATGTAGTTTTAAAGATAATGCTTAAAAATTATATAACAACAAATAGTTGACAGCAATTATTTTTTATATTATCTTAATGGACTACTTAGGGTTAAGTCCAGTATTAAAGGTTTTATACAACCGGCCCTTGAAGGGACATTTAATTTAGAAGTTCATTCATTCACGCGACCACGTGACTGAAAATAATAAGTAGCTAATAAATAACCAATTAAAGACAGCAAACTGAAAACACTCCATAGAATATTTTCATATAACTGTTTCCTTACTTGCCAAAGATTGAATTTTGATCAATTTGTTAAAATTAATGTTTATTGGGCATATACCTTATAATCTGATATATTATCTGCGAGACCCATATGACGGGATCGAGTAACGAAACGAATGCACCGGTTGAGTCGTGTTGTCCTCTAAGCACAAAGCGGTGAGTGTAACAATCGATAAATTTAGAGGTGGGCGCGCGCAAACATTTACGTACCTGCCCGCTTAATACTTTTGCGGGCCAGTGTACGTACGTCTGTAAACACGCTACAGCCCAAACTGCTGGTACGATTTGATTGAAATTTTACAAATAGGCATTTCATAACCTGGAATAGTGCTGAAAAGCTTTTGGTGCAAATCGTGCAACCGGAAGTGCCATATTGGCGCATCAACTTTTTTTAAATACAAGCCCCTATTTTTGAGAGGCCTTAAAATAGAGTGCGATATGCCAAAAAAGAAGAGACATCAATGTGTTATTTTCAGTAACTATTTCCTTACCACACAAGTTCCGGTAGATCCGTCTAAATGGCCGGCGCAAATATGGCCGGACCTGATCGAAACGGCGTGTCCGTATTTTTTCCTGCAGACGGCATTGTCGTGCAGTGGAACTCGTGCCTCAAGTAGTTTGCCCGCAAGTAGTCCATCCTCGACATCCCTCCCCCAACCGGTGGCTATGCACAAATCGGTTTCGTTGTAAGCCAATCGAGTGGGGGGTAGACATACGGCCCTAATTCTGCTGCCTCGTGCGAATTTCACAGGTCGCGAGAGTTTCATTAATGCTGTAAAAGTCCTCCAGAATACGGTATTTCCGGCCTGTTCGAAGGGTGATCCGCAGGCCGGAATCAGTGTACGTTTTTCGGGAATACATCGAAATAGGTGGGATACTCTGGAATAGTTGGGAATAATTGAAAATCTTCCTGCGATATATTCAAATCTATTGATTTATTGATCTAAACAATTGGGGAATTATTTGAAGGAATAGGTAGAATTACCCTGATTGTTTTATACATTAAGTATTGAACCAATCCAAAGCAGCATTTAGTATACCAGTAACCAATCAAATCCTGATTACAGTGATAATACGACAACGTCAACTTGACACTACTTACTCAATACTTTAATTTATAAAATAATCTGCAAAATACGATTCGTAGTCTCTTGGTTGCCTTGTTGACTCCTCATGGATGCACTACTTGTCAAATGGTAGATTTTTTGAGGCTAAAAAGACGAGAAAAATCTACCATTTTGACTCGTAGTTGACAACCATTCGGACGTCAAAACCCACGGCAATCAAGAGACTACTCGTCGTATTACTATTGATTATTTTCTACATTAAGTATTGAACCAATCCAAAGCAGCATTTAGTATACCAGTAACCAATCAAATCCTGATTACAGTGATAATACTACAACGTCAACTTGACACTACTTACTCAATACTTTAATTTATAAAATAATCTGCAAAATACGATTCGTAGTCTCTTGGTTGCCTTGTTGACTCCTCATGGATGCACTACTTGTCAAATGGTAGATTTTTTTAGGCTAAAAAGACGAGAAAAATCTACCATTTTGACTCGTAGTTGACAACCATTCGGACGTCAAAACCCACGGCAATCAAGAGACTACTCGTCGTATTACTATTGATTATTTTCTACATTAAGTATTGAACCAATCCAAAGCAGCATTTAGTATACCAGTAACCAATCAAATCCTGATTACAGTGATAATACTACAACGTCAACTTGACACTACTTACTCAATACTTTAATTTATAAAATAATCTGCAAAATACGATTCGTAGTCTCTTGGTTGCCTTGTTGAATCCTCATGGATGCACTACTTGTCAAATGGTAGATTTTTTTAGGCTAAAAAGACGAGAAAAATCTACCATTTTGACTCGTAGTTGACAACCATTCGGACGTCAAAACCCACGGCAATCAAGAGACTACTCGTCGTATTACTATTGATTATTTTCTACATTAAGTATTGAACCAATCCAAAGCAGCATTTAGTATACCAGTAACCAATCAAATCCTGATTACAGTGATAATACTACAACGTCAACTTGACACTACTTACTCAATACTTTAATTTATAAAATAATCTGTAAAATACGATTCGTAGTCTCTTGGTTGCCTTGTTGAATCCTCATGGATGCACTACTTGTCAAATGGTAGATTTTTTTAGGCTAAAAAGACGAGAAAAATCTACCATTTTGACTCGTAGTTGACAACCATTCGGACGTCAAAACCCACGGCAATCAAGAGACTACTCGTCGTATTACTATTGATTATTTTCTACATTAAGTATTGAACCAATCCAAAGCAGCATTTAGTATACCAGTAACCAATCAAATCCTGATTACAGTGATAATACTACAACGTCAACTTGACACTACTTACGCAATACTTTAATTTATAAAATAATCTGCAAAATACGATTCGTAGTCTCTTGGTTGCCTTGTTGAGTCCTCATGGATGCACTACTTGTCAAATGGTAGATTTTTTTAGGCTAAAAAGACGAGAAAAATCTACCATTTTGACTCGTAGTTGACAACCATTCGGACGTCAAAACCCACGGCAATCAAGAGACTACTCGTCGTATTACTATTGATTATTTTCTACATTAAGTATTGAACCAATCCAAAGCAGCATTTAGTATACCAGTAACCAATCAAATCCTGATTACAGTGATAATACTACAACGTCAACTTGACGCTACTTACTCAATACTTTAATTTATAAAATAATCTGCAAAATACGATTCGTAGTCTCTTGGTTGCCTTGTTGAATCCTCATGGATGCACTACTTGTCAAATGGTAGATTTTTTTAGGCTAAAAAGACGAGAAAAATCTACCATTTTGACTCGTAGTTGACAACCATTCGGACGTCAAAACCCACGGCAATCAAGAGACTACTCGTCGTATTACTATTGATTATTTTCTACATTAAGTATTGAACCAATCCAAAGCAGCATTTAGTATACCAGTAACCAATCAAATCCTGATTACAGTGATAATACTACAACGTCAACTTGACACTACTTACTCAATACTTTAATTTATAAAATAATCTGCAAAATACGATTCGTAGTCTCTTGGTTGCCTTGTTGAGTCCTCATGGATGCACTACTTGTCAAATGGTAGATTTTTTTAGGCTAAAAAGACGAGAAAAATCTACCATTTTGACTCGTAGTTGACAACCATTCGGACGTCAAAACCCACGGCAATCAAGAGACTACTCGTCGTATTACTATTGATTATTTTCTACATTAAGTATTGAACCAATCCAAAGCAGCATTTAGTATACCAGTAACCAATCAAATCCTGATTACAGTGATAATACTACAACGTCAACTTGACACTACTTACTCAATACTTTAATTTATAAAATAATCTGCAAAATACGATTCGTAGTCTTTTGGTTGCCTTGTTGAGTCCTTATGGATATACTACTTGTCAAATGGTAGATTTTTTTCGGCCAAAGAGGACTCGAGCAAGCTCTCGTCCTCCTTTTAGCCTAAAAAATCTACCATTTTGACTCAAAACCCGCGGCAATCAAGAGACTACTCGTCGTATTACTATTGAAGACTCAACTTGGGAATAATTCGGAACAACTGGGAATACTCAGGAATACATGGGAATACTTAGAAATACATGGGAATACTAGGGAATATTCGGGAATACTGATGGAGAAAATTGCGGATTACCTATATTGGAAAGCCGGAATAGTTTTAAGTTTGGGAATAGCTTCAGAATACATCGGAATACTGAGAATACTTGGGTATTCCCGGAATCAGTGTACGTTTTTTAGTCTGCGGATCACCCCTCGGCCTGTTGCACTTACCGATGTCATGTTGGAAATTGTGAAATCGTTCGTGCATTATTATTTCTTCGACTGGGATTCTCTGCTCGGACTTCTCCTCCATATCCCGGTCCCAGTCTCCCAAAACTGCTGTCCATAATGCGGCTAAAGGCAAATTGAATAGGTCGCTAAAATTGTTATACAAAACATTAAAGCGGTCTACACACGTGCTTGGGTTTCATTCAGGGACATTAAGAATTCCCTCAGCGTAAGTGAATGACGTCAAATGAACCATCTCTTAATCGAGACAGGTTATCCGATTTATTTAATCTACAGAAATTCGATTGATTTTACAAAGTGATAAAGTCCCGCCGGCCATTTTTCCGACGACAAAATATCGGCCGGATTTTTCACCGCAAGATCATAATGTGGTTTTATTTTTACTCTTTTTTTTAAAGCTAAGAATTTTCATCACCTTGAATGCAACTCTCGATTTTTATAATTTACAAAAATTCGACTGATTTTACGAAGTGTCAAAGTCCCGCCGGCCATTTTTCCGACGACAAATCATCGGCCGGATTTTTCACCGCAAGATCATAATTTGGTTTTATTTTTACTCTTTTTTTTAAGTAGGAAGGAACACAAAGTTTTCCGGAAGTTAGCTAAGAATTTTCATCACCTTGAATGCAACTGTAGGCACTTACATCGGATGAATACAAATTTTAAACACATTTTAATTGAAATTATTATCACGTCAGACATCCATTCATATCGACGGTTTATAGATTGGAAATAACAGGAAATTGATCAAATGAGACAGAATTTTTAATAGAAAAAACAAGGGTCCAGTTTTTCTAATATTTACGAGGGGAATCCAAGTTTGCATTGGACTTGAAGGGCTGTTGAAACAAAGTAAGGTATTACGCTATGGGAACGTGACGGAGCTGCGTACACAATACTTTCTCCTCAAGGAGGAAAAGCCTATTATTTTATTTAAGAATGTAATCATAGCGTTTAGAAATTTTCGTATTGATATAAAATTTCTGTCACTACATACAGGGTGAGTCAAACGGGAGGGGCCACCTTCCATAACTTCGTTCGTTTCCGAACTACATTTCGACCGCATCAGTAGACCCAAAATGTTTTTGTTTCATTGGCTAACGACATGTCACTTTGTTATTTTAAATGGCACCCTGTATATTTTTTTATTGTATCAAGTAGCATTTTTGATTGTCTTTACAACGGTGGAACAAAATCATACTCTTACATAATGTAAATTTAGAGAAAATCTCAATTGAACGTGTTCCTAAAAGTAGGTATGGATCTATCCCTTCATTTTACAAATTATTCACTTCATCAAAAAATTCTTCCAGTAAAAATTGAAAGGTAAATTTAGGTGCATCGTTTGATGCGATTCACTTTATCTTGATATCTTCACCGAGTCTCTCTGAGTAATTACGTCACACATTTTTTTATTACAACATTATGTCGAGTTAATCACATCAACAGATGCGTCTAAATTTACCTTTCGACTTTTATTGGAACAATTTTTTGATAAAGTGAATAGTTTGTAAAGTAAAAAGCCTGATCCATAATTTTACGAATACGTTTCGGGTTTAATTCATCAGGAACTTGGACGTACTCCAAAGACCACATCTGTTGAATACATAGAAATGAGCGCCGATTGGTCGCACACGGAGCAATAGAGGTTTCCTATTGGTTAAAACTTACTCTCGTTACTCCGTCGGTCGATCCTGTCATGATGACATTAAGAGCATCCCACTCACGCGTTTGTGAAAATGCCACGCATAAAATCTGTTGCATTCTGTCGGCGCGTCCCACGCATGTGTTAACACTGGCCAGTTCATCCCCATTAATGCTCCAAACGTGCAACCAGGTGGCAGCACAGGTCGCTATGTCACCGGTGAGATCGTTGATTGCGACTGTCGAAATGCAGTTCAGAGGCAGTCATATCACGTTACCAAAAATGGTTCGGATCGAATGAAAACGAACGAAATTATGGAGGGTGGCCCGTCCGGTTTGACTCGCCCTGTATATCATATTAGGTTTTTTCCTTGGTAGTTTCAACCCCTAAATTCCAACTTTTTTCAGTAATCTTTTAAGAAATGCAATTTCAATTAATGGACAACAAGATATTAGCACTTAGCAGACTGAGGACATAATTTTTTAGGTATTTACAATGACAGTCGTCTTAAAGAAAAACCGTTATAAAACTGTTCGAATTTTTTTTTTTTGAATTGGATTTGATGCGATTATTTGGTTTCAGGAATTTGGTTTCAACATAACGGAGCTTAGAATTCTTTTCCAGTAACTAGAAAAGTTCATATTGTAATATTTCCCCCGAAATCACTCCTATATCTCAATCCTTTCTCGAGTTATGAGCAAAATAACTTTACAGTATATTCTTGAGAAATTAAAGGAGAAAATGGAGAAAATTGAAGGAAAATTAGATAGAAATATGGAAGAAACGAAACTCCTGAGGCAGGAAAATCAACGATTAAAGCAAGTAATTAGTGAACAGGACACAAGATTGGAATCGGTGGAAAGGGAATTAAGAAGAAGGAATTTAATAATTAAAGGAATAGAAGATAACGAGGACGAAGGCCATGAGGAATTGAAGAGAAAGGTAGAGTGCGTGCTGAAGAGAATGGGTGTAGATATCAACATAGCAAAAGAAATGGATGAAATAAAAAGACTTGGAGTGTTCAGACGTGATTACAAAAGAGCAATAATAGTGAAATTAATAACATGGGGGAAGAAGATGGAAATACTCAGGCAAACAAAAACATTGAAAGGTTCGGACATCTGGATAGATGAGGTTATACGAAAAAGGTACAAATGGAAAGGAAACAGCTAATACCCCAATTATTGAAAGAAGCACGGTTCACAGCAACTAAATAAAATCACGAAAACCAGTGCAAAAAATTTTTAAGGAACGAAGGAATGCACAAAAAGGACTACGACAATGGCAATGGCAATGAAGAGGACGTGAGAAATTATCTGGAAGAAATAGTAAACCAACAAAAAAAGGAAAAGAGGAGCAAAGGAAAAGGGAACAATGTAACAACAACAGAAGAAGAAGGAGAAACTCGAGAAGAAAAAGGAAAGAAGGAATATAAATTCCTGTTTTGGAATATAGCGGGGATTAGAAACAAGGGTGTGGAATTATATAAAAGAATTTGAAATAGTAGGACTGACGGAGACATGGGTTGAGGAAGAGGGTTGGGAGAATACACAAAGGAGATTACCGAAAGACTACAGTTGGGAATGGCAGGGAGCGACAAGACAAAAAAGAAAGGGGAGAGCGAAAGGGGGACTTCTGATGGGAATAAAAGAAGGGATTGAAGAAATAAAAGACCAAAAAAGAAAAGAGGAAGAAGGTATAATGGACAGAAAAGTGATAATAGACAATAAGGAGTGGAGAATAATGACGGTGTACAGCAGAGACATGAAAACAACGAAAAAGAAAATAGAAGAGAGAATAGGAGAGAGGAAAGGGGAATGCATACTCATAGGAGGGGACTTCAATGCAAGACTAGGAGAGAGGGGAGCAAGAACCTGGACAGAAAACAGAGGAATCGCAAGAAGGGAAACAAAAGACAAAGTGAGGAATAAAGAAGGAAGACTCCTAGAAGAACTGGTAGAAGAAAAGGGGTGGGAAGTGTTAAACGGAAATAAAGAAGGAGATGAAAAGGGGGAGTTTACATACGCAGCAACAAATGGAGAATCGGTAATAGACTAGGTATTAGTAAACGAAGAAGCGTGGGAAGAGGTGGAAAAGTTCAGAATAGGGGAAAGGGTAGAATCAGACCACATGCCGTTGGAGGGGGAAATTAAAAGGGAGAAGAGAAAACGAAATACTGGAGACATAACGAAAAAGGTAATAAAGAAAGAAAGGTGGGATGAAGAGACTATCAACGAATACAGGCAAAAATTGGGAAAAGCAAAATTCGAAGCAAAGAGGGTGGAAGAAAAAATCAATGAGCTGGAGAAAATTATAAGAGGGGCAGTAAGAAGTGAGGAAATAATAGTAAGGGGAAATAGTCAGGGAAATGGAAGGAGATGGTTCGACACAGAATGCAAGAAGGCAAAAAGAGAGACGAGAAGAGTACTAAGAAAATGGAAAAAAGGGAAAACGAAAAGGGAAGAATACTTAAAAGCCAAAGATAAATATAAGAAGAAATGCAGCGAAAGAAAGAAACAAATGAAGGAAGAAGAAGAACAAAAGATAAGAAGTATAAAAACAGAAAAAGAAGCGTGGAAATACATAAACCAAGAGAGGAGAGAAAGGGGAGAAGATGAAATGGGAAAGATAGAGATAGAAGAATGGAGAAGGCATTTCGTAGAGTTGTTAGAGGGAGAAGAAGAAAAAGAAGGGGTAGAAGAAGACAGAGAGAAGGAACATGACATAGAAAGTACCGAGATAACAAAAGAAGAAGTGAAGAGGCAGATAGAAGAACTGAAAAAAGAGAAAGCACCGGGAAGGGATGGGATCAGAAATGAAGCGTGGATTTACAGTACGGAAGAGGTGATAGACAGAGTAGTAGAGATTTTGAATGGAGTGTGGAAGGGAGGGGGATTTCCCCGGCAATGGAAAGAGGGCGTAATCTGTCCTATATACAAGAAAGGAGATGCAAAAGAAGTAAAGAATTACCGGGGAATAACCCTCCTGAATACATTATACAAATTGTATGCAATGATACTAGGGGACAGAATGAAAGGGGAATTAGAACGGATGAAGAGCTTGCCAGATGGCCAGGCAGGTTTCAGAATGGGGAGGGGTACCATGGACAACGTGTACATATTAAACCATATAGCAAGAAGAGAAATAAAAAAGAAGAACGGGAAGATGTACGCGTTGTTCGTGGACCTCAAAGCAGCGTTTGATAGTGTAGACAGGGGAAGATTGTGGGAGCACATGAGAGAAATAGGATTGAATGGGAACCTGGTAAGAAGTATAAAAGAAATATATAAGGAAACAAAGAATGTAGTTAGAGTGAATGGAATAGAGAGCGAATGTTTTTGGACGAGAAAAGGTGTAAGACAGGGGTGCCCACTCAGCCCAACGCTGTTTACCATTTTTATAAATGATATTGATGATGTGTTCCAAAAGGGGCAGGCAGGAGGGATTGTGGTGGGCAAAGAGAAAGTGTGGTGTTTGGCGTATGCGGATGACCTGGTGATTGTAGCGAATGACGAGAGAGGGATGAGAGAAATGATAAGAATTGCAGAGAAGTATATGAAGAGAAAAAAGTTGGAAGTAAATGTGGAAAATACCAAGATAATGGTTTTCAGGAAAAGAAGAGGGAAGGCAAAAGAAAGTGAATGAAAGTGGAACGGGAGCATAATAGAGCAAGAAAGAGAATTCAAATATTTAGGGTATGTATTTAATGAAAGAAACACAACGAGAGCGCATGTAACAGAACTGGTTAAAAAAGCAAATAAGGTGGTACGAATGGTCTGGGGAATAGGAGAGCGAAAGTTTGGGCATGATTTTAAGAGGAGGGGAATGATGTTTGATAGTTCAGTGAAGAGTATGTTGATGAATGGGGCAGAAATATGGGGGTGGGAAGAACAAGAGGAAGTGGAGAGAGTACAGGAAAAGTATTTCAAGTGGGTGCTGGGCGTGGATAGAGAGACACCGGGGTATATAATAAGAGAAGAAACGAAAAGGAGCAAGTTGAGAGTGGAGACTGGTAAAAGGGCGGTGAAATTTGAGGACAGAATGGGAGAAAGATTGGACTGCATGATATTACAGGAGTGTTGGAAGGAGAAAAGGAGAGAAAAAGAAGAATGGAAAGAAAGACAAAAATACTATGAGAGAAATGGGTACGCATGGGAAGACATAGAACGACGCAGAGAACAAGGGAGATGGATGAATGGAGCGATGTGCGAGAGAGATAGAGATATAGATATACAAGAGAGAAGAGCACGGATAAAAGAATCAAGGTATAATGCAAAGTATAAGGATATCATATGTGCGGGGCTACCAAGTTATTTGAACAGAGTGAGTGCGAAAGAAAAAAGAATGATAGCGAGATTTAGATGCGGGAATGAGGAGAGAGAAAACAGATTCTGGTTGGAAGAGGAAGGGAGAGTATGCAGAGTATGTGGAGAGGCAAGAGAGACGATAGAACATATGTTGAGAGAGTGCGAGGGGATGAGAGAAGAGGAACGGGAGAGAAAATGGATATTGAACGAAAGGGGAACAGGACTAGAATGGATGAGGGAAGTAGAGAGGCAGAGGGAAATAAGGAGAGGGGAGGGAAGAGAAGACAAAAGTGGAAGATTAAAAAGAGAAGAAGGATCTTAATTTCATTTTAAATATTTTTGTATATATAATTATATTGTAAGGGCAGGGCTCATTACAAGCCGAAAGGCAAAGTAATAAAGTATTCTATCTATCTATCTATCTATCAGTATATTCTTAAGTTAATAAAGGATAAAAAACAAATTCTCTTTCAAAGGAAAACAATCGGTCTATAAAAAGTATAGCAAAAACTTGTTAAACTTTATTCTTTATTACTTAATTCCACTTTAATACTGTAAATCTGAAAAAAAATATTTCCCCAAAAATCTACTCAATAAGCAAATATCTTGTAGGTGATATAATAAAACATTGCTGATTTACTACTACTTTATTTTAGGTGTAATGATAAAATTTCTATCAATACGTGTAATTTACGAAAAACGCTACACGTGTGAATAAAATTAATGTTTTAAACATAAACCACAGTCCACCCGAATTAATCTTTGTTGGAACACTGAAAACCGTTATCTGAGGAATTTTATAACATTTTTTACCTAATTGCGTTTTGAAAAGTTGGATTTTACACAATTAGGTAAAATGTTGTACGGAATACGTTATGAAAAGCCTAAATTGTTTGACTCGCTATCGCTCGTTTTGACAAATATTACGGCTCGTCTAACAATATACGTAAATCAAGTTGATGAAAAAGAAGAGACAGAAATTTCTGTTCGTGTATCTTATTTGTTTGTTTTTCTTTGTTATTTTTTAATTATCTAGTTTATAACACAATTTTTTGAAATTACTAAAAGCAATTTGATTTAAGCTTTCTTTAGTAATAGTTCTGGAGAAAATTTAAGCTAAATTTGTTTTCGTATACTTATGTAGCTGGAAGCTACTATCAAATTATTTTAAACAAATTACAGGTTCCAAAACCTATAATTTATGCTTCTGAATTTCCATAGATTTTTAATAACTGTGATTTACACAAAACAATAACATTCTAATTTAATATTTCGTTTTCAAAATTGCCTTGATTTATGGTTCCAGGTGGAATAAATTTGAAATAAAAATAATATTTCACCTAACGCTCGGAATTATTCAGAATTCTTAATAATACTTGTTACGGCCTTGTCTTTTTCCTGACTTATAGATAGTTGCAAAAATAAACTATAAATATACAGGGTGTCCTTTTGAACTTTACTTGTCGTCACTTCCACGAAATACATCTTTAAATTAGTTACATCACTAGCTGTTTTGCATTAATTAGCTCCTGGCTTTAATATATTTCACAAATTTTTGAAAACATCTTTCAAGCACGTCATTGATTTACGAATGAAATTTTATTTATGCTAATTAAACTTAATTACGCACTCTTGGAATCAACATACCTAATTATCGCAAATAGGTGACGATCGTTAAAAACTGTTTTGTTTTGGCTTGATGTCAATCATGATTCACTTTACGCAGGTTTTGTTGGAAAGGACAAGATTTTATGTCTCTTGCGAAAAATTGTAAACAGGTTGTTTTAAATGCAATTATGTGGAGATAACACCTTATAGCAGAAATTAGAAATTTAACAGCGAGAAATCTCGAGGAGCGTCAATCAAACGCAAGGATAATCACTTTGGCGTTTGATCCGGGGATTTACGGATATTTTTAATTTTAAAGGACGCGCGAACGATTAAATCGGAATTTTAACTGTAGTCGTTTTATTAATATCGTTTTAATAGTTTTTAAAGTCCAAGTGCATTTAGAATCCTGATCCTTGTTGTTTCCCTTATTTCTTCGTGGAATAAGAAGGTAATTAAAATTAACATTAAAATTTAATTTGATCGGATCTAGTTGACTGCAACTCGTTATATTAATCTTAAAAAAATGGAATTTATAAAATATAGCCGCTTTTTTCAAGTATCGGACGTCAGTTAAAATTCTGAGGAAATGACGAGAAATGAGTTACAAGTTGTATTTTTTTGACAATTATATTTTAACGGGTACACGGGCGTTCTGTTGTGGTATTAAACAGGCTTTCAAGCTTTCGGTTAAGTGAAAATTTATGTCAGTGTCAATAAACTGTAACAATGCTTTTTGGCAGAATAACTGTCTCCGCTATTATTATTTTTTCCAATATCGACTCATTTCCTTTGATTTTAATACTTGTTTTTCGTATGCTAAAATCTGATTTTAATCCTCCACTGTACCAAAATCAGAGAGTAAATATTTTTAATCCCTTATTTGTGGAAATCAGGGATTAAATAACAAGGGACTAAAAAAGTTTTTTATTCCTGAGGGGTGTATAAAATGTTACTTACACTATTTTTTCCAATATCGACAGACTTACACTAAATTCAATTCTGAAAAAATGTCACCTACAATATTATATTTATACAATAACCAAAACGCAGCCGTTTATTATGATTGTAACCTTAGATTAATGCCAAAATAACCGGCGAATCAAAATTTGTATTATCTCAAAATCAGGAATTAAAAATTTTTACTCCCTCAAAGTCGGGGATTCAAAATTTTCAGTCCCTAATTTTGACAAAAAAGGTATTACAAATTTTTATAAAATTTAAAAGCAACTTAACCATGTACAGTATGCGTAGGTGAAAATGCCCACCCGGGAAGGTGGGAGACAAACACTGCATGTCTGGTCCACTTCAGTTGCAAGTCGGAGTGGGAAATATCGATCGGTTCTTCAGGTAAGTACGAGCTTCCTGTTTAAGTAATTTAACCCGAGACAAGGCGCGTATTGAAATTTGCGTTCTTGATGGCCGCTTTTAGAAATCTGCCCTACGCGCATTTTTTTTTAAACTTTCCCGCATCAATGATTTGTTATTAACTTTTCGTTACAATTTAACACGAGGGACGTAGGTACTGAAATAAATCTCAACATAAAGATCATTAGGTAATCGAGTCATTAATGTCTAAATCATGATTGCGATTAGTGATTTAAATCTAATCAGGCTTTGATCTTGTCCGACACGACGTGCTTTTAGCTAAACTTTACAGATATGGCATTAGGGGATCAACTCTAGACTGGATTTGCTGCTACCTCAGCGGAAGGACACAATTTGTGGAGGTTGCTAAAGTAAGATCTGATTTAATTGATATTAAACGCGGGGTGCCGCAGGGCTCTATTTTGGGGCCTCTCTTTTATATAATTTATGTAATTGACACTGATTTAAATGATGCTGTCATGTTTGCTGATGACACTTCCTTTGTTGTGGCAGCAAAGACAACGACTAGAGTCACAAGTAAAGCTAATGAACGGTTGGCGAATCTCGCAGACTGGTACCAAAGTAATAACCTTTATCTTAATAACACAAAATCTACATTCATAAGCTTTGGATCTCATGACAGCTCGTCAAGTTGCAGTCTTCTCATAAAGACTAAGGATGGTAGCATACCGCAGACAGAATTAACAAAATTTCTTGGATTACATATTGATGGTGGTGTTAAGTGGACATCACATATAGATTCAATTTGCAAACGGGTATCACCTATCTGTTACCTGGTCAGGAGGCTGAGGGCTGTGGTGGACTTCGAGATATTAAAGATGTTTTACTTTGGCCACTTTCACTCATTGATCTCATATGGTATTTGTGCCTGGGGAATGATGGCTGAATCTAACAGAATTTTTGTTCTGCAGAAACGAATAATTAGAGGAATGTTAGGTTTAAATAGAACTACCAGCTGCAAACCTTATTTCAGCAAACTCAAAATTTTGACTTTACCCTCAATATTTATATATTCCCTGCTTGTTTATGTCAGATCTAACCTCAATAAATATAAAAAACTGAATGAAAATGGTTCAGATTCAACTAGAAATAAACATGTATTGGAAATACCATCACATACCTCTGCATTTTTTGAAAGAAGCCCGTACTACATATCTGTAAAATTTTATAACAAATTGCCCAATTGCTATAAGACCCTACATATCATTCCTTTTAAACAAAAATTGAAAAAAATGTTAATCGATAAAGCCTATTATGATTTTAAAGAATTTCTTTGTGATGTAATATTACCGTTTAGTGTTTAGTGTTTAGTGTACGACTGTGATATACCTACATATGTTATTTGTTTTATTTGTTTTATTTATGCTTATTCTAAGCACTATGATATTTTTGACGTTACCCATGTCATGTATAATGATCACGTCGGTAATAAACTTATATTATTATTATTATTATTATTATTATAATGAAAGTTTTCCAATCGATTTAAATCGAGGTTAAGGCGTTGAATGCGATTGGTTCGTATCGATTGCAATCGATCGCCGCGTTGAACGGCCCTATTAATCTTCACAAATTAAAGGGAGGTTTCAACGAATAATGTGTTAAAACTAGGAACGAATTTTTCGCTAAAATTAGCACCTCCATTATTAACGTCTGTTTAATTTAATTTCTACCATTTTCTTTATATTGAAACCATTAATGTGTTATATGGGTCGAAATTGTTTACCATGCATGAAAGGATGGAAAAATGGTATCACTCGTGTGTCATAATTCATAAACAAATTACCTGGAGGTGTTAGGTTAACCTCTGAGAATCACACACGTTTAAATAATTCATAATGTCAGGAAGGTTTTATAAAATACCTAGTTATTCTCAAAATCAGAAATCTTCAAATTATTAATAATTGAAAACGTCCGTGTAAATTCCCTGTAACTGAGGTATACCTACACTTAGATCAGTATAAAACTTTAATAATAGATATTTATTTTATTAGGAGTTTAAGGGCCGCTTGCACCGCTGCTGCCTGATTAGCGCTAATCAGTGGCTAAACTGACATTAATGGATTGTTTCGACAATTGTAACCAGGATTTTAAACATGATTAGCATTAATCATCGGCGGTGCTATCGGGCATTAGTAAGACATACGAGTCACATAATGTCACTTAAACTCTGAATAAAATAGAATACTTAATTTTCAAACGCAGAGTTAACTTTGGGGGCCCTGGGCAAAGTTGCTTGAAGGCCTACCCATCACAGAACCGTATCTCTTTATATGACTTGGGGGGGGAGGGGTAAATAAAAATTTGGCAATTTAAAACAATCGAATTTTCCAAACACTTCACAATAATACTTACAAATGAAGTAATGAAGAAAATGAAAAATTTAACTTTGGTAAGGCAGATTTTTTTTGCCAATTAGGTAAGTTTTATGCCTGCCAGGCCGGCTATCGAGTAGGTATTTTATAAAACTCTGCGATTTAATTTCGAAAAAGCATGGTGCCCGGTTTTAGTTTGCCGAATGTAACTGGACGACACCCGAAATTTGCCAACTGGCAAAACTGGGGGGGTGTAACTGCTATACACTACACCTACCTAATTTATTTTTTCTTTTTTTTCACATTGAATTTTTTTTTACCGCGAAGGGGGCTCCTTGAGGGCAGCAACAATGCAGTCATTGTTGCTACAAATAAACTGTAAATTATCTTGAAACACTCAAAATTTAGCCGCTAGAAGTGACGGTCGTACCTTTCCAACACAGTCATTTAAGTAATTTATTGTTAAATGACGTTTGAAAATAATAGATATTTATTTAATTAGGAGTTTAAGTAGGACATTATGACGGAGTATGGAAGTTTAAGCGCCGAGCGGAGCGAGGCGAACTAAATCCATACGAGTCACATAATGTCACTTAAACTCCGAATAAAATACAATATTTTATTTTCAAACGAAAAAATTGAAAATTTTCTGCTCGCTTTTGTTGGGCGTCACTTTGGCATTTTGCAAAATTTCAAATAATGATGAACTTAAGCTCCTCTGGAGGCATAACACTCCACTCAAAATAGTGTCATATAAATGACGGTTATACCTTGTCAAGACCGTCTTAAATAATTATTGTTATGTAACGTTTGAAAATAAAGCATATTATAGTATATATAGGTATATTTATATATATAGACTGGTGTTTACAAAGCTTTATTCAACACAAAATAGATCATAACATCTAATACTAAAGGAAACATACTTAATTAATACTTAATAGGATAGCCATCCGCTTCAATACATTCTTGCATCCTTCTCGGCATGCTATTTACTAAGTTAACACAGTAATTAATATTCAGCCTTAAACTATCCCACACACGAAAAACATGGGCCGCCAACTCCTGGACCGTCCTATCGCGAACCCCATGATGACCCACATCATCCCATTCGCGGACGATCTGGCCCCACAAGTTCTCGATGGGGTTCAAGTCCGGTGATTTCGCGGGCCAGTTGATCAGTTCAATTTCTTCATGCTGTTGGAACCATTCTCTCACAGCGTGGGCGGTGTCAGAGTTTAAGTGACATTATATGACTCGTATGTCTTACTATTATGCCCGATTAATGCTAATCATGATTAAAATCCTGGTTACAATTGTCGAAACAATCCATTAATGTCAGTTTAGCCACTGATTAGCGCTAATCAGGCAGCAGCGGTGCAAGCGGCCCTTAAACTCCTAATAAAATAAATATCTATTATTAAAGTTTTATACTGATCGTTAAAAATGACATTACAACAAAACAAGCCGCGGCAACAAATTATCACTAAGTGTAGGTATACCTGGGTATACCTTAGTTGCAGGGAATTTACACGGACGTTTTCAATTAATAATAATGTGAAGATTTCTGATTTTGAGAATAACTAGGTATTTTATAAAACCTTCCTGACATTATGAATTATTTAAGCGTGTGTGATTCTCAGAGGTTAACCTAACACCTCCAGGTAATTTGTTTATGAATTATGACACACGAGTGATACCATTTTTCCATCCTTTCATGCATGGTAAACAATTTCGACCCATATAACACATTAATGGTTTCAATATAAAGAAAATGGTAGAAATTAAATTACACAGACGTTAATAATGGAGGTGCTAATTTTAGCGAAAAATTCGTTCCTAGTTTTAACATATTATTCGTAAAAACCTTCCTTTAATTTGTAAAGATTAATAGGGCCGTTCAACGCGGCGATCGATTGCAATCGATACGAACCAATCGCATTCAACGCCTTAACCTCGATTTAAATCGATTGGAAAACTTTCATTGAAGCCTGATTAGATTTAAATCACTAATCGCAATCATGATTTAGACATTAATGACTCGATTACCTAATGATCTTTATGTTGAGATTTATTTCAGTACCTACGTCCCTCGTGTTAAATTGTAACGAAAAGTTAATAACAAATCATTGATGCGGGAAAGTTTAAAAAAAAAATGCGCGTAGGGCAGATTTCTAAAAGCGGCCATCAAGAACGCAAATTTCAATACGCGCCTTGTCTCGGGTTAAATTACTTAAACAGGAAGCTCGTACTTACCTGAAGAACCGATCGATATTTCCCACTCCGACTTGCAACTGAAGTGGACCAGACATGCAGTGTTTGTCTCCCACCTTCCCGGGTGGGCATTTTCACCTACGCATACTGTACCTAATCATCTAAAAAATTCAACATTTTTATTTTGGCCTGAAACTCCGGACTTGCCCATTTGGAGTCATCCTGAGCAACTCTTTTCTTAATAAAATTTTTCGATTAAAAAAATGCCTAATGGGTTTTTCGAATTTTTAACCTCCCCAATTTCCATCAAAATTTAAAAAAAATGGGAGGTTACTGCATTAACCTCCCCAATTCCCATCAAAATTTTTAAAAAATCGAGATATAATTTATCAGGACTTTTAGTATGTTAAACAGTACATAAAAAAAATTCTAATACGCATAAAATTTTTCAAATAATATTTTTTTGATGGCCACAAAATACGGTAAAAACAAGTTTTCTGTATTGTTTAGAAGACTAAATTCTAATTATGGCGCTCATAAAACTGTCTTTACTTGTATCAGCAAAAGAAATTGCAACGTTGCCATTTTCAAACGACCGATCCCTATATGGGAAGGTAAAATATCGTCAAAATGTGAAAGCACTTAAGTCACCAAGGAATTAAGATTAAGCTTAAGGTTTTTCGTTATTTCATCATTTCGTCCTTCGGCTTCTACTTTAATTAATCCTTACTCAATTAAATTATATCTAGATTTAATTTTTCAAACACTCAACACGTAGGTAAATGCAGACTAAAATTTATTGCTCTGACATTTCGTTTCTTGTGCAGATTTAATAGCTGTTTCCAGTCGATGAATGCGGAAATAGTTATTGAATAGTTATTGAATCTGTCTGTATGTATGTACGTACGTACGTGCGTTTGTCAACGCTCTACAGACCAAACTGCTAGATCGATTTGGATGAAATTTGGTACATAGGCATAACCTAACTTAGATCTGAAAAGCTTTTGGAGGAAATCGTGCAACCGGAAGTGCCATTTTGGCACATCAACTTTTAAATTTTAAATACAGACCCCTATTTTTGACGTCACCATAAGAAAGGCCTTCAAATTCTGCTTCTAGACATGTATTCACTCTTACTGCCCTTTTGACCAAAAATAAAAAAAAATTGATTTTTATCGGACATTAAAATCGCGGTACAGACCAAGACCCTGAACCGATTTGGCTGAAATTTTGCACATGGGGATTGTATTACACGTCGAAGAGTTGAACGAATTTTGGATTCAATCGGCCAACGAAAAGTGCCGTTTTGGCGCACCAATTTCTCTCAATTAACCATCCAAAACAAGTTTTTGAAAGATTTATTGTCACCATCAGAAAGGTCTTCAAATTCTGGCTTTAAATAAGACAAAATTCATTCACATCTAGTGCTCTTTGGATCAAAAAACCGAAATTTTGTAATAATACTAAAAATACAAAGATTCACGCGATGGGGAGGTTCCGCCACTTCTCTGCTGCCTTTTTTTGATTTGTTTTTGGTCTTAGTAGGCTGTGGTTATATTTTTGAAAAAATGTTAACTACTCAGAAATCAACTCTCTGTGGTCTACATCCAAGAAAAAAAATTGTTACGATATTCCATAAAACAACAAAGATACAGGAGATCGGCTAAAGTGAGACACTTTAATTTAATGTAATCAACCGATTTGCCCCAAAATCGCTTCATCATCTACAGGGTGCTCACTGAACGTGACGCCTGAAGCAGGAAAAATTCGATTTTTCCTTGCTAGCTTTCGGCTTAAATCCGAAAGCGAGCAGTCAATAAAATCCACGCGCATCGATTGCAATTCAGGTCTTTGTCAGGTCAGGTCCCGGTCTAATCGTTTGGCTAATTTTTAGAAAGTTTTCCTATTCCCTTTGTTATCAAGCGTGAGCGAGGCGAAGCCGAGCAGAACGAGTTTTCGGCCAAGGGAAAAAGGAAAAGTCAGAAACATCCACGCGAAAAGCCTCACTTTCCGCAACCAACGAAAAAAAATATAAATTTTTGGCTAAGCATTCAACTATTATTATACTGACGGACATTTTTTCAAAAACAACTTTTTTGGGTTCCCAGGACCCTAAAACGTAAAGATTTCATGTTTTCGGTGATTCGATTTTTCTGAATTTTTTGATCGATTCCAGTAACTGCTTCGCGCTGCGTAGAAATTAAAAATTAAAAATTTTGATTCCCGGGCTATTTTTGGCATTAATCTAATGCGTTTTGGTTATTGTACAAATATAATGTTCTAGGTGACATTATTTCAGAAGTGAATTTAGTGTAAGTCTGTGGATATTGGAATATTTATTTACGTAATAATTAGTTATGAAAAGTCCTACATTATTTGACGAGCCGTAATATTTGCCAAAACGAGCGATAGCGAATTTTGGAAAATTATATTATATAAGTAACAGTAACACCCGACTAAACTATTTTTTAGTCCCATGTTACTTAATTTACTATTATTTCAACGTGTGTAGCAGGTTTCACCCTTTCTACACGGTATATATAAATAAACCTCCAAATAAGGCTTCAAGTGACCCAACCGTGAAAGTGAATTCATGTAAGTTAAATTGCAGCCATTTAGAACAACCAAATTACCAAACGAGCCATTGGTAAAACTGGTTTGAAAGCGATGTATCTAAGTGTTATATAAACTCCTGTCGATGTTCACTAGCCGGAAGGCAGTTAACAAAACTGAAATTGAAACTGAAAGGATTTACTCACTTGTTGATGCAGTGAGCCGCCGTCAGTAACCATTCCGGAGATATCAAAACTCCTCCACACCAATGACCTAAAAATCCAAATTGAGGGTGCAACAGTTGAAGGGAAACCTGCAAATAATTACGACTATAATTTTCGAAATGAATGCACTATGGCAGTGATGAATGTTTTCATCCTGACAATGACCCAAATTGGAGTGGTCTTGCAGTTAATCTCCACTCGCAAACATATTGGCAATAAATTTACTTACAATAATTTAACAAATTGCAAGAGATAATTACTTATACAACACTCTGTAATTTTTCCAGAATTATTAATTATTTATTCCACTCGGACAGGGATCTTTAAACTGGGCTTGGATGGAAGGTGTTGGCAAGAGCTTGCTGGCCTCTGTTGAAGGTTCAGCGGAAAATTTGCAAATTACACTTTGGCAGATTTGGGACATTAAAGGACGAATAGGCGCCGTTTCACGCTGAGGGCGTCTTTCTTCATGAGAGATCCTTGGCCTCTTAAAAATAACCGAAGAGAGTTTGGAAATGCGAATCGGATTAGATAATTTCTGCTGCCGTGCTGGGCAGAATACTGACCAAAAAATATTAAAAATTAAAATTATGCTCAAAAAAATTCTTTTTCTATTTGGGCTTTCCTAATGAACTTGAAAATATTGACAATTCGAAATACAAAAAATAATATAAAAAACGTGCTTCACAGGGCTCTTAGTGCACTCGGATTTTATAAAACTCGGGCTTTTCGCCCTCGTTGTCCAAACATCCTCGTGCGATAATAATTATAATAATAATAATTGGCACACGGACGTTGAAAAAACGTTTAAAAAAAACCAGATTGGTACGTTAAAATGACGTTGAAGTGTCCGCGAAATCAACGTGATTTTCAACGTCTTCTCGTTAATTGTACGTTAGAAAATCAACGACCCTTTAACGTAAACTTTTACATTATTTTTTAACGTCAACAGATAAACGTTAAAAAAATACAAAATACACGTCATTTTTCTAACAGTGTGTTTAAAAATCGTTTAGAATTTGACGTGTTTTTCGGTACCGGAAATAGGTGGCCAGACAATGTTAACGTCTTTTCTACGTTAATTTCCAGGATACCTCGACGTCATTTTGACGTTGATGATTCGACTAAAATTCAACGTGTGCGCTCGAAGATAATTGACAATTACTCCCCTCGACCAAACATTCAGAAAATTGTCCACATCTCATCTCAACGTCGACGCTGAGAGAGAAGAACTGTGAGTAAGTGACTACCATCAATACCAGTTTATCCTGTGGATAATGTTTTGGAATGATTTTACAAATGTTGTCTAGAGCTCTTATACACGGTTTGCTAAGTAATAACGGCTCATTTCAACTATCAGCGCCACCTACACTCCCTCAATGCAACTACACAGGAAAGTCAACTTTAAGTCGGAATTTCAACGTCATTTCAGAAACGACAAAAAAACTTTAATACTACAACGTTTTTATTACGTCCAAAATTATACATATATTTAACGTTGAACGTCATCAGTGGTTACACCCTTTCGATACGTCTTTAAGTCGTCTAAATAAAAACTGAAATATGACGTTACAAATAGAACGTGTGTTCAACGTGCAAAAGTGTCCGCTATAATTATAAATATCCCAATTTCGTGATTTCAGACACGACTAAAACACATTCATATTCTAGCGTGTATATAACCTCCAAAACTACACACTTGTTAAACGTTGAACGCCATGGGTATATTTGGACACGTTTCTAAGTCGTATGTATAGAAACTCAAATATAACGTTATAAATTCAATGTTTGTTCGACGTGTCCGTTGGTTATAGAAATATTCCACTTTAAGTCGTGATTTGAACGTTACTTTAAACACGACTAAAGAACGTTAATATTGTAACGTACTTATAACGTTCAAAATTACACACTTATTTAATGTTGAAGTGCAGCACCATTTTGACACGACCTAAAGTCGTCCATAAAAAGACTAAAGTTTAACGTTGCAGATGAAACGTTTATTCAACTTGCAAAAGTGTCCTTTGCTTAGAAATATTCCATTTTAAGTCGTGGTTTGAACGTAACTTTAAACACGACTAAAGAACGCTTAGATTGTTACGTACTTACAACGTTCAAAATTACACACATATTTAATGGTGACCTGCAGCACCATTTTGACATGTTTTCAAGTCGTGATTAAAAAGACTAAAGTTTAACGTTGCAGATGAAACGCTTATTCAACGTGCAAAAGTGTCCGTTGGTCAGAAATATTCCACTTTAAGTCGTGATTTGAACGTTACTTCAAACACGACTAAAGAACGCTAATATTGTAACGTAGTTATAATGTTCAAAATGACACATACACATATAGTTTGACGCATTATGCACGTATTTTATATGTGATCAAATAGACGTCATTTTAACGAACGAATATCTACCTTTAAAAGACGTCATAATCACAAAATGTCCAATACCATAACGTGATTTTGAAGTCAAAAAAATGACGTGTCTGATTTCACCAAAATTGCAACGTCACCTTTCCAACCAGTAACGTGAAATCAACCACCTCAACGTGATTTTAACGTTGAAAAAGCGTATGTGTGCCCGCTGGGCTATATTAGACTCAGAATTTTATGTTCCATTAAAAGGTGGTGCGAGCGTTTTGGGACAGCCTCTAGATTTTCAACCTTTTTTCTACGAACCGGCAACATATTTCTTTATTCAAAACTGTCAAAGCAGCATTGTTGTAATCTGCTGCTATGAAAATTTTGATAATTTAGGTCACACGGCTTAAACTGTTGTTAGTGAGATGTAATTTTATGAGTACCAGTAAAGTCTAGACGTGCCGCTTAACTTTCACCACCTTTCCAACGTAAAATTTTTGTAATCAAATGCAGTAAACCGACGTAACTAAACTCGTGTCCAAGGAATAGTAAAATTGATTTGGTTTATAATAAATCTAGGAAATAATTAAAATTATTGCCAAAATTTCAGTCTGTTAATGCTAAATTTGCGAATGTGCCGTGAATAAAATTCTTGAAATGCATTTTAACCCCGAGTGTGAAAGTTTACTGCCCGAGCGAAGCGAGGACAATAATCACGAGAGGGATTAAATGCCACTTCAGTTATTATATGCGTTATTTTTTGCACTCCCATCCAGTTGGAAAATAAAATAGCCGAAAAATATTTAAATGTCGCTTTGCCGGAGGTTAGTCGGTCAATAATGCAAGAATCAATGGATTCTTTATAAAATTAGCATTACTTGTGAGAGATACACAACAAAATTACCCGAATTTAGCAAAATTAACACCTAGGAGGTTGAGAAATTGTAGAGGGGGATGAAACGTCATCATAGTGGATGAGAATTAATCCTAATTTAGCAGAATTACAGAAAATAACACGAAAATGATGCAAAAGCTTTTAGGGAGTTGAAATATTGCGAAAGGGTTGAAGAAGCGAAAAAGGTAAACATAATCCAAATGATTCCAATTAATTACCGAAGAGAAACGATAAATTACCCGTAATTAAGCAGAATTACAGAAAATAACACGAAAATAAGCCAATATGCAAATTTGCCTGTTGGGGGTTGAAATCTTCTGAAGGGTGTCGGAAAAGTGAAAAAGGCAAACAAATGAGTAAAATGTATTACGGAAAAAAGGCAAAATTGAGCGAATAGTACAAAATTAATGCTCGGGGGGTTGAAAAATGAAGAAGGGGGATAAAAAGTCAAGAGGGGTTAAAATGAACTATAGTTAAGTATGGGGGGCTGATCACTAGTGGAAGTAGTTGTACATCCGGCTTGGAATTAATTCCGGAATTATGGAATCATTACGGAATTATTCTGGAATTAATGGAATTAGTTGGAATTAGCCGGAATTAGTTGGAATTAGTTGGAATTAGCTGGAATTAGTTGGAATTAGTTGAAATTAGCTGGAATTATTTGGAATTAACTGGAATTATTATGGAATTATTTGGAATTGATATGGAATTAGTAAGGAATTATTTGGAATTGATAAGTACGTCATTTAAAAGAAAATAAAGGAATTAGTTGGAATTAACTGGAATTAGTTGGAATTGGTTGGAATTGTTTGGAATTAATGGAGCTAAATCGGAATTAGTGGAATTAGAATGGAATTAATGGAATAAGAATGGAACTAATGGAATTAAAGGAATTAGTTGGAATTAGCTGGAATTAGTTGGAATTAGGTGGAATTATCTGGAATTAGTTGGAATTAAGTGGAATTATTTGGAATTGATAAGTATATCATTCACTATCACTAGAAACACCTCACTACACCGAAACACTTGATTTACACTGCTGACGCGTTTCGAACACAATGTGCTCATTATCAAAGCCGAAGCTAAAACAACCTGCCTGTCTAGAAACTGAAATATTTATAGGCCCACCCGCGTAGCTCCGCCCCTCGCCTGATCTCGGTAGACCAATCACAGGTCGAGAAATGGTCACGTAAGGGTGAACACGTATAAATACAACAAGTCCTACTTAAAGTAGCGTAAACAAAGATGAATATGCGATCGGGCCTGTATCAGCGTTCATAAGCCTATCTCTAGACTTATGAATTACGATACTCTCCCAAGCGTCGAGCATCTGCATCTTGTTAACGCTACAAACTAACTTAATATTATCACTTATTCTATGGTCATTGTGTAAAGCATGTAGGGCAACACTGGATTTCTCAGTTCTGCCATATTTAAGGTGGGCTAAGTGCTCCTTAAATCTGGTGCTGATAGACCTTCGTGTTTGACCTACATACTTTAGATCACAATTTTGACAATTGATTTCGTATATACCAGATTTTTCGCTATTCCCTACTTTATCTTTCGGGTTGCCTAAAAGGTTTTTCAGTTTGTTTTCTGATCTGAAAACTGTCCTTAAATTTTGATGGGCAAAAAACCTTGTCAAACCTCTTGTCAACTGAGGTTCAAAAGGTAGTGCGACAAATTTTAAGTCCTGTTTTTGTTCTTCGAAGCGAAAAGTCGTGGCGTTTAACACTTGTTGTTTGAATTTTAACTTCCTAATGATGTTGTCTATTAGGAAGTTAAAATCTGGTATATACGAAATCAATTGTCAAAATTGTGATCTAAAGTATGTAGGTCAAACACGAAGGTCTATCAGCACCAGATTTAAGGAGCACTTAGCCCACCTTAAATATGGCAGAACTGAGAAATCCAGTGTTGCCCTACATGCTTTACACAATGACCATAGAATAAGTGATAATATTAAGTTAGTTTGTAGCGTTAACAAGATGCAGATGCTCGACGCTTGGGAGAGTATTGTAATTCATAAGTCTAGAGATAGGCTTATGAACGCTGATACAGGCCCGATCGCATATTCATCTTTGTTTACGCTACTTTAAGTAGGACTTGTTGTATTTATACGTGTTCACCCTTGCGTGACCATTTCTCGACCTGTGATTGGTCTATCGAGATCAGGCGAGGGGCGGAGCTACGCGGGTGGGCCTATAAATATTTCAGTTTCTAGACAGGCAGGTTGTTTTAGCTTCGGCTTTGATAATGAGCACATTGTGTTCGAAACGCGTCAGCAGTGTAAATCAAGTGTTTCGGTGTAGTGGGGTGTTTCTAGTGATAGTGCATTTTTCCACCGAAGTTGTCCAGTGTTTCCATAGTGAAGTATATCATTTAAAAGGAATTAAAGGAATTAGTTGGAATTAGCTGGAATTAGTTGGAATTATTTGGAATTAATATGGAATTGTTTGGAATTAATGGAACTAAATCGGAATTAGTGGAATTAGAATGGAATTAGAATGGAATTAATGGAATTAATGGAATTAATGGAATTAAATTGGAATTATAGGAATTAATTCCCGATTGGAATTAATTGTACACAATTTCTTTGAGTGATCAGCCCCCCAGTTAAGTATAACTAGCGAAAATTACTCGAAAAGAAGCGGTCTGCGTAAATTTTGAAGGGGTTGAAAAACTGTGCATGAGTTATCGAAAAAATCACAAAAAAGCCCGAGAAAATCAATAAAACGTATTTACTGCGCTTGCTATGGGCTAGGGGATATATGGCTAGGGGTAGTTAGCAGCCTACCACCATTTATTTGAAGAAATTTACAGTTTCAACCCTTAAATTTCATCCCCCCTTAGCAACGGCACTTCAGTCCCGCAAAAGAGTGCCTAAAAGTGCAACTTCAGTCCCGGGTGTGCAAAAAATAGTATTAGGGGAGACCATGTGGGTAATGCCGGCCATGCCATTTTTCGGCTGTAAAACATTATTTCGCTTTTCTCAGTAACAAAGATTTGATCATGTACCAATAACGAACCAAAGTAGGTCTGAAAGACTGATTTTGCTGTCTGTGTTATATCGATAGAAGATTTTTGGAAGACGGTACAGCTCTCATTTTCATTCTCGATAAATGAGATCGAATTTTTATGCTTTTAGTGCCGTAGCAGAATGCGGAGGTACTCTTGTCTTAGCTTATTCGCTCGCTCGCTCGCTCGCTCGATCGCTCCTCAGTCTGTCCGTCGGATAACTTGAGAACGGATTGAGATATCGAGCTGAAACTTGGTAGGCAGCTTCGTCTCCCGAAAAGTAAGGCGGGGATTGCTTTTGGGCCATATCGGACCAAGGGGGTGGGAGCTAGGGGTGAAAAACCGAAAAACTACTAATTGCAATAACTCGAGAACTAGTGGAGATATCTTGCTGAAAATTAGTATGCACGTTCGACCTTCAAGTCTGTTGAAAGTGAGGGGGTGCCAATTTCGGGGGATGAAATTTAGGGGATGAAAACCACAAAAAATATGATAACTCCGCAAGGGTTGCACGCAGCTGTCGGAAACTCAACGTACACACATATATCGGTGAAATCTTGTGGGGGATGCGTTTTTTCGTAAAATCGAACAAATGGGGTGGAAATTAGGGGTAGCAACTCGAAATTCCGCTTAATAAGTACTAGTCGAAATTGGCGTCATTCGATAGCTTTCCATTAATTATTCAAAAAAGGTGTCATTCATATTTTGCGAAAAACCACCCTTATAGGCGCTACAACCCCTAACATGCAGAAACACAAAAATACGAGAACTCAAAAACTACTCAACGTATCAAGGCAGAATTTGGTTTGTGAATTTCCAGTGACATTATAGGTGGATGGACAAATTTTCAAAAATATCTAACAAAGGGGATGAAATTTAAGGGTTGAAACTTGAAATTTCTTCAAGTAAATGGTAGGCTAAAATTACGGGGTTCGATAGATTTCGGTCAACTATTGAAAAAAGGTCTTATGAGTTTTCAATCTAAAACCAACCCCTGGGCCATTAACCACCCCTAACTCTTTGCAAGTCGATAATTATATTTTATTTATTTTTTCTGAAACCCTATTGGTTTATTTATGAACAACTGAAGTCAGTAAATACGCAAGGAGTTATGTCACACCGGAAAAATAAACTCACCCCTGTAAATCATAAAGGGGTGAAATCATGAGGTGTTGAAAACACGAAACTACAAATTACCTTAATTTTTAAACGAATTGGGTTAGGGTGGTGAAATTGAAAACACAACTTCCTTTAGGGCATGTGGGGGTGGTGAAATAGGGGGTTGGAGTTTAGGGGTTGAAACGTCCATAAAGCCCTGTAATTTGACACAGAGAAGCAATATCTTCTGCGAAACTGTGACATCTTACACACTGCATCTTCGAGAAGGGAAGATCGAATTTTAGGAGAAAATTATCGAAGGGGATGAAAGTTAGGGGTGGAAACTCGAATTTTCAATGAAGAATGTATAGTTGAAAATATTACCATCCGATAGCTTTCTATTGATGGTACAAAAAAGGTCTTATTCATCATTCGCGAAAAACGACCCTTAAAGGCGGTACAACCTCCTAACATGCCGAAACAAAAAAATGCGAGAACTCAAAAACTGCTCAACGTATCAGGGCTAAATTTGATGTGGTAACTTACAGCGCCACTGTAGGCGGATGGGCAAATTTTCATTAATATTTAACAAGGGGGATGAAATTTAAGGGTTGAAACTGGAAATTTTTTCATGTAAGTGGTGGAATAAAATTATGGGGTTCAATAGATTTCGGTCAACCATTGAAAAAAGTCTTATGAGTCTTCATCCTAAAACCAACCCCTACGCTACTAACAACCCCTAAGCCCTAGCAAGCGGAGTAAATATATTTCATTTATTTTTTTTTGCTTTCTTCTAATTTGTTATTAATTTAAAGTGATTTTCATTAATTTTTGACCCATCCACAATTTTTCAACCCCTTTCATGATATGTGAACCTTCAAAGAGCAAAATTTACCCAGACCGCTTTTTTTTCGGGTGATTTCCGCTGGTTAATTTTGTAAAATTCGCGCAGTTTTGCCTTATGAATTGTTCTTGCCTTTTTCACTTTTTCGACCCCTTCGCAATGTTTCAACCCCCAAAAGTCAAATTTGCATAATTGGCTTATTTTCGTGTTATTTTCTGTAATTCTACTTAATTACGATTAATTCTCATCCCTTTTAACTTTTCACCCCCTTTACAATTTTTCAACCCCCTAAGTGTTTATTTTGCAAAATTCACATAATTTAGTTTTCCTTCGGTAATAAATTGAACTCAATTGGATTATGTTTATCTTTTTCACTTTTCCAACCCCCTTCGCAACATTTCAACCCCCAAAATCTAAATTTGCATAATTGGTTTACTTTCGTGTTATTTTCTGTAATTCTGCTTAATTACGATTAATTCTCATCCACTTTGACGTTTCATCCCCCTTTACAATTTTTAACCCCCTAGGTGTTAGTTTTGCCAAATTCGGATATTTTCGTTTTTCTTCTGTAATAAATTGAACCCATTTGGATGATGATTAAATTTTTCACTTTTTTCATCCCCCTTCGCAATGTTTCAAGTCTTCAAATGCTAAATTTACATAATTGGGTTAATTTGGTGTTATTTTCCGTAATTTTACTTAGCCACGGTTAATCCTGATACCTTTTGATTTTTCATCCACCTTTACGATTTTTCAACCCCCTAAGTGCTAATTTTGCAAAATTCGCATAATTTCGTTTTTCGACGGTTATAAAATTGAACGCATTTGGGATTCAGTTTACCTTTCACAATTTTTCAGTTTCCTTCGCAATAGGTAGGTATAAGTGCTTATTTCAACCCCCACAAAAGTTTTAATTGCATAATTTGGTTATTTTAGTGTTTTATTTCGTAATTCTACTTAATCCACACTTCATTTTCATTCCTCTTGACTTTTCATCACCTTTTTTCATTACCTTGGACTTCTCATTCCCTTTTTCAACCCCCTTAGTGCTAATTCTACATACCTACTTCGCAAATATGATGTTTTTTTGTTAACTCTCTACTGTTTAATTATGTACGGCCAATTTTCATAATTTCGTCTTTTTAACACTACTGTGCGTCTGCGGAGGCACTACTACTAGGTGCAGATTTATAAAATCTGCACCCGACTCCACCAGTAAATTCAGCTCGCCCCTACATACACATTAACAAGGTAAACATCTACAGGGACACACATCGCATTGATATACATCTTTCGTTGGCTTTTTGTAGTGAAATAGTCAAATTCTTCGATAACTTAGGATCACGTGTTTTGTTAGACATAAATGTAAACGCATACACTTTTGGGTAATTGCGGCCTTTTGTTTGGGGGTATATCGACCTAAGGAAAGAAACTTAAAGTCTGAGGTGACAGAAAAACTGCTTCTAAAAGAAACTTTTTTGCATTACCTGGATCAATTTTCTCAAAAAAAAAAAAATTTTTGGATTTTATCCGGCTTATGTTAACGGGAACCAAAAGTGTAGTTATTAAGAATGTTATGCGTTTGTATGTGAGTTCTGCAATTAAATTGTCTAATTGCTACGATTAAGCGTTAATTTTTTTCAAACACCTGTAGTTTTTAACTTCTACGCATCGCGAGCAGTTACTGGAATCGATCGGAAAATTCAAACAAATCGAATCGCCAAAAACATGAGATCCTTACGTTTTAGGGTCCTGGGAACCCAAAAAAGTGGTTTTTGAAAAAATGTCTGTGACCAGGTTTTTCATTTTTTTTCTTGATATTGGCAAAGGATGAAAATGTGAAATTTGGTGTGCGTTTTCTACTCATAAAAGTCAAATCGTTACGTCAAATCTTTACGTTTTACGTATCAGGGTCCTAGGAATCCGAAAAAGTGATTTTTGAAAAATGTCTGTCTGTGTGTCTGTGACCACGCTGCAGCTCAAACTACTGAACGTGCTGAGATGAAATTTGGCATATATATTCAGTGGGAGATTTGTAGGTGCTGATTAGAATTTGGGCCACATCGGTCCACGGAAAGTGCCTTTTTGGCACATCAACTTTAAAAATTTAAATGCAAACCCCCATTTTCCGCGTCACCATATGAATGCCCTTGGAATTGTGCTCATACAAATGTATTCACACTTGTGCCCTTTTGACCAAACAATGGTGCCGTGAAAAAAAACTTGTGCATGACTGTATATTTTTATTACCGGAATTGATAGCTGATTATTTTTCAAGTCGAAAACCTTAGTGCCATTTTTTCGAAAAATGTCATTTTAGCGGCAAAAGGACCCTTGTTTCAATTTATTTTACAAAAAATCATATTCTTACTATCGAATTCGACAGCTGTTGTATTGCCGGATCAAAAATCTTAGTGCAATTGTTTAGAAAATTTCCATTTTAAGGACAAAAAGGCCCATTTTTGAGCTTTTCTTAGCAAAAGGGCATACTATCATTATCGAATTCGATAGCTGTTGCATTGCCGAATCGAAAACCTTATGCCATTTTTCGAAAAATGTCATTTTAGGGGTGAAAAACCTTTGTATTTTAGATTTTAGTAAATGAGCGCCGGGCGCATCAGCCATCGAGAACCTTGGTTAAATAAAAGTTAAATGCTACATTTACAAATTCTGTGAAAAAGTAGAAGTTTCTACCGTCTCCGAGACTGCCAATTTTTTTTGGTACATTTTTCATTAATTTGGCAAATAAAGTTTTGATTCAGTATACCTTTGGCTTTTCATTGAATCATTTTTAATCACTAAGCCCCAATTGCACTGCTCTCCCTTAAGTGACCCTTTTAAAAACCTTGGAAACAATTATTGACAGAATCTTTTCCACAGTTTTTAAGGGTCACTTAAAGTTAAGGGAGAGCGGTGATGCAGTTTTGGCTAACACTAACACTAACATAACCCATCGAAACGCTTAGAGGCCCGCCCTTCCCCCCTCTCCCCTAAACATTTCTTCTTTTTCCAACTTTTAATGTTCTTTATCTCTAATAAAATGGAAAGCTGAGTGATTAAATTCTCATCAATAATAATTCTCTTAAGTACAGCGATTATGATTTAAATTGCTAAATTCTCTGGCTACATTTTGCAATCATTAAGAGAATTGATATTTCTCAGTTTGAAATGATAAAAACTCGTCTAATTTTTTTGATTGCCATTACACTTTCCATTGCACCCAGGAATTTGGTTGAATTGATGAGTAAAAGCTCTGGAGATTCCGATCGCCCTCCACGCATTTATTTATTTTCATTTTTCATCCCTTTAAAAGGCAGGATCATCCCATAAAGATCGAACGCTATTTTGAGCCCGGAAATATAAGTCTGAAGGGACTTGCCCTTAGCAAATTAGTAAAACAACCGGCGTACTTTTTGAAAATGAATAATGCAGATCCGTAAATTATAAACGATGTTTACAGGAAATGGTAATGACCTACTGGGGAGATTTTTTCGCTCAAGACATTGAAATTACGCAAGTCGAATACCAGAGGATTTTCAACTTGAACTCTGTAACTTACCTGCCAGGGCCAAGCACCTCTGGCGCTCTGCTTTCCGTGGATGATGCGTCCAAGGGCGCCGACTCGGGGTTGTCTCGATCTCCTTAAGCTCCTTCCACAATCTGCACAAAACACGCACGATTATCCTCCGGAGTGGCCTTCCTGATGTTACCTTGGTGTATTGACATTGACCCAGGGATTAGCAGCAGGAACACCAACAGGAAGCCCATAGCACTAACATGTCCAGCTATCTATGCTTTAGAGGCTTACTACACCCCGACCTCCGAAGAGAGAGTGATTGTAACAATGAAAGTGGTCAACACTGCATAGAACTAGGCCTCCTCACCTATACTAACCCAGATTGATCATTCCACAGGTGGTCGACGTCTTATCAGGATGACAAAACCACCATCCAGACCCTATTTCCAACGACTTTCTACGAGAAAATTGGAGTATCCGTCCAAAAACCTGCACGCATCGACTTTCACTCAAAAGTAAAAACTCATAACACGTCTCATTTTCACGTAGTCATGAAACGGCAATTAAACGCTCCTTCTGCCGTTTGTTGGATAAAATGCAAATTGGAATCCAAGAAAACGAGGATTTCTAAACCGAGTCAAGTGTTGTTTGCTCTATATTAAACGACTGCATGCAATTTGCAATTATTTCTCTAGCAAGAATGCGAGAAGATTTATTTAATTATGGAAAATACTTCAATGCATCATCTGTTGGATTGGAAACTTGGGAAACGAGATTTGTAAATATTTTAAAACTCCGCGATTCGACGCTTCGAACAAAAAGCAAAGTTGGGAATGTCTGATTCTACGAAAGGGTGTGATTTGTCAGAATTGGAGTGAGAGTCCTCGATTTCGTCTGTCTTCTACCTTCTTTCCATGTTTTGAATTTGAGTTACGAGCTTTTAAACTCTCATTCCTCACAGTTTACGACAGTTTTTCTTAAAAAGACTGTTAGAGGGGGAGAAATTCTGAAAAAAGTGGCAAAACGCTCTATGGAAAAGAATTACTTACGCCAAAAAATATTTTGTTTTGGCAAGCGGCTTCAAAGATGCGTCACTTTGACTCTGAGGACTATATAATTTTGGCCCTTTTTTGAAAAGAATCAAAACCAGCAAAATGGGTTGAGTGATATCAAATGAAAGCTCTGTTACAAAAATTATTAACCTCCCCAACCCCATCACAATTTTAAAAAAATGGGAGGTTACTGCAATCACTAAAATTTTCGAATTTGAGATACCACCAGATCTTCACGTTTTGAGGTCTCAGGAACCCAAAAAAGGGGTTTTTAAAATGTGTCTGTGTGTATGTACGTACGTACGTTCGTTTGTAATCACGCCACAGCCAAAACTACTAGACCGATTTGGCTGAAATTTGGAACATAGGCATCTCGTAACCTAACTTAGATCTGAAAAGCTTTTGGAGCCAATCGTGCACCCGGAAATGCCATTTTGGCACATCAACTTTTAAATTTTAAATGCAAACCCCCATTTTTCACGTCACCATTAGGAAGACCTTCAAATTCTGCTTCTAAAAGTGTATTCATTCTTAGTGCCCTTTTGACCAAAAATTTAAAAAAAAATTATTTTTATCGGACTTTAAAATCGCGGTACAGCCCAAGCCCCTGAACCGATTTAGCTGAAATTTTGCACATGGGGATTGTATTACACGCTGAAGAGCTGAACAAATTTTGAATTCAATCGACTTACGGAAAGTGCCGTTTTGGCACACCAATTTCCAAATTTAAAATTATTCTCTCATTTGACCATTAAAAACAAGTTTTTGAAAGATTTATTGTCACCATCAGAAAGGTCTTCAAATTCTGGTTTTAAATAGGACAAAATTAATTCGCATTTAGCGCTGTTTGGTTCAAAAAATCGAAATTTCATAATAACAGTAAAAATACATTATAGCCCAAATTACTGAATCGATTTGGCTGAAAATTGGTACATGGAGATTGGGTGACCCGCTGAAGATCTAAAAGGCTTTTGAAAGCAATTGGCCTACGGGAAGTCCCATTTAAGCATATCAACTTAAAATTTTAAATACAAGACCTCCTTTTGTATGTCGCCATTAGAAAGGCGATCAAATTCTGGTTCTAAAAATGTGTTCACAGTTTCTGCCATTTCAGTGGAAAATAGAGAAAAAATTCTTTCTCATTAAAAGGGAGCGGGCTGACAGTGGATGACATAAAGTGGCAGTTATTGTCAAAAAGTTGGCAAAAGATTAACCTTAAAAGAAACATATTGTCAAACGTGATGGGTGATGTCCGAGGTCACGTCGATATTTGTCAGAAAATTGCGAAATTAGTCAAGGATTAAAAAAATTCTGTTGAATTGACTACTATCTACACAGAATACAAAGATCCACGCGATGGGGAGGTTCCAGCCGCTTCTCTGCTGCAATTTTTAGTTTTGCAAGCGGTTTCAGATATGTGCCAGTTAAAAACTATACAATTTTAGCCCTTTTTTGAAAAAATTTGGTCAATCAAAATGGGGTTTTCCATACATCAAATTAAAGCTTTTCTTACGAGCTTTATAAAACTCTCATTCATCACTGTTTACGGAAGTTTTTGTTTAAGAAAAACACTGTTAGAAATGGAGAAATTCTGAAAAGTGGCAAAACGCTCTATTGAAAAGCATTACTTACCAAAAACTATTTAGTTTTGACAAGCGGTTTCACTTTGACTCTGAAGACTACTATTTTTGGCCGTTTTTTGAAAAAGTCAAAGCAACCAAAACGAGTAATGTCATACATCAAATTAAAGCTTTTTTCACAAACTTTCCAAAACTGCAATTCCTTTTATCTTGTGTCTTATTTTTTTCTAAAAAGAGATTGTCTGAAAAAGATTCTATAACAGAGCACCCAAAACAGTTCTGTAATGAGTTATTTTCGCGCTCCTAGACAATGATTGTCAGCAACAGTCTCATTAACTATCAAGCCGACATTGAACTGAGTTTGGGCATCCGATATACAGTGTGTCCCACTTAAGATGAAGACATTGTCATATTTTCGTTAATTTTAATAGTAGGGATATAAACTTTTGCACTGTAGACCCTTACGAGACGCATCTATTGAGGCACTCAACTCAAATGGAAGTCGCAAACCTAGCCGCCGACTGCCATTTTTCAATATTTTGCTTCGCGATAAAGGTACCAAAAAAATGCATAACAATAAATTGTTCGCAATCTTGTTTTGACCCCATATACCAAGTTTACATTCAAAATTCGAATTTTTACTTTTAGAAAAATCTCGAAAAATCTTAATTTAAAAAAAATTAAATTGCGAATTTTGTTCTTAAGCGACTACGTGAAGGCAAATTGACTCCTGAACAACTTTTCTTTAACAATTTTTTATATCTTTAGCGCAACTGGACAAAATCGAGCTTCAAAGATTTTTTTGGGGAAATTGAAAGTGCAAAATGTTGAAAAATGGCCTGGTTCGGAACGTCGCAGTAGGCTGGATTTACAACTTACATTTGAGTAGAGTACCTCAAACGATGCATCTAATAGGGGTCTACGACAGTGCAAAGATTTATATCCATATTCCCAAAATTAACCGAAATATGACACTGTCTTCATCTTAAATGGCATAAGCTGTGTAAAAAATGGCATGTTTCATAAGGCTCAATAGGCTTCTCCCTAGAGCGATAATAATTGGCCTTATGAAACGTAATTTTTAATGAAATCTTATGTAGGGAAGTGGGGAAAAATACACATTTCCTTACGTAAGCACACAAGGAAGGACACTATGCATTTTCTCTGGTGTTCTTTATAAAATTTTTCTTAATCCCGTGCGAAAAATATTATTTCTGACTAATTTCAGTCAGTAAATGCATCATCATGTTTCTGTACTTGTGTGGAAAGGTAATTAATTTCTGCACGAGTGGGAAAAGCATTAATCTAAAAAAATATGAAATCACGATGATGTACATGTTGAAAAAGCATACAATTTTTTCATAGCCTTTGGCTGAATATAGTCGTACTTACAGAACACGCGCAAGGAAATGATGTATTTTCCCGCTAGTTACATAAATACCAATTCCCAAGTAAATCTTCCTGTCCCAAACAATGCTCCGCAGTGTCTCATTCATATCACATACTGTGTGTTGCATCTCATGAGACAAATGCCTTTTTTACATTTCTCTAAAACAGAAAGGTTTAGTATCGGATAAAACAATTGAATTTCTTTCTAATATTCTTTATATCGCTATTAGCGCTCAGCGAAACGTTTGTTAACTTAACTTAAAAAATAAAACTATAACAATTGAGCACCCTTCTCCTACTTAATTCGCCTTCGAACTGTCGTATTTTCCTAACTGATTAGCTGGTAAAATAACATTAGGATGATATTATGAAGAAAAATGTTGCTGAAGCCGTGAAGAAAGCTAAACTTTCATACTATATGGCTATCGCTTGAAACCTTTCCCTTTGCCCTTAAAATCTCAAGTTAATTACTGTCAATGTTGCATTTTTACCAAGAAAAATACAATTTTTTATTATTTTAACTCTTTTTTCTAATACTAATATTTTATACTGTTTCTAGGGTGGTTTTGAATTAGCTTAAGTTTGCTAAAAAACACGCCATTCTTGGTGTTTTAAAGCTAATAAATCAAAAATTTATCACTTGATTTGACAAGAAAATTCAAAAGAAGTTTTAAAAGGTCGTGTCAATAAGTTTAGTATTAGAAAAGATCATGAAGACAACACGTGTTTTATAGAATTTAAAAATCTCGGCCTATTATACATAATTTCGCTCCTAACGTTGATCAAATATACAGGTTGTTCCAATGAAAAGTATCCACCCCAAATATTTCGTAAACCAAATAAAATATGAAACTTCGCTCGGACAGGTCGACTTTTATTTGGAGGGGGACACTCACTCCCTAACCCCCACCTACCACCACTTCAAAATTTTAAATGGCAACCCCGCAATTGTGATACATCATTTGAAAGCTAATTTCATTGCCAATCTAACGTTGCAACAATTTTTGATATTTATGCAACTCTAGCGCCCTCTATGGTCAAATTTTAAATTACATTAGGGCCCTTTGTGATACATCATTTGAAAGGGTTTCCACCCACTCGTTCAAAAGTTACATTGAAAGACATGAGCTGGGTCTGGGCCTAGGAATCCTTCAAGATTAGGCTGTAACTTTTGAACGAATGGATAAATTTAAAAAATTCTTGCATTAGTTTACAGATAATTTCAATCCCTTTCAAATGATGTATCACAAAGGGCCTTAATGTAATTTAAAATTTGACCAAAGAGGACACTAGAGTTGAACAAATATAAAAAATTGTTACAATGAAATTAGCTTTCAAATGATGTATCACAAGTGGGGGGTTGCTATTTAAAATTTTGAAGTGAGGGTAGGTGGGGGTTAAGGGGTGAGTTTTGAAATTTCGCCAAGCATTGATTTAAGTGTCCCTCCAAATAAAAATCGACCGGTTGGAGCGAATTTTCATATTTTATTTGGTTTACGAAATATTTGTTGTTTTAATAGCTATAATTGTCTTACGAAATCTGATTGGCCCACTTACATCTCAGTACCAAAGAGATGCCTATTTATTTAAAAGGGAATGTGAGGGTTTTGGGACAGCCCTGTATTTGTATAATAATAAGCTGGAGTCCATGCAAACCAGTCCAGACTATTTAGATTTGTCGCAAATATTGAGAGAGTCTTAATATTAATTTTTTTGTAAAATGATTGTTATTTTCAGTAGTTTGGGAAGTACAAACCACTTTTTTCGGTTCCTAGAACCCTAAAACATAAAAATTTAATTTTTTTGGCATATTTATTTTCAGCGCATAATTGAGAAACAAATTTAGTTTAATATGTATACTATACTAGAGATTGTTTAAATTTGTAAACATGTTTATTAGCAAGTAACCAAGACAGTTTAATTAGTTACTTCCAACAATTTACTCGGAAAGATCCACTTTATTAATCGCCGATTCAAAAGGTTTACATAGAAACCCCATTAGTGCGTTACAACAGCGTTTCAGTTTGTCTTGAATCGGTGTTAGTTTATCGATATCGACACTTTCATTACTTTCAATGTACTTCAGATTAAATTGTGTCTTTCATTCTTTCAACGAGTCTTATTTAGGTGAAAAAAGGTTGATTAGAACAGACGTGAACCGAGTATTTGCATTATCTGGTTTTAACGGGAGCCAGGAAAGTACTTAAAATAAACTACTAATGAAATGCTTCCTCTGACAATAAAATATTAATAAATTAGAGTTGCATATTTAAACAAGTCGTCGGAAATTCATTGCCCTGCGGTTTAATTGCCACCGGTTAATAAATTTCTGTCAGTGACAGACTTTTAAAACAAAACGAAATAAATTACAAACTGATCCTGAATCACAGCCACGACTGCATTACATAATGGAGTCAAGCACCCATTTTTAATACAACAGGGCACTTGACAGCTTCCACTCAATTCATTTAGTACTTTCCCAATTTTCCCTTGGGAACCATCATCAGAGGGCGAATATTAAGAATGTGGACGTTCATTAATTCGGGTAAATTAATCGAATTTATTAGCAATTTTTCCAATACCTCGACCTTATTTTACTCGAGGGACTTAATTTATGCCCCGCCCTTAACTCATCACCGATACTGAATAATTCAAGTTAATTGCGTCCGAAAGAACTTTAACCAAACAGAATTCTTGATACATAAATCCCATCAAGTGATAAATCCACTTTTTGTTACCTCGGCAAGGTAAACTGGAGGTGATTTCGGATTTGCGGATGCAAGCGCCTCCGGGGAGATAAAACGCTTTTTTCACCCTTTAAGTCACTCCCCCTTGTATAACAGGCAATTTTCGCGTGAATACAAAGTCAGAATTAGACGACGGTAAAGTTGTTTTCGTGCGTTGAATTTTAATATTCTGAATTTTTTCTATTGGAAAATGCGCGGCGGAATTGAAATTTAACGCAGTTTCGATGCAGGCGAAGCTCAGCTGTTGAGATAAGTAATTAGCGATTAAAGCGCGGTAATTATCCAAAGTTTTATGATTTTATAATCGAATTAGCCAACCACGTGAAATTATGGAAAGGCTTTCTGTCAAGGCTGCAATTACCTAAAACAGACTGCGACAAGTAAATAAACCTGAACGTAAACTTATTATCTACTATTATTAACTACTAATTGTTAACAACACGAACGTTATTTTTTATGTCTACAATTGCTGAGTGACTCCCACAATTCTATTAATTGACCGTAAAAGTGGAGAAAAAGTGACAACCAATTTTTCGTAAATACGGGCTCGGGACTCATCTACTATAATTAGTGTCTGTCACTGTAAATTGTTAGCAACATGAATGTTATCTTTTAAGTAAAATAAAATCATTTTCTAACGGACGCAAGGGCAGTGTAAATCAGGTTTTTCTCTGTAATTTTATTAAATCTGGCAAAAACATTCATTGTTACTTAGTGTTTTTGACACTGAGGGAACCCCGTTTAACACTACCACAGAAAAAAACTCCTAACTCACACTGCCCCTGCGTTTGCTAGAAAGCTTAAAATGTTACTTAAGGTTCTCTGTCGATGGACAATTAATAATAAAAAAAACCCTGTACGAAACTAAAAAATGCGGTGTTGTCAGTAGGCCTGCGACTTTCAATTGATATATCGATATATCGATTATCAATATATCGATATATCGATAAAAGTGTGTTATCGATATACCGAAATATCGATATATCGATATATCGATAAGTTATCGATAATATATCGATATATCGATATATCGATATATTGATATATCGATATACCGATATATCGATAAGTTATTATCGATATATCGGTATATCGATATACCGGTATATCGATAACCGGTGTCCCGTATATCGATACCTATAATGATACTTCTGAAGTTCTGACTTCTTTTAAATGTAGGAGTAGGTATTCGGTCTGATTCAGTCATTTGTTGACAACTGGCTAACATTTAAATGAATTGACAAAATTGAGGAATTTTTGCGTTGGAGATATCAATATTTTCGTGCAGTGTATAAACAATTAGTATATAAACAATTTAAACAAGTGATGGCAGGAATTACTATACTTATTTAAACGACTTGTAGAAAATTGGACATCGCAACTGATGTTTTTCAAAGCACCCTTGGGTCCTAATATCGTTTATTTCGAATCCTACGTTATTTTCCAGGGCACAACGTAAACAATAATGTTTGAGCGCTCCAATCCAATCGATTCAATCAATAATTGATTTCAATATTATTAACTAACTAACATCAAGAAACTACAGAAAAAGGACTATTACCTATTCATACCTATCTAGCTCTTAAAACTAAGATGTTACTCGATTACAGATATAATACCACAGTAACGATGTCGATACAATTGTATAAGTACCGATAAGGCGATATATCGATAAATCGGTATATTTAGTTATCGGTATATCGATATATCGATAAATCGGTGTATCGGTATATCGATATATCGATATATCGATAAATCGGTATATCGATATATCGATATATCGGTATATCGATATATCGGTATATCGATATATCGGTATATCGATATATCGATACATCGGTATATCGATATATCGGTTTATCGATATATCGGTATATCGATTAAAGGACCCCGCACAAACCTTATGGCCTGTGGCTTTCTGTTAAAAAGTCTTGAAAATTTGGGATTATATAGAATTCAATGTCCTGATTAAAAGTTACCATTGCGCCAACCACAATTAACTTACAGGTTTTCAGCTATAAATTGTTAATGGATACGAATTTGAACTGGGCGATTATGTTGTTAGAATTGCACCATTTTCTCTGTTTCCTAGGTTATTTATCAATATCTAAGGGAACATGCATAAGACTAAAGTATGCGTTGTCAAACACTATCGAATAAAACGATTTTCAGCGTCCGAGACACTTTCCCAAGGCATGATGAAGGGGATCATAAGCGCGATTGACCTACGAGGCAGACTAAAGGCCGTTCTGAAGTCCTCAAAGACAATGTTTATCAAAATCGTTCACCAGTTCATTGTCATCTTATTTGTGTTTCCTTGGTTATTAATGAATGACCAAGGAAACGTAGAAATTAAATAATTGCAATAATGGAACTACAGCCAAATTCCTCCTCCTTTGACGAGCCAGAACTCAAAAACTATCCCTTAGTTATGGTTGCCGCAATGGTAACTTTTAATCAGAATATCGAGTTCTATATAATTCCTAATTTTCAAGACTTTTTAACAGAAAGCCACAGGCCATAAGATTTGTGCGGGGTCCTTTTAAATATCGATATTCGATATTCAAATTCCGATATCGCACAGCCCTAGTTGTCAGATCGTGCCTATACGTAGCCGGAAAATGCGAAGCAACTTTTTGACGCGAGTTTTCGGCCTAGGGCCGAAAAGGAGAAGTCTACGACATAGGTTCGCTTATACTCATCAATACTCATCAATGTGGACAATAATAAAGGAATGACCCTGTACAATTTTAATTGAATAATGGCCATACTAAACTATATTAAAAAGGGCCAAAATACATCAATTTTTTGAATTCTTTCAAGTGCGAGCGAAGCGAGCAATTGAAATATGTCGAGGCGAAGCCGAGCAGTCTTGAAAAGTTGCGAAGCAACTTTTTGACGCGAGTTTTCGGCCTAGGGCCGAAAAGGAGAAGTCTACGACATACGTCCGCTTATACTCATCAATACTCATCAATGTGGACAATAATAAAGGAAAGGCCCTGTACAATTTTAATTGAATAATGGCCATACTAAACCATATTAAAAAGGGCCAAAATACATCAATTTTTTGAATTCTTTCAAGTGCGAGCGAAGCGAGCAATTAAAATATGTCGAGGCGACGCCGAGCAGTCTTGAAAAGTTGCGAAGCAACTTTTTGACGCGAGTTTTCGGCCTAGGGCCGAAAAGGAGAAGTCTACGACATACGTCCGCTCATACTCATCAATACTCATCAATGTGGACAATAATAAAGGAAAGACCCTGTACAATTTTAATTGAATAATGGCCATACTAAACTATATTAAAAAGGGCCAAAATACATCAATTTTTTGAATTCTTTCAAGTGCGAGCGAAGCGAGCAATTAAAATATGTCGAGGCAAAGCCGAGCAGTCTTGAAAAGTTGCGAAGCAACTTTTTGACGCGAGTTTTCGGCCTAGGGCCGAAAAGGAGAAGTCTACGACATACGTCCGCTCATACTCATCAATACTCATCAATGTGGACAATAATAAAGGAAAGACCTTGTACAATTTTAATTGAATAATGGCCATACTAAACTATATTAAAAAGGGCCAAAATACATCAATTTTTTTTTGAATTCTTTCAAGTGCGAGCGAAGCGAGCAATTGAAATATGTCGAGGCGAAGCCGAGCAGTCTTGAAAAGTTGCGAAGCAACTTTTTGACGCGAGTTTTCGGCCTAGGGCCGAAAAGGAGAAGTCTACGACATGCGTCCGCTTATACTCATCAATACTCATCAATGTGGACAATAATAAAGGAAAGACCCTGTACAATTTTAATTGAATAATGGCCATACTAAACTATATTAAAAAGGGCCAAAATACATCAATTTTTTGAATTCTTTCAAGTGCGAGCGAAGCGAGCAATTAAAATATGTCGAGGCAAAGCCGAGCAGTCTTGAAAAGTTGCGAAGCAACTTTTTGACGCGAGTTTTCGGCCTAGGGCCGAAAAGGAGAAGTCTACGACATACGTCCGCTCATACTCATCAATACTCATCAATGTGGACAATAATAAAGGAAAGACCTTGTACAATTTTAATTGAATAATGGCCATACTAAACTATATTAAAAAGGGCCAAAATACATCAATTTTTTTTTGAATTCTTTCAAGTGCGAGCGAAGCGAGCAATTGAAAATGTCGAGGCGAAGCCGAGCAGTCTTGAAAAGTTGCGAAGCAACTTTTTGACGCGAGTTTTCGGCCTAGGGCCGAAAAGGAGAAGTCTACGACATGCGTCCGCTTATACTCATCAATACTCATCAATGTGGACAATAATAAAGGAAAGACCCTGTACAATTTTAATTGAATAATGGCCATACTAAACTATATTAAAAAGGGCCAAAATACATCAATTTTTTGAATTCTTTCAAGTGCGAGCGAAGCGAGCAATTAAAATATGTCGAGGCGAAACCAAGCAGTCTTGAAAAGTTGCGAAGCAACTTTTTGACGCGAGTTTTCGGCCTAGGGCCGAAAAGGAGAAGTCTACGACATACGTCCGCTCATACTCATCAATACTCATCAATGTGGACAATAATAAAGGAAAGACCCTGTACAATTTTAATTGAATAATGGCTATACTAAACTATATTAAAAAGGGTCAAAATACATCAATTTTTTGAATTCTTTCAAGTGCGAGCGAAGCGAGCAATTAAAATATGTCGAGGCGAAGCCAAGCAGTCTTGAAAAGTTGCGAAGCAACTTTTTGACGCGAGTTTTCGGCCTAGGGCCGAAAAGGAGAAGTCTACGACATACGTCCGCTCATACTCATCAATACTCATCAATGTGGACAATAATAAAGGAAAGACCCTGTACAATTTTAATTGAATAATGGCTATACTAAACTATATTAAAAAGGGTCAAAATACATCAATTTTTTGAATTCTTTCAAGTGCGAGCGAAGCGAGCAATTAAAATATGTCGAGGCGAAGCCAAGCAGTCTTGAAAAGTTGCGAAGCAACTTTTTGACGCGAGTTTTCGGCCTAGGGCCGAAAAGGAGAAGTCTACGACATACGTCCGCTCATACTCATCAATACTCATCAATGTGGACAATAATAAAGGAAAGACCCTGTACAATTTTAATTGAATAATGGCCATACTAAACTATATTAAAAAGGGCCAAAATACATCAATTTTTTGAATTCTTTCAAGTGCGAGCGAAGCGAGCAATCGAAATATGTCGAGGCGAAGCCGAGCAGTCCTGAAAAGTTGCGAAGCAACTTTTTGACGCGAGTTTTCGGCCTAGGGCCGAAAAGGAGAAGTCTACGACATACGTCCGCTTATACTCATCAATGCTCATCAATGTGGACAATAATAAAGGAAAGACCCTGTCTTATAAGCGGACGTATGTTATAGACTTCCCCCTTTTCGGCCCTTGGCCGAAAACTCGCATCAAAAAGTTGCTTCGAAAGTTCATTACTGCTCGGCTTCGCCTCGACATATTAGAAGAATTTAAAAAAAATTAACACTGCTGAACTGGCAAAACCACATTTTTCGGCTACGAAAAGGCTCGATTTCCCACAATTCTATTAATCGACCATAAATGTGTAGAAAAAGTGACAACCAATTTTTCGTAAATAAGGGCTGAGATTTATCTACTATAAATGTCTGTCACTGAAAATTATTAGCAGCATGAATGTTATCTTTTAATAAAATAAAATCATGTTCGCAACGGCAGTGTAAGTCAGGCTTTTCTCTGTGATTTTATTAAATCTGTCAAAACGCATCCATTGTTACTTACTGTTTTTTACGGAAGCGTAGAAGTGCCATATTTTTCTCTTTTTTATTTTCCAAATTATCACAAAAAATGTGTACATTTCTGAAGAAAAAACTGTAAATTTACACTTGCAGCACTCACTCTAGCCCCGTCCCGTCACGTGCCGACCGTACCCATAGTCCGTTCCGCGCGATGACCGTTGTTTGGCGGGAGTTTTAAAAACTTTTGGCAGTTTTTGTGTAAATTTACATCAGTCTTTTTTGTAAATTTACAGTTTTTGTGTAAATTGACAGTTTTTGTGTAAAGGATACTATCGAACTTCGCCTTATTTTGGGCTAGATTTAAAAAAAAAGTGACAAAATCTGGAAAATAGTGTTGATACGGTTAGAATATATTCATCCACGTCACACCCATGCTTAACACGTATCTTAAATTAACAATAAGACATCTCTAGGCAGCACAGCAAAGGAGTAATCCTCAAGTAATTACAAAAGAAAATGTTGGGCTAAGCCGCTACTCTAGCATCATCAGGCGACGCCATCTTCATTTAAAAGGGTTCTTAGTTGGACCAACATGGATTATTAAACTTAAGGCATGTTAGAAAGAGTACTGCCCATGAAATCGACAATGCTAGAAAATCTTTGGCCTTCTTCTGGTGCTTCCCTCTTCAACAGAAAGATTCTTCGACAGGTCATCCTTAATTATTAGTCCTAGGATTGAAAAAAAGAGTACTGTCCATGAAATCGACAATGCTAGAAAATCTTTGGCCTTCTTCCGGCACTGGGTACTTCCCTCTTCAACCAGAAAGATTCTTCGAAAGGTCTTCAATAATTCTTAGTCCTAGGCTGGTAAGAAAGACGGCCGTCCATGAAATTGACAATGCCAGATAGTTTTTGGCCTTCTTCTGGCACTAGGTGCTTCCCTCTTCAACCAGAAAGATTCTTCGACAGGTCATCCATAATTCTTAGTCCTAGGCTGGTAAGAAAGACCGCCGTCCATGAAATCGACAATGCTAGACAATCTTTGGCCTTCTTCCGGCACTGGGCGCTTCCCTCTTCAACCAGAAATATTCTTCGACATGTCTTCCATAATTCTAAGTCCTAGGCTGGCAAGAAAGACGGCCGTCCATGAAATTGACAATGCCAGATAGTTTTTGGCCTTCTTCTGACACTAGATGCTTCCCTCTTCAACTAGAAAGATTCTTCGACAGGTCATCCTTAATTATTAGTGCTAGGCTAGTAAGAAAGGCAGCCGTCCATGAAATCGACAATGCCAGATAGTTTTTGGCCTTCTTCTGGCACTAGGTGCTTCCCTCTGCAACCAGAAAGATTCTTCGACAGATCATCCATAATTCTTAGTCCTAGGCTGGCAAGAAAGACCGCCGTCCATGAAATCAACAATGCGTCGCCATAGTACTTATTTCATCCACAGACCATCGACGAAGCAGGCTATTTTAGACCTTAACGTTTTAAGCATGGTAGTGATACACATCCAACTGTGAGAATCTTGAAGGACTTCAGTTCTTATTTGATACACATGCGCTTTTCTCAGGGATGCTCTTGTGGAACTGCAAGCTTTGGATTTGGTTAGAAAGTCGACTCGAAATAGTTTGAGGCATCTTCAACCGTGATCGGCAGCTATGTAGCTGTAATAAAACCATTTCACTTATCCTATTCATGCTATTACCTGTCAGAGACACCCGCGCTAACGTAACCTCCTACCTTTTTAATTTTATTTATTAGGTAGGTACTCTTTACAAATGAAAGATCATAAAATTAGCAAATGTTGATTTATTTGAACGATTTGAGGCACAGAATTAAAACAATCAACCATTACATCATCCTATTAATGCCTCCCAACAAACGATTTCATTGATTAGTTTTTCTTGTATAGTATTTCTTTTTAAAACAAACCATAATGGTTTGTTTAATATTGTTTTCATACGGTGTTCCTTTGTAATTTTTTTACCTGATGGACAAAACGTTCGGGTTCTTGAGCGACAACGTTTGGACATCAGCACATCTGTTATGGGTAATAAATAAAAGAAAACAGGGGGGTGTCTTTGACAATCAACATCATAAATAAGATAAGTCAAATGGCTTTATTACAAGCAGCAACCAACCATCTTGCTCATCCATTACCGCACATTCCGCGTCTTTTATAATTTATTCTAATTTTGGCAATTTAATAGTTCAACTGCTACTACTACTGCTACCTACCCCTTTATTGAAATTGTGTTTATTTCATTGAACCAAATCCTTCACATATTTTTTTTCGACTGGTTTTAATTAGGTATTTGTGTTGTAATGTGGAAAATGTTTACCTACCTACCACAACATAGGCGTACTTAGTCAAAATGGGTAGGTACCTATGTTCGAACAAACCCCACCCCACGTTTGATTTTTAAACAATTAAAACGGTGCAGAAACAACAGGCGAATTTATTACCGATGCCGAAAGCCAAATTCTGTTAGTCGTCCAGATTGTAGAAAATGTGACGTGCGAGAAGGTTTGTGGATCAAATAAGTACGAAAGTAGTAACCGGTGGATATGGATCAATAAGCGCTGAACTATTCCGGTATAAGTGGTGGATGTGTCTCAAATATGCTTTGGAACGTTAAGGTCTAGAACGGTCTGCGTTGTCGATGGTCGGTGGATCAAATAAGTACTAGGGCGACGATAATGCTAGACAATCTTTGGCCTTCTTCCGGCAATGGGTGCTTCCCTCTTCAACTAGAAAGATTCTTCTACAGGTCATCCTTAATTATTAGTGCTAGGCTAGTAAGAAAGGCAGCCGTCCATGAAATCGACAATGCCAGATAGTTTTTGGCCTTCTTCTGGCACTAGGTGCTTCCCTCTGCAACCAGAAAGATTCTTCGACAGGTCATCCATAATTCTTAGTCCTAGGCTAGTAAGAAAGGCAGCCGTCCATGAAATCGACAATGCCAGATAATTTTTGGCCTTCTTCCGGCACTGGGTGCTTCCCTCTTCAACCAGAAAGATTCTTCGAAAGGTTTTCAATAATTCTTAGTCCTAGGCTGGTAAGAAGAACGGCCGTCCATGAAATTGACAATGCCAGATAGTTTTTGGCCTTCTTCTGGCACTAGATGCTTCCCCTTTCAACTAGAAAGATTCTTCGACAGGTTATCCTTAATTCTCAGTCCTGTACTGGTACCTCGGCTGGTACAAAAGGTCACATCACCATAGGAAAGCTCTTCAAATTCTGTTTCTGAAAATGTATTCACACATAAAAGTGCCCTTTTGTCAGAAATCAGTGTCGAGAAAACAGTATCTACAAAAGGTGTCCCCTTTGAATTCTTGGTCATAACTTTATTATTATTGGACATCTTCTTGAAATATGAACGTTTAAAAAAGTTACATTTATTGGAAAAAAATATTGACCGTAGAAGACATTTTCCTGACCGAGACAACATCTCTAGAAGGTTCTCTAAACTGTAGTGGTCCAAGAACCGTTAAAATCAAGCATTATTAACTAATATTGTCAAAAACACAAAAATCTAAAATTGCATCATCCTAAAATCAGCCGCAACGCGATTTATTAAATCAAATTAAATAAGCTCCGTGAGGAATTCAGCATAAAACAATAATCGATGCAAGACGCACTAAATGAGTCACCCTTCCAGAAAGAAATAAATTAACGTGACAAACGATGACAGTCCCTAAGTGCATTCCGCCATAAATCTAGAAAAGTAGGGCACGGGGAGGTAAATCGATATCTACCGGAGAAAGAACTGCCAAAATCGATGACAATGCAAATCAAACGGAAAAAGTCCTCCCCTGCAATTTTCCCCCACCACTCAGTCACGTCAGAAGGAAAATGTCAACCCCTGGATTAACCAATAAAAGGGGGAGCAAGTCAGCTCTCCACAGTAGTCTTCACAGTCTTCTCCATCAGCTCCAGTTGTCTCCAGTTAGTGTGTCGCTGCCCAGAGAGAAATCCAGTCCAGGATGATCTTCAAGAATTAAGAAGAATACCAAGAGCCTTTGCCAAAAAAATGAAGGAAAAATTCCTGAATCCAAACAGAGCTTAAACCGGTATGATTGTCTTATTTAATTTGGGAACTTGTATAATAACTTTTTATGATTCGCAAAAGTTAATAATGCTTGCAATGCCTTTTAATATCAATTACTTACTAACAATTTATTATCGCTAAAATTGTCACCGAATTAATGATTTCTTAATATCTGTATTTTACCAAAAGGAAACCAACCCATTCAGCTAAATTCTGTAAAGTAGCCTCGATCCTTTAATGATCAACTTTGTAACTTTGTTGTTATTTTTAAATCTTATTGTTAATAAAAATCCATAAAGCTATCTTTGCAGTGAATGCTGACTGAACCTGTAAGAACCTACTAGCTCTAAACCCTTTCATTTACTTTAACTAGCAAAGCCACCTTAATTGGCTAATTAATTAGAGGTAATTAAAGTGGTCCAAAGCACGGCCACGAAAAGCAATAAATAAATCCGCTCGACCAACACACACCCAAAAAATACTGGTGGCGCGATTCAAATAATAAAGCCACCAGAACAAATTGGTGTCACTAAGTGGGATTTCCTTCTGGTATAAAATCATGCTCTAATTAAGTATAAAAATGTGAAAAAACTAAATTAATTTTTTTACTCGCAAGAATTCCGTAAGTAAATCACAGAAATTATTTTATTCTGAATACCTGAATAAAGCGCTTAAATAATTTCAGAATCAAAAGTTTTTCCGAGAACTCGAGTTTTCTTCTGATTCACGAAATTTCAAATTTCATGTTCAAATCTTGTAAATTAATTGCAAGAAAATAAAATGTTCAAAAAATTGCATTATTCTAATTACCCAGAGTACAGGTATCGTAAATAATTAATTGTTCTCGCATAATTCCCAGTTTTTGTAAATGCATTTATCAAGCAACTGAAAAGAATCGATAACGAGTTCAAAGTGAAACCGAGACGCGCGAGCTTTCACCCTCCTTCAATCTTGTCTTGTCGTTTAATTATCGATCCGCCGGTCTCCTAAAATGACTAACCCAACGCCAGCTGCCGGAGCAACAATTGTTTTTGATGCTTGGGCGCCGTTAATTCCCTGCTTTGATGGCAAGACATCGGTTAAGAGCTTTATTAATACACTACTCGATGCAGCTAAACTGGCCCAGTGGTCCGATGATCAAACTGCGGCAATTTGCAAATTAAAATGCATCGGAAGCGCTCGTCAAACTATTGACCGAGATCCTACTCTCGCAGCACCGACAGTCCCATGGGACGATTTGCGAAAAGCTCTGGAAAAACGCTACGGTCCTTCAAAATTACCGATCGAATTAATCACCGAATTTCGAAATTACAGACAGAAACAAAATCAACCAATTCGAGAATACGTAGAAACTTTACGAAATAAAGCGTTTAAGACCCTTAAATTAACAGGAGATCCTGTTAAGGATCAAGTCCTTAAGGAGAAGTTAGATGATGATTTATTGCATCAATTTGAGTGCAATTTACAACCTCCATTTGACTATCGAGTAACCAGCGCATGCGCAAAGACGTTTCAGGAAGCTGTTGACATTGCGTTGCGCGAAGAAAGCATATTGGCTAGTTTATCGAAGAAAAAGATTAATCAGGACGAAACCAGCCAAGATAACTCCGTTAAACGCGTAATTGGTAACGATAATTCCACCCAGCGATTTTCAAGAGCCTGTTATAACAGCGCGCTGGGCGGAAAAAGGGAGAATTATAATGATGTGCGTGAGGAATCTTTATCGTGGGAGTCACCGTCAAGTCGCAGTTCAGACTTCTGCCCGCAAGATGGCAGCCACGTCGCTAATTCTAATTTTAATCGGTTAAATCAAGGAAAATATAATTTTCAACCATCAGACATGCGCAGAAGATCTTTTCAAAATTCACCGCGCGATTATTTTCCAAGTTACAGTTACCGGGAAAATCGGAATAGACAGGCGTCGAATAATTGGAACGAATTTCGACCTCAACGAATTCCAGCGTGCTTTTTATGCGGAATGACTTCGCATATGGCGAAAGATTGCCGTTCAATGATTTGTTTCTTTTGCGGACGCAAAGGACATTTCACTACAGATTGTTATTTGCGAGCACGATTAGACCGAGGTTTAAATTCTTTAAACTTAAATGGGACCGAAAGAGCAACCGCGGCTCCGGGGTCCCGGAACACAACCCAGTAAATGCAAAATCAGGGGCACAATCGACCGCCAAGGGAATGTATTACACTGGTGGTCGAAATACAATTTTTGTCTATGTTAATAAAAGAAAATGTAAAGCAATTGTTGATACAGGTAGCTCAGCCTGCCTTATCAAACAAAGTGTTCCCCTTAATAAAAATTGGGCTATACGCGGAAATAACTCAACTCTCTACGACGTTTCTGGTAATAAACTAGACACGCTAGGAGTCGTAGACATAGATTTGCAATTGGCACCCGATCGATTTTATCGTCAAAAATTCGTAATCGTTTCTGATGATATTCACTTTAAAGCTGACATGCTACTTGGAATAAATTTTTTGTATAAATCCCGAGCAGTTTTATCCTGGAAAGATGGAACTATCTGCATCGGAGACGCAGAACTGCCGATATATCCCGAGAATAATCCAGTTAGTCTGATTAACTCGTGTACGTATCGCAAAGCACAGGATGAAATCTTCGAGCGTGGAAAGCCGAAAATTAGTAGCTGCCGTGACGTAGCAGTGCAGGTAAATCTTGCAGATTTCGCCGAAAATAAAGCGGAACGAAATAATGGTAAGCCAGCTTTACAAATAGCTGAGAAATTTTTAGATAGAGCCGTACAAACGGACTTCGCAAATGAAAAGGAAGTGCAAAGTAACGTTCACAGTAATGACGTCAGAAAGCAACGTCAGCAACAAGCGAGAGGACGTAATCCAGCAGTGGGACGCCACAGCCAATCGTCACTCGTGGAGGAAGATAATAGTCCAGGTATTGAGACTTGCAGGATCGGCCAATCCCGTAGGAACTTAGTACTAGGACACGATGTCACCATCCCTCCACATTCGCAAATGATTTGCTTGGCTAGACTTAAAAGAAAAATTGTACCTCGAGGACAAAACATCTTAGTCGAACCAGCCGAAGATAGTGAACTAGACTTAGGAATTTTATTAGCAAGAAGTGTTTGCGAAACTAAGGAGTTTTTACCTGTGCGGTTATTAAATTGCAACAACCAGGAGAAGTTTATTATGATGAATACTGTCATTGGAACAGGAGTTGAAGCAGAGGTGCACGAAGAAAGGGAGTCGACCCCTAGGCCCTCTAGCAAAAACATTAGAAAAATAAATGAAAGAAATATTCAAGAAGTTTTCGATTCAATTGAAGTTGGATCAAGGAATCCTAATGCAGTTTTTAAACTTAAGAGTTTAATTCGAAAATATATGGATGTCTTTAGCTGTCAAAATGAGAAGCTGACCTGTACCTCTCGAGTTAAGCACAGGATTGTAGTAGAACCAGGTAGCCTACCTGTGGCCAAACGCCCCTACAAAATCCCTTACTCTCGAAGGACATGGTTGGACCAGGAACTTGCAAAGATGTTGAAAGATGGAATTATTAGACCAAGTGACTCTCCATATAATGCTCCTTTGGTAATAGTCACCAAGAAGTGCTTAAAGCCAGGAGAAGAACCGGAACTTCGCCTATGTGTAGACTTTCGTGGACTTAATGAAATAACTAGGACGGACTACTTCCCTATACCACTAATAGAGGACACCCTGAACCAACTTCATGGGAGTTCTTTGTTTTCCGTGTTGGATTTAAGAAGTGGTTATTGGCAAATAGAAGTTCAAGAAGAAGACAGACACAAAACAGCCTTCAGTACAGAAAACAAACATTTCGAATTCAATCGAATGCCATTTGGACTGAAGAATGCACCAGCTACTTGGCAAAGAATGATCTACGCTTGCCTTAGCAACCTGAATGGAGTTGATGCTTTAGTCTACTTGGATGACGTAATCATCTTTAGTTCCAACAATGTTGATGAACACTTAAGGAAGTTGGAAAATGTTTTTAAGAAACTAAGAGAAAGTGGACTTAAGTTAAAACCAAGCAAATGCAGATTTCTTCAGAAGGAAGCTGAATACTTGGGTCATGTTATATCTGGAGAAGGAGTCAAAGCTGATCCGAAGAAGACGTGTCTAGTTGAGAATTACCCTCAACCAAGAACAGTGAAGCAAGTTCGAGCATTCCTAGGATTAGCAGGATTTTATAGGAAGTTTGTTCCGAAATTCTCAGAGTTAGCTAGACCCCTAACACAGTTGACTCGAAAGGATGTACCATTCATTTGGGGACCAGATCAGGAAAAAGCTTTTAAGTCATTGAAAGCTATGTTGACAACTCCACCTGTCTTGAAGTACCCTGACTTCCATCGACCTTTCATCCTTACAACTGATGCTTCAGGAGTTGCTATATCTGCCATATTAAGCCAGAAATATGGTGATTCAGAACATCCAATAGCGTATGCAAGCAGAACTTTGAACAATGCTGAAACCAGATACAGCACAATAGAACGTGAATGCTTAGGTATAGTTTGGGGAATAAAACATTTTCGTCACTACCTTGTAGGAGTGAACTTCACCGTCTTTACCGATCATAGACCTTTGAAATACTTATTCAATATGAAGGAAAACAGTAACTCTAGATTGGCAAGATGGTCTTTAGCTTTGATGGAATACACATTCAACATTGAATACAAGCCTGGAAAAACCAATCCAGCTGATGCGTTAACACGCCTACCTGAAGAAATTTACGAAGATCAAGGTCAAGGAATTTTCAGCAATGACCAAATCAAGGCCATCAATGAAGACCAGGAACCACTATGTATGCCAATAATATATGACATGAAAACAATTTCCAAGTTGCAAGAAGAAGATCAGGAAGTTCAACAACTCCTTCAGAATGAAGAAGAATTTTACAAGACTGATGATAGAATAATCTACAAGTTAAGAGGCAATGGAGAAAGGAAAGATAAGATTGTGGTACCTTCCAAAATGAAGAATTGGATCATGAAGTTGTATCATGCGTTACCCATGTGTTCACATGGAGGAAGAAAGAAGACAACAGAGTTGATCCAAGCACAGTTTTATTGGAGAGGAATGACCAAAGATATAGCTGTGTTTATTGAAAAATGCCATTCATGCAACATCCATAAAAGCAACTATCAACGACCAGTGGACTTACAACCAATGCCTAGCCCCTCTACACCCTTCGCTATGGTATCTATGGACATTGTAGGACCTTTGACAAGAACACCACAGAACAACAAGTATCTACTAACCATCACGGATTATCTCACCCGATATCCAGAAGCGATACCGATTCCTGACATCACAACTAAAACAGTAGCAAGAGCTTTTGTTACCAACATCATAACTCGTCATGGAGTCCCTAGAGTATTGCTGACAGACTGTGGTTCTCAATTTCTGTCACATATGTTTAAGGAAGTGTGTTCTTTGTTAAAGATTGAAAAGATTCAAACCAGTCCATATCGTCCATCAACCAATGGAGTAATAGAACGATTCCATAGGACTTTAAAAACAATGATTGCCCACTACGTTTCGGATGGAAGTAATGATTGGGACGAAATGGTCCCATTCGCCCTAATGGCATACAGAAATAGGATTCATGATACATCAGGTGAAACACCATTCTTTTTACTTCACGGAAGAGACATGGAACTACCATTCCATGATATACTACAACCTGGAAGAGTTCGATATGATCTAGATGAAAATTATGCTACCGAAATGGCAGCTAGAATCAGAAAAGCATGGAGTTTAGCTAAACATACCATTGATAGAAGCACTGCTCAGAGAAGGCAAAAGTTTAATCAGAAGTCCAAAAATCGAAACTTTGAAGTTGGAAGTAGAGTGTATCTGCAAAACAATGCACCAAGAACAGGAGAAATAGCAGCTAAGTTCCAGCCAAAGTGGCTTGGACCATACAGAGTCCTGGAAAGAACAGGACCGGTTAACTACCGCATACAAGAAATCGGAGGAAGAAAAGAATCTGTAGTGCATGCAAATCGCTTGAAGTTATGCACCAGTGGGTTGGAGGATAACGAACAGGTTACCATACCAGCTCCTGCTCGAGCATGGTCACCACCTACCTTACCTCCAGTCAGAGGAGCCAGTGCTCCTGGACCAGCAGCAGGACCACGACCTCCTGCACAAGCTACCCCAAGACCAACAAGAAATGCTGCACCTCCAGCAGTCCAAAGGTCACCTATACAACACCCAGTTGTAAGCCCTAATAATTCACCAATTGCTACGCCTAGAGCACAAAGTACTCCATTACCACTTGGAGGGAGTCCCAGAATGACTCCTCCTTCAGCGCCAGCGCCTCAACGAAAACAATTCAACTTTAGTAATAGCAGTTTACCAGGTTCATCAGGAAATAGTAGGACGTTCATAAGTGACTCGTCTGGCTCTGAAGACGAAGAGCCAGTAGCAAAGCCCCAGCCGTCTGTAGTAGAAGAGGAATCCTTCGAAACAGCAGCTAGCGAAAGCGATATTGAGGAGCAGGACAGAACATTGCCTAATGTTCCTCACGGGGTTCCTCAAGTGGAACACCCTCATCATACACGCAGTAAGGGTCCAGTAACCCCTAAACCTTGGGTGTTACCGCGTAAAATTTGAAAAAAAAAAATTGTTTTAAATGACAAGACAACCCTCCTTAACTCCTACTAACCCATGAGCAACACCATTCGTCTATTGAGAGCGTAATTAAAGATTCTTTCACCGTGTCGAAGTTAGTTTCTTGATGATAGCATTTCATGTAATTCAACGAATAAACAAAAAATGTTATATTGTAAACATGTTAAATGTGTCTTTTCGCATGTTAAGTGTTAATGAACCAGTGCGTCAATGCCCCAGGTCGCTGATGAACATTTTAGGACACAACCCCGTAGAGTGTGTGTGATAAACTTGTCGCACCCTACAAGTGACCAGGTGTACCTACTTTCGCACTAGTCATTGCCACCATATCGTCGTTTCAACTACTTCGAACACCTTAACAGTAACCAGTATTCTGTAAGAATCCAAATAAGAACAATTGCGTAAGCAAGTGTACGCTATCCGCTATTCATGTACCTAACCAAATTTCCTAACTTTTGTTCTTACAACTTTAGGTTTTTGAAATGTACTTAGTAACTATGACAATTTGCATATTGTGTAATTGTAAACTGCAAGCATTAATAACATATATTAATTGTTCTTTCCCAAATTAACAACCGAACAGCTCAAACTTCCATTTGGAAGTTACGAATCCTTCATGGCTTTCTTCCCGTAAGAAGAATCCCGACCGTAGTGCTATCCATGACATAGTGCTGTGCCTTCGGCGTAGAGCAGTACTACTAACTTCGGTTTGAACTAAATCACTACGAGCTACCACGAATCTAGCAGCTTCGTGTCTATACAACCCAGCTACGCAGCGATGACAATTATGATCACACTCCGAAACCTCGACTCCTTGAAACCTTCAACACCGATTCACTACTGAAAGAGATTTTCTGACTCCACGATCCACCTGCGATCACCTCAGTCGAAAGAAGCTCTACAGCTCACCTGCAAGCAACAACTTAATTTTTTTTCTATCACATCAGTTTTCTTGTAACATAAAACTATGTTTACTGTCCGCAGCGACTAATTTCTTCGCTCCTTCCGGTGTGACTTCGTGCAGTTGCTACTCCAGTTGAAGCCTGTTAACCCAGATTCCATAATCCAGAGGCTTCTACAAACTGGACGACCTGCAACGCCACTATTAAACCGCAGATCGACGGTCGCTTCAGTCACCTCGATCGGATAGCTTCATCCCACGGGACACACCTTCCAGAAAGTGTGTAGTTCGCCGGATAGAGTTTTGTGGTTGTTTCAAGTGTTTGGTAAAGGACACGTTGTATATCCTAACTTTAGTGTTTAATCTAATATCTCCGTCAAATTGTTATTTGTATTAGTGTTTTCTCTAACACTTCTTCACTTATTAAAAAGTTCGCTATTGTAGCTGAAACTTTTTTAATAAGGAGGGAAGTTATTTGTAGTGGTCCAAGAACCGTTAAAATCAAGCATTATTAACTAATATTGTCAAAAACACAAAAATCTAAAATTGCATCATCCTAAAATCAGCCGCAACGCGATTTATTAAATCAAATTAAATAAGCTCCGTGAGGAATTCAGCATAAAACAATAATCGATGCAAGACGCACTAAATGAGTCACCCTTCCAGAAAGAAATAAATTAACGTGACAAACGATGACAGTCCCTAAGTGCATTCCGCCATAAATCTAGAAAAGTAGGGCACGGGGAGGTAAATCGATATCTACCGGAGAAAGAACTGCCAAAATCGATGACAATGCAAATCAAACGGAAAAAGTCCTCCCCTGCAATTTTCCCCCACCACTCAGTCACGTCAGAAGGAAAATGTCAACCCCTGGATTAACCAATAAAAGGGGGAGCAAGTCAGCTCTCCACAGTAGTCTTCACAGTCTTCTCCATCAGCTCCAGTTGTCTCCAGTTAGTGTGTCGCTGCCCAGAGAGAAATCCAGTCCAGGATGATCTTCAAGAATTAAGAAGAATACCAAGAGCCTTTGCCAAAAAAATGAAGGAAAAATTCCTGAATCCAAACAGAGCTTAAACCGGTATGATTGTCTTATTTAATTTGGGAACTTGTATAATAACTTTTTATGATTCGCAAAAGTTAATAATGCTTGCAATGCCTTTTAATATCAATTACTTACTAACAATTTATTATCGCTAAAATTGTCACCGAATTAATGATTTCTTAATATCTGTATTTTACCAAAAGGAAACCAACCCATTCAGCTAAATTCTGTAAAGTAGCCTCGATCCTTTAATGATCAACTTTGTAACTTTGTTGTTATTTTTAAATCTTATTGTTAATAAAAATCCATAAAGCTATCTTTGCAGTGAATGCTGACTGAACCTGTAAGAACCTACTAGCTCTAAACCCTTTCATTTACTTTAACTAGCAAAGCCACCTTAATTGGCTAATTAATTAGAGGTAATTAAAGTGGTCCAAAGCACGGCCACGAAAAGCAATAAATAAATCCGCTCGACCAACACACACAAAAAAATACTGGTGGCGCGATCAAAATAATAAAGCCACCAGAACAAAACCCCTTCATGCAGAAGGTACTTCTCGCCAAGGCGAGCAGATACCTTTTGGATCCAAGTGTCACAACTAATTTTAAGGGGTCTCTGCACAAACCTCGACATAAACCCTACTCCTGTTGCTAACATCTCCAGAAGGTTCTTCCAACTTCTTCATACAAAAGGTGTGTTTCGCCAACGCGAGTAGATATCTCTTGGACACAAGTCTCAGAACTAATTCTGTGGGGTCTATACATAAACAATAAATATTGTTCATGTTGGCAACATCTCCAGAAGGTTCTTCCAACTTCTTCATACAAACGATGTTTTTCGCCAACGCGTACAGATATCTCTTGGATCCAAGTGTCAAAACTAATTATGTGGGGTCTCTACATAAACCCCACTGCTTTTGGCAATATCTTCATAACATTCATTCATAATTCTTCATGCAAAAGGTGTTTTTTGCCAACGCGAGCAGGAATCTATATTGAAATGTTAAAACAAATTCTTGAGAACCCTTTTGTGGGAGCGACCCGTAGGAAGGAAACGACGCAGGACGGAAACGACGTAGGACGGAGCTCTTGTATCTTCGGAAGACCTAGGGTTTGCTGTCAGTTTCCGTCGTACGCCGCTATGGAGACTTTCCGTCCTACGTCGTTCTGGATGCTTTCCATTCTACGTCGTTCTGGATGTTTTCCGTTCCAAGTAGTTCTGAATACTTTCCGTTCTAAGACGCTCCTAAAACTTTCCGTGCTACGTCGTTCTGGATGCTTTTCTTTCTACGTCGTTCTGGATGTTTTCCGTTCTAAGTCCTTCTGAATACTTTCCGTTCTAAGTGGCTCCTAAGACTTTCCCTCCTACGTCGTGCTGGATGCTTTCCTTTCTACGTCGTCCTGGATGTTTTCCGTTCTAAGTCTTTCTGAATACTTTCCGTTCTAAGTCGCTCCGAAGACTTTCCGTCCTACGTCGTTCTCGATGCTTTCCGTTCTAAGTCGCCCCGAAGACTTTCCGTCCTACGTCGTGTTCGGGCGGTCTGCACTCCATAGACAGTCGTAGGCGTCGAAGAGAAAACTTGTAGATCGATCGTAGAACGGAAAATCTGTGTAGCGAAAAACATCCAGAACGACGTAGGACGGAAAGTCTTCGGAACGACTTAGAACGGAAAGTATTCAGAAAGACTTAGAACGGAAAACATCCAGGACGACGTAGAAAGGAAAGCATCCAGCACGACGTAGGAGGGAAAGTCTTAGGAGCGACTTAGAACGGAAAGTATTCAGAAGGACTTAGAACGGAAAACCTCGAGAACGACGTAGAATGGAAAGCATCCAGAAGGACGTAGGACGGAAAGTTCCCATAGCGACGTACGACGGAAATTGACAGCAAGCCCAAGGTCTTCCGAAGATACACGAATTCCGTCCTACGTCGTTTCCGTCCTACGTCGTTTCCGTCCTACGTCGATTCCTTCCTACGACCTGTACCCCCGTTTGTTATTAGAGAGAGACCTTACATAAAAAACCAATGGAAGATGCATATCAAAGTTGTCTATATCAAAAATATGCGAAAAATTCCGGGGGCAAAATGTCGACTTGGCGCTCCTTGCACTCATCGTCCTCTCTTTGAACTGATGACTTCATATTTAACTATCGCATTCCTGCCTTATAGCTTTACACAATCATGCTTGAAACAATCATGATAACCATGCGCTGCCCCGTACGCCGAATTGGAGTCAATGGTGTTCCTGTAGGTATAATGACAAGAATGTCAAAAATGTTTGAAGCTAAAGGGAAGAATGAGACCGTCAAATATGAAATCAACAGTTACGCTGACGATGACGGTCCGTTGACGTGACGTATAGTGAGAATCGCGCTTAAATAGGTACTCGTGGGTACTCGTACCCACATTGTGCCCTAAGCAGATCTATGGCGCATAGCACATGCAACATGATAAGCAATTTTCGTTTTTTATTCTGTATGTACCTAGGTACAGTATGCGTCATATTTTTTGCTAGATCAATTATTACGTTCCTCAAAACTTTGCGGAACAGATTCGATCATGACGCCTTAAAACCATAATTGTAGGCATTTTCCATTTACACATTTATCTGAGAACTCTCACTTAACTCAGCAATTTGATTGGTCAATATTCAAATGAACCAATCAACTTACTGAGATTAACTGAGGCTCTTCAGATAAATGTGTAAAAGGAAAGCACCTTATACAGGGTGTCCCAGAACTCGCGTATAAGCCGGTAATGGTAGATTCCTGAACACAATCTAAGACGAATTTTCCTTTACAAAAATTGCGAGGGTCTTATAGTTTTCAAATGGGGAGCAATTGAAGTCCGCCAATCAGAATGTTTCTCTTAATTAAACATTAAGGTAAAAAATATGAAGATGCATATGCTGTTGCTGGGATACAAAAAAATATATTAAAAACGGTTAGCTAGGATAAAGATTTGAACTTGTCACTTTGACAAAAATGTTTACATCAGCAGATTATTGCGAAATGCTCATCCTTTACGGAGAGTGCGGCCGAAATGCAGTTTTTGGCTACAATTTGGATCGTCTAACCCTGTTAAAGGTCACACGTTTGGGTTTTCCTATTCGTTTTTCTAACTTTGGATAAGCTTGTAAAAGAATAATCATGTTCACCATTATTTGAAGTATACCTATTCTTTGTACAGATCATCGATACGCATAAACCATTTAGGTATGCAGCAGTTCCGAAAAGTGTCTCAAAACTCAGTTTATCGTTTTACAGCGTTAGCAGCGCATCCACACCAAGTGCGTTATTTTGTTTCGAAATTACCTGCATTGTGTGTGGGATGTGGAGGATTTGGAAATCGCAGCATGTATTCCACAGCAGTAGCGTTCGCATTAATTAGTCCCTATTTCCAATAAACGGCCGATAGTCATTTAAAAATTTTTGTCAAAGTGACAGATCTAGATCCTCGTCATATCTATTGTTGACTTGATTCATTGTTGCGTTTTTAATTTTTTTTGTATCCCAGCAACAGCTTATGCATCTTCATATTTTTTACCTTACTGTTTAGGGAAAGATTCTGATTGGCTGACTTCAATTGCTCCCCATTTGAAAACTATAGGACCCTCGCAATTTTTGTAGAGGAAAATTCGTCTTAGATTGAGTTCAGGAATCTACCATTACCGGCTTATACGCGAGTTCTGGGACACCCTGTATACCTGAAGTCCAATCACTGTCAAATCACTCATATCGTTCAAAGTAATTGTCATGACGGCATCTCTGTTCCGTAAAGTTTTCAGTTACGTATAACATCCGATCGAGCAAAACATCTGACGTATACTGCTCTACTAAAGGTGAGTTTCCACTTCGCGGACCGCGAATTTGATTTGATTTAACGACTTGTTAAAATGCAGACAATAGCAGACGCATTGGGGGTTGCGGAAGTTAGTGAACGGTCTTGGGCGTCTCTTCATGAAAAACGCTCGAGTTGCATTTATGAACGCACTCCAAGTGGCATCTTATGTCAAGTTGATTTAAAAGGCGGCCTGACATTTTTGATCTCAAGTTATTGTTGAACTCATCATTATGTTACTCTTCACTGGCAAGCTGTTTTTGAAGCTCTGCTTCGCGAATTATCAGGAAACATTATGGATAGGCGAAAAACGAAATGGCGATGACGGGATGATGACAGACACAATAAGCATCTTGCAACAATTTTGTTTTTGATGTTAAATTCCAATATCTTGCCCGTGGAGCTCAAAAAAAATGAGAAAGTAGCATTTTCAAACTTCGCGCCAAACCCCCCCCCCCAGCCATTTGAACTCAATTTTCTTACATGTGACCACGTCGCTGTCTAACCTGACCCGACGTCTTTCATTCAAAAATGTTAAATATTTTATAGTAGTCACCAGTACTCTTTGCCAGTGGGTACAAAAATACAAGGTGCCAGCCCAAGGAACTAATAACATTCTACGTACCCCCTTTTTCAACGTTAGAGGTTACTTTTGACCCCTCTTATTGCCAACTGTCAAGGTTGACTTTTTAAATTAATTATTAAACGTCACCCTCAAATAAACTGTTGTGATTGCATCGACAAGTCGCACAACGGCGTTTCTTAATTATTTATTTATTTACAAATAAGCAAACGCTTTTTAAATAAAATTGATGTTCGCGGACGATATCTTTATTGATGCATTTACATTAAAATAGCCCGAAATTAGCAAATGTGCAAGATGCCTATTATGTGGACACATGACAATCATGATGATGTGAGACATGCCAATAAGACCAATTCATGAAAACCGATAGCGTCCTTAGGGTCATTTCCGGTCATACCGGAAGTGAAAAAGTATCTGACCATACCGTTAGATCCGCTCTAGAAAACAGGGTTGTCCCGTTCGAAAATGTAGGTGGTGGGTGGATGATCGAAGAATGTTCTGTAGCGATCGCTCCACAACTAACGAACCACTGTATACCGAGAGATTTCAAAATTTAATAAAACACGGTTGCCAACATAAGGGATTCCTAAAACGGGCATAGATAGAAAGATAAGGGTTTGATTATCACTATATGAAAAAATTGTGAATCCCTTATGGTGGCAACATATAGCCCAAAATCATTGAAAATTCGATTCCCTTCTTTACAGTTTTTTCTTCCGAAATTTACACATTTTTTGTGATAATTTAGAAAATAAAAAAGAGAAAAATGTGGCACTTCTACGCTTCCGTAGTTTTTTGACACTGACGGAACCCCGTTTAACGTTACCACAGAAAGAAACGCCTAACTCACACTGCCCCTGCGCGTCCGCTAGAAACCGTAAAATGTTACTTAAGGTTCTCTATCGATTAAATAAAATAAATCGATTGGAAGTAATCCTAGAAACTTTGTATCTATTGTATAAGTTGATGATTTTCAATTGGTTCATAACTACTCATCAATTTTGTTCCTGAAAGTAGGCACAACTGGCAACTGAATCCATCGAGCAATACGAAAAACGCACACGATTATTTTAAAGACATCTATTTTAGTTTCATAAACAGATTAATATAACAGTCAACACAACTATCTCTGTGCACACTTAGAATTCGAATTTACTTACATGTCCAAAAATAAATTAAGGTAACCTGCATTCAAAGAGAAACTGTTAAACAAGCAATACAAATGACATGAATACTAATAACGGTCGCAAAAATAAGGGCCACGAATATGCTTTATTTTGACTATTACAATTAATTAGCAACAATAACAGAAATTCTCTGCGTGAGCGATTTGATGATAAACTCAGAATGATTGTCTACGGGGCTGGGGGTTGGACGAGGGATGAAATCTATGCAGCAGAATTTCTCATCTTCTAGCGGGCAACCAATCTCCCACGTCGTCACTCGGATACTGAAAAATGAAAAATTGCCGAAGCTCTGAATATAAACTAGTTATAAGTCGCGATTCTCATTATTCTTAAGAATTGCTAATGGAACCGCGCTTTGGAAAAATAAATTAAAATTCCGCGAGTTACTTTATTAAAGCGTCACGTTTTACAAGTTTCTTCGTTAATCGACAAAGAATGTTCCTTTATTTCAAACGTCCCCACTAAATGGCGTTGCATTAATTTTCCTTTTCATTAAAACCGACTCGTTTAACACTTTTTATAATGCGGAGGCGAAACAATCACAATTATTAACTGCGGCGAAAATAAGAAAATGGCAAGAATTTGCGTGACTCGTTTTTTAAAAAAATATTATAAAATGTTGCGGTAGGATTCATAATAACTTTCTACTCTCAGCTGACTAGCGAGAGTTTCCAACGATGATCGTGCGAAACGATTATTTTCTTCAATGACCTGCTACTACTTTCAAGGTTACCATTACAATTTTCATGGGGTTTTTTCGGTTTTTATTCCACTTTCAAATATTTACTCTAAAAGGGAAAGTGGAGAAAAAACTAATTTTTTTCAACTTTTTCAAGTTCATTATTTATTGATCGTCTCATAATTTAATTAGCAAACTACTTTTATTAATAGAACGCCGTCAATTAGAGAAATTACATTTTGCATTTTTCCGATTCTCACAGCGTCAATAAAGAAAATTGATTTCTCCATTGTTTAATATCTACGTTTTTGTGGTTAATAATAAATTTATGGTTTCGTTTATGCGCGACAAGAAAATTCAATTTTTCAGCATGTCCACTTTGTTTTATAAAGCTTTAAATTTTTTGTCGCTCCTCGTAATATTTATTTATAGCTTTGATATTGGAGAAAATCGTCATATGTTGGACGTCAATATAAATTAAATCAAACCCAGAGCATTGATCCAATCTCCTTTCCACGTCCCATCGAGATTATTGCAGTTTAATGTCAGTCCTTTTGGGAAATCAACATGCCCACCACTTAAGTTATTTAAAAAACGTTATGTTAAGCCGCGTAAAGCCCACCTACCCTTCACATTCCCGCGTTAGAATCACTGGGGTGGAAATAATAAATAGACTTGAAGCTGTAAATCGAAAGAGATGTACATTGTGGTTTGAACGGGTTGATTTCTTTTTTGTCCAGATTCAATTTGTTATCGCTTTTCGATCTCTAAAAATAAGTGATTTAAGTTCACAGGCAATTTAAACTTCACTTAACTCAAGCATCCCTTAAAAATTGTGATAGGTGCTGTAAATGATGTTAATACAGGGTTGTTACAAACGATTGTAACATCGCTGGTACTACAGTCGTAAATGCGTTACAACCTTTACGTTTACGTATACTGAACATTAGGCTGGTTTCACACTTTATATCAAGTTACATTATTGAAGTTTAAAAGTTATAAAAATTTTGAATGTAAACATGTAAACATTAAGAAAACTTCGAGGGCATTAAAACGCGAAAATTAACTCAAATGAAATCCGTTTATTTTCAAACGTCACAATATAACAATTACTTAAGTAACTGTGTTGACAAGGTTACTGCAAATTGACACAAAGACGCGTAACTACGGAAGCGTAGAAGTGCCACATTTTTCTCTTTTTTTCAAATTACCACAAAAAATGTGTAAATTTTGGAAAAAAAAACTGTAAATTTACACAAAAACTGTCAATTTACACAAAAACGTAGATTTGCACAAAAACTGTCAATTTACACAAAAACTGTAAACTTACACTCACGTTCACTCCCGTCCGATTAGTCAACTAGTCCCGTCACGTCACGTACCGCAAATTTTAAAAATTTTTGAGTAAACTAGTAAACTGACAGTTTTGGTGTAAATTTACAGTTTTTGTGTAAATTGACAGTTTTCGAAATTAACATATTTTTTGTGATAATTTTAAAATAAAAAAAGGGAAAAATGTGGCACTTCTACGCTTCCGTACGTAACGGACGTTAGTAGAAAATTTTGTATTTTTTCGTTTGAAAATAAAATATTGTTTTACTCGGAGCATAAGGACTTTGTGACTCGTATGAATTTAAACTTCCATACTCCGTCGTATATGTCTCGCTTATACTCCTAATAAAATGAATGTTTATTAATGTTTGACAAATAGATATAAAAAATGTGGAATTCCTGACCGAACTCTTTCTTGAACGTCTAATTACAAAAGTAATTACCGCACGCCTAACCCACATTCGAAACGGCTGAAAAAGTTGTGCTTTCAACTCTGTTTATTTTAGAAACAATAAATTTGAAATATTGGATTATAAAATTATTTATAACATTGTAGCAGATATCGCAGTGGAATTTTCAGCGAGAAATCAAATTCAAACGGATTATTAATTTCGCGTAATTTATTCTTTTAATCTGATTGTAATTGTGAATAATGGTATTGTGTATCACGTGTGGATAGTTTACGATTAATAACATATCCGCTTTTAAAGGATGATTGAATTTTTTAGTCGTGATCGGCAATACCTATATTATTTATGATTCATCAAGTGTGAAAAATGCATGTAAAACAAACGTTTTATAAACATGCATTTTTTCACTCCTACTTCTAACATCAATATTTCTGAATTCATATAGCATAGTTTTATATATATTGGCGCTAAACTGCTAAATAAATATTACAAATTGATTCATGAATCCTCATCATTGTATAGTTTAAGGAACGCACTGAAATTGATCTGTTTTGAAAAGCAGAAAAGTTGTGATTATTGTTGGTTTTAACTTTTAAGCATTTTTGTATTCTTGTTACATGTTCTTTTAGGGCAGGAATGAAATTTCCCACCCTTTAATGGTCAAATAAATTTCTATTATTATTATTTTATTATATGAAAAACTATCTAAACAATCGCTGTAAGACACTAAATGTGTGCCAACGAACAATAAAATATTTCCATTCCCTAAATCTAAATGAAGGCGGGGACCGAGGTTGTGTGAATCAGGCTTTTTTTGGTGGTTTCTAAACGATTTTTCACTTTCGTCAAAATTCCGGTCAGTGTCAAGAATTAACAACAATGATCCTCTCCAATCTTGTTATTGTTGATTGACACAGACAGAAATTTTGAAGTAACTGAAAACCCGTTTACAAACCGACAAAAAAACCCCTGCGCTCATTAGAAAGTGTCGCAACTTTATTTTTAGTTATAATAAACAACTACATTGATACTTTTCGCCCTCATTTTGGTGTGAAACTACACTAACTCACGAGTGCGAAAAGAAAGTAAAGTATGTATCGTTGGGCACTAGAGCGAAAAGTAAATCTTGTCACAGTAAAATGAATGTACGAAAGCGTAGAGCTGCCATGATATTTGCTAACTTTTTTTATTTTGTAATTTACAGAAAAAGTGTAAATTTACAGAAAAAAGTGTAAATTTACAGAAAAAGTGTAAATTTACAGAAAAAAGTGTAAATTTACAGAAAAAGTGTAAATTTACAGAAAAAGTGTAAATTTACAGAAAAAAGTGTAAATTTACAGAAAAAGTGTAAATTTACAGAAAAAGTGTAAATTACAGAAAGAGTGTAAATTTACAGAAAAAGTGTAAATTTATGTTTTCGCTCTGAGAGCACCGTTACCGAGTTGTACAGGGTAGTCCAAACGCATTAATACACGGCTCTTACCTACGGCCAAATTTTAAGATGAATAGAATAAAAAATCCATGGTAAATGCTTGTATAATTTAGCAATAAACAAAAAGTACATAAATTGAGCAATAAATTTTTAAATTTAAATTCTCATTATTAAGAATATTTTTTCAGAATGCAAGATTTGTTGTTTTTGGTCATTTTATTAATTAACAGCTTGATAACAGCCCGATAAAAAATATAGCAAAATGGCTCGTAATCCTGCACTCTGAAGAAACGTTTTTTCCTTTGTAACGAAATGCGCCATTTGTTGTAAAGAAGCTTATAATTAGGCCCCGTTAAAATCCTTTGGGCGTGTACAATTAGTGGGAGGCATGTGGTAAGACGAGGACGATTGCATCGGTGGCACATATGATGAAATGCGTTGTTGCCGGATCTCCGCGCGAAATTTGAATTAATGAAAATTTAAAAATTTACTGTTCGATTTATCAAAAAAATTAAATTATCACCATAAAGAAGGACTCACAGGGAATCCAAAAAAATAGAAACATGGGTGGTGTTATTAAAAAAATAAATATTACTCATTGTTTATCTCTAAATTATGCAAATTTCAAATTGCGACGAAATGAAGGTAATTTATTCTAATTTACATTGGATTTTTATTTTATTTATTTATCTTATTGCTTGGCCGTGAGTGCCGTGTATTAATACATTTGAACTACCCTGTACAACTCGGTAATGGTGCTCTCAGTTTTTCTGTAAATTTACACTTTTTCTGTAAACTTACACTTTTTTCTGTAAATTTACACTTTTTCTGTAAATGTACACTTTTTTCTGTAAATTTACACTTTTTCTGTAGATTTACACTTTTTTCTGTAAATTTACACTTTTTCTGTAAATTTACACTTTTTTCTGTAATTTACACTTTTTCTGTAAATTTACACTTTTTTCTGTAAATTTACACTTTTTCTGTAAATTACAAAATAAAAAAAAGTTAGCAAAAATCATGGCAGCTCGAGCTTTCGTATGAATGCGAAAGTACCTATTACTTATTTTTCGACGTTGTGACGTTGCTTAAAGAAAAATTCTTGTTAAGAAGAAGATATTCATTGAAGAAGCCCACAAGGACGAAAATTATGCATTTTTTCACGAGTAACACAAGATTGTGGTGTATTTCCATAACTAGCCTGTAAGGTTTAGTTAGAGTGCGGATCGTGGGTCAATTTAACTATTAACTACTCTTCTCACTAGTGCGAAAAGTACATTCATATTTCGCAATGTTCACTGTTCGCACTAGCGCGAAAATATGTTGCATTTCGTAACTGGTTGATTTTCATACATTGTAAAAAGCGCATCTTTTTATCAAATTACATTTTTCTAGATTAGTATAGCAACAATCACTTTCAGTGCGCGGTACTTTCAGTACAGTCGAGGACTATAAAATGCCCACCCCACTGCGACGACTAAAATTAGCATGTTGCGGCGATACAGTAGACCAATAACATTACCTCGCGGCGGGGTGGGCATTTTCAAAGTCCCCGATTGTACAAACCCTATGTCGCTTTATTCTTAAATTTCAGGCAGACCTTTATCTACGTATACAAAGAAATTGTAAATTATTTTACTGCGAAATTAGCGAATTGGCGGTTTATCAATTCATCGTTTACTGAAAAAACTTAAAAAAAGGCAGATTGTTTGAGTCGTAGAAAAATTTGTGTGTAAGTATACCTCTGTTTGAAAGCCTGTTTTGCAGACCTTCTTAGTTGCAGCACTCGCTATGCTAAGCCTTGGCCTACAAACATATACTTTCAAACCTTGTTATATAAATAACTATTTTCGTACAGAGTTATGAAAATTTGTGTAAAAATAGAATTAACCTTTATTAAAGTTGCCAAGATGTTAGATGCAAAGAAACGACAAATTGGAGTTAAAGAAGGGCAGATAAAAAGGTTTTATGAAGGGCTATAAAACTGCTTACAAATTCACGATTAGAACAGCGTTTTTTGTGACTTTCTGATGTTTCATTTTCAAGCTGTTTTTAGGCATATTTCTCTCTATTGCATTATCTACCCAACTTAAATTGTATTCAAGTCTCCCAATTGTCCTCTTATCTCCTCGTCCTTTCGCCCCTGTAATCAATACCTTGAAAATTGATAAAGAAGAATTATTTTCCCAAATGAGACGCTCATAGTATTATAGCACGTAATAGAATTTACGCTTTCGCCAGCCACATTTTACTAAATATCACACTCAGGAACGTTCCACGGTAATTCGTTGGACATTTGATGCTTTGAGACCCCCTTTATCTAAGTAATCGCGTTAGTTACCCCCCATTGTAAAAAAATGATAAATAGCCTTGTTTCACGCAAAATAATCGCAATTTCATTCAGAATTAAATTCTCGTTGAAAACGACGGATTATGGTCGACGTTTAAGGTAATCTCAGTTTTTCCGAGATAACATCCTCTTGAACAAATTAGCCTCGTATCGAAAATGTGAAAATTCAACAAAGGGCGCAAAATGTATTTTCCTCACCTGACCTTCGTAGTCAATCGGTGCAAAATTGGAGTTGGTTTCCCCGCGTTTACCGAACCTGAAACCAAACAGATCGTTACCTGTTGCTGCAGCCAAGAAAAAATGTATTAAAGTCACTGAGGCAATATGAACGGGATTTATTGTTTGATGTTTGATCTGTGAGTCCTCGGATTTATTGGATTTCGACCACTTCTTGCATTTGACCACTGAAGACAAATCCTGGCGTGATTAATCGTCCTTGGGCAAAGTGCAGGATTCTTGCTTAATTACCAATTCGAGGTGATGAAAAAATAATAATACAACTTAATGCAAATTAGGAAACTCAACCAGAATAGAATTACCGGTAAAAATAGAACGTAACGTACGATCGGAATAAATGGAATTAACCTTCTGTTTCATCTGCAATTATGGTATGATTGATGTTGAATTGTTATTGTACCTAGAAAAAATACAGAGGTGACATTTTAGAAACACCTTCGCAGCGAGCAAAAAAACAATAATGATGTTTTTCTTCTAACTGAGACGCTAATAGACAGATCAAACCGGTATTATTGGCAATCAGGGTAGTTAAAAAGAAAATAATCCAGATTCCAGGGAGCTAAATTTTATTACTTATCTACTCATTCCAGAGAACCAATTTCTTAAGTTCGAAGAGAAATTATTGTTAAATGGTTGTGACTCGAAATATATTTTGGGACATGTAACATGTACATAATAAATTAATTTTACTATTGATTACAACCTCGGTATGACGCAGCCTCGCACATTTGTTATTGTCGCCAGCAGCAAATGCTACTGACTCTAAAATATGAATGGGAAATTTGAATTTTAACACTTTTTTTGTTTGTTGACAAAACTGTAATAAACTTCTTATTGCATTAAGCTGGGTTTTCTGTCGTTGGACAAAAATATGTTTACACTAGAAGAATTCTCGAGAATTTCATTTAGTTTTGATCAATTATTGTACAATTTGGCGCCTAAACTGGCGGTTACTGTGTTTGATTGTAATAATAGCTCTAGGTCTCAAATCTTTTAAAACTTTTAAAATCTAGTCATTTTTGCCTTGTAAGGGTTTACAACTAAGATTAATTTAATTTGAAATCTAGAAGTAATCATCTTGAATAGCCATTTTTCAGAATTTTTCTATAATGGGACAGTTGACATAAGAAGGCCTTTAGTGTGCAAGGTAGTTTCATTTATGAACCAGCACCATAAATAAAAAGCATTACCTGCGTTAATACAATCGTATATTGACATCCTGTTTTTATTTATTTACTTAATATTTTTCACTACATACAGGGTGTTTCACGACGAGCGGCAGTTAGCCGTATCTCGAAAAGTACTTCGATTGGTGTGGAGAAAATTTGCACACTAAGGTTTCAGCGGAAGCCGAATTCAATGAAAATATTTTGAGTTTGATGGCACTTCCGGTTTTACCGGAAACAGATACAAACTTTGTTATTTTAAATGGAACATCCAGAATATTATTGCATTTTTGGATTCTTTGTTGAATTTTAGGTAAAGTTTCATCAGAAAGTGGTATACCTAAAGTCAGCCGTTCTTGAGAAAATTAAGTCTTTCAAAAATTTTTACCAAAAACAATGTTGACTTTAAAAAATTACATCTTCGTTGTGGTGCCAATTATGGAAACGAAATTACACCGTCCTTTAAACCAATGCATGTGCTAACTAATGGTGTATTGCGAACTTCCTTTTCTCAAAGAGGAGGCGCCTCACGATTTTTTAAATTTCGGGAACTTTGATCATAAAAATCTCCGTTTTTCTAAATGGAATGCCATAGAAATTGAGTATTCATAAGAAAGAGAATTTAATTCTCTTTCTTTTGATTATCTCATTCCTATACCTAACTATCTTAGGTTTTGTTTTATTTTAGATTATTTGTCATTTTGCTGCATTTTTCAATAATTTTCCCTTTAACAATCTCACAATCATGATTTCTATAGCAACGCCACTGTTACCAGTCGTAAGAAAACCTTTTTTAATTGTAGTTTATGTACGTAATTTAAAACATTCTTGTTGCACTCACTTAATCTCAGCAATTTCATTGGTTAAATTTAAATGAACCAATCAAATTCATGTAAAAAGGAGATGCTTTTTATTTGTCAATTAATAACGAAACAAAAAAGAGGGAAGGGGTTCTGGCACTACTGGCTAATTGGTTAACAATCTTCCGGATGAGGGAAGGACACTGCATTAAAGCCAGCACGATAAAAATTGGGTTTATTTAGCAACCGGTTTCGGCCGCTCCCCGGCCATCATCAGGCTACTACAAAAGGATTTTTAACTTTTTAAGTTTTTAACTTTTTAACTTTATCGTTTTTAATAGGACATAGGTACCCTATTGAGCTCACAGTTTTTATGTCGCGGTTTGTTCCGATTTGATTCGTTCTTTGGTTTTGGTAACTATGATTAGCTGTACTGTATATTGTAATTATCCTTTTGTAGTAGCCTGATGATGGCCGGGGAGCGGCCGAAACCGGTTGCTAAATAAACCCAATTTTTATCGTGCTGGCTTTAATGCAGTGTCCTTCCCCCATCCGGAAGATTGTTAACCAATTAGCCAGTAGTGCCAGGACCCCTTCCCTCTTTTTTGTTTGGTTATTAATTGACAAATAAAAAGCATCTCCTTTTTACATGAATTTGATTGGTTCATTTAAATTTAACGAATGAAATTGCTGAGATTAAGTGAGTGCAACAAGAATGTTTTAAATTACGTACATAAACTACAATTAAAAAATGTTTTCTTACGACTGGTAACAGTGGCGTTGCTATAGAAATCATGATTGTGAGATTGTTAAAGGGAAAATTATTGAAAAAAATAATCTAAAATAAAACAAAATCTAAGATAGTTAGGTATAGGAATGAGATAATCAAAAGAAAGAGAATTAAATTCTCTTTCTTATGAATACTCAATTTCTATGGCATCCCATTTAGAAAAACGGAGATTTTTATGATCAAAGTTCCCGAAATTTAAAAAATCGTGAGGCGCCTCCTCTTTGAGAAAAGGAAGTTCGCAATACACCATTAGTTAGCACATGCATTGGTTTAAAGGACGGTGTAATTTCGTTTCCATAATTGGCACCACAGCGAAGATGTAATTTTTTGAAGTCAACATTGTTTTTGGTAAAAATTTTTGAAAGACTTAATTTTCTCAAGAACGGCTGACTTTAGGTATACCACTTTCTGATGAAACTTTACCTAAAATTCAACAAAGAATCCAGAAATGCAATAATATTCTGGGTGTTCCATTTAAAATAACAAAGTTTGTATCTGTTTCCGGTAAAACCGGAAGTGCCATCAAACTCAAAATATTTTCATTGAATTCGGCTTCCGCTAAAACCTTAGTGTGCAAATTTTCTCCACACCAATCGAAGTACTTTTCGAGATACGGCTAACTGCCGCTCGTCGTGAAACACCCTGTATATCTTCGCCAAATCAAAAGAAACAGTAGTTTTTAAATAAACATAAAAAGATTCCAATACGTCAAGCCCCAAATATTTTACTTAGTCGTAATGTTACTTTACATCAGAGTGGAAAAATTCTTTCGTCACTGATTTTCCACGTAAATTGACGTTAGTGTTGAAAGGAAAAAAAAACGTAGAGGGTCTGCGAAAATCAGATTAATTACTTTGTTAATCAGAAAATTAATGATGGAAAATGTTTTTTCAAGAATGCCTAATGCATAAAAAGTAGAAACAAGGCGGTAAACGGCATAATTTAATAGCTGTCTGTTAAACACGACATTTACACAACAATGCAATTTTTTCGTTGTGTTAGTGGCATTTCCAATCGATTTCGTGTGTAAACTTAGAATAGAAGTAATAAATGAGTTTTTTCCTAAGAACCGTTAAATAATTATTTTCCTGTTTGCTCTAAGTTGAAAAATGATATTTTTTCTTCCAGCGGATTGAGAAACAATATTTTTCCTCGACAAGAGTTTTAATCTCCCCACAACCAATTTAAAAAGCCAACGAAAGATGTATATCAATGCGATGTGTGTCCCTGTAGATGTTTACCTTGTTAATGTGTATGTAGGGGCGAGCTGAATTTACTGGTGGAGTCGGGTGCAGATTTTATAAATCTGCACCTAGTAGTAGTGCCTCCGCAGACGCACAGTGGTGTTAAAAAGACGAAATTATGAAAATTGGCCGTACATAATTAAACAGTAGAGAGTTAACAAAAAAACATCATATTTGCGAAGTAGGTATGTAGAATTAGCACTAAGGGGGTTGAAAAAGGGAATGAGAAGTCCAAGGTAATGAAAAAAGGTGATGAAAAGTCAAGAGGAATGAAAATGAAGTGTGGATTAAGTAGAATTACGAAATAAAACACTAAAATAACCAAATTATGCAATTAAAACTTTTGTGGGGGTTGAAATAAGCACTTATACCTACCTATTGCGAAGGAAACTGAAAAATTGTAAGAGGTAAACTGAATCCCAAATGCGTTCAATTTTATAACCGTCGAAAAACGAAATTATGCGAATTTTGCAAAATTAGCACTTAGGGGGTTGAAAAATCGTAAAGGTGGATGAAAAATCAAGAGGTACATATCAGGATTAACCGTGGCTAAGTAAAATTACGGAAAATAACACCAAATTAACCCAATTATGTAAATTTAGCATTTGAAGACTTGAAACATTGCGAAGGGGGATGAAAAAAGTGAAAAATTTAATCATCATCCAAATGGGTTCAATTTATTACAGAAGAAAAACGAAAATATCCGAATTTGGCAAAACTAACACCTAGGAGGTTGAAAAATTGTAAAGGGGGATGAAACGTCAAAGTGGATGAGAATTAATCGTAATTAAGCAGAATTACAGAAAATAACACGAAAGTAAACCAATTATGCAAATTTAGATTTTGGGGGTTGAAATGTTGCGAAGGGGGTTGGAAAAGTGAAAAAGATAAACATAATCCAATTGAGTTCAATTTATTACCGAAGGAAAACTAAATTATGTGAATTTTGCAAAATAAACACTTAGGGGGTTGAAAAATTGTAAAGGGGGTGAAAAGTTAAAAGGGATGAGAATTAATCATAATTAAGTAGAATTACAGAAAATAACACGAAAATAAGCTAATTATGCAAATTTGACTTTTGAGGGTTGAAACATTGCGAAGGGGTCGAAAAAGTGAAAAAGGCAAGAACAATTCATAAGGCAAAACTGCGCGAATTTTACAAAATTAACCAGCGGAAATCACCCGAAAAAGAAGCGGCCTGGGTAAATTTTGCTCTTTGAGGGTTCACATATCATGAAAGGGGTTGAAAAATTGTGGATGGGTCAAAAATTGATGAAAATCACTTTAAATTAATAACAAATTAGAAGAAAGCAAAAAAAAAATGAATGAAATATATTTACTCCGCTTGCTAGGGCTTAGGGGTTGTTAGTAGCGTAGGGGTTGGTTTTAGGATGAAGACTCATAAGACTTTTTTCAATGGTTGACCGAAATCTATTGAACCCCATAATTTTATTCCACCACTTACATGAAAAAATTTCCAGTTTCAACCCTTAAATTTCATCCCCCTTGTTAGATACTAATGAAAATTTGCCCATCCGCCTACAGTGGCGCTGTAAATTACCACATCAAATTTAGCCCTGATACGTTGAGCAGTTTTTGAGTTCTCGCATTTTTTTGTTTCGGCATGTTAGGGGGTTGTACCGCCTTTAAGGGTCGTTTTTCGCGAATGATGAATATGACCTTTTTTGTACCATCAATAGAAAGCTTTCGAATGGTAATATTTTCAACTATACATTCTTCATTGAAAATTCGAGTTTCCACCCCTAACTTTCATCCCCTTCGATAATTTTCTCCTAAAATTCGATCTTCCCTTCTCGAAGATGCAGTGTGTAAGATGTCACAGTTTCGCAGAAGATATTGCTTCTCTGTGTCAAATTACAGGGCTTTATGGACGTTTCAACCCCTAAACTCCAACCCCCTATTTCACCACCGCCACATGCCCTAAAGGAAGTTGTGTTTTCAATTTCACCACCCTAACGCAATTCGTTTAAAAATTAAGGTAATTTGTAGATTCATGTTTTCAACACCTCATGATTTCACCCCTTTATGATTTACAGGGGTGAGTTTATTTTTCCGGTGTGACATAACTCCTTGCGTATTTACTGACTTCAGTTGTTCATAAATAAACCAATAGGGTTTCAGAAAAAATAAATAAAATATAATTATCGACTTGCAAAGAGTTAGGGGTGGTTAATGGCCCAGGGGTTGGTTTTAGATTGAAAACTCATAAGACCTTTTTTCAATAGTTGACCGAAATCTATCGAACCCCGTAATTTTAGGCTACCATTTACTTGAAGAAATTTCAAGTTTCAACCCTTAAATTTCATCCCCTTTGTTAGATATTTTTGAAAATTTGTCCATCCACCTATAATGTCACTGGAAATTCACAAACCAAATTCTGCCTTGATACGTTGAGTAGTTTTTGAGTTCTCGTATTTTTGTGTTTCTGCATGTTAGGGGTTGTAGCGCCTATAAGGGTGGTTTTTCGCAAAATATGAATGACACCTTTTTTGAATAATTAATGGAAAGCTATCGAATGACGCCAATTTCGACTAGTACTTATTAAGCGGAATTTCGAGTTGCTACCCCTAATTTCCACCCCATTTGTTCGATTTTACGAAAAAACGCATCCCCCACAAGATTTCACCGATATATGTGTGTACGTTGAGTTTCCGACAGCTGCGTGCAACCCTTGCGGAGTTATCATATTTTTTGTGGTTTTCATCCCCTAAATTTCATCCCCCGAAATTGGCACCCCCTCACTTTCAACAGACTTGAAGGTCGAACGTGCATACTAATTTTCAGCAAGATATCTCCACTAGTTCTCGAGTTATTGCAATTAGTAGTTTTTCGGTTTTTCACCCCTAGCTCCCACCCCCTTGGTCCGATATGGCCCAAAAGCAATCCCCGCCTTACTTTTCGGGAGACGAAGCTGCCTACCAAGTTTCAGCTCGATATCTCAATCCGTTCTCAAGTTATCCGACGGACAGACTGAGGAGCGATCGAGCGAGCGAGCGAGCGAGCGATCGAGCGATCGAGCGAGCGAGCGAGCGAATAAGCTAAGACAAGAGTACCTCCGCATTCTGCTACGGCACTAAAAGGGAAGGTTACTGCAATCCTTCCAAGATTTCTCGAAAACTGAAGAACGGATTTTAATGAAATTTAGAATAGAGGTTAGGGTTGCTTTTTGGCGTATCAACTAAAAAATTTGACTGATGAACACCAATTTTTTTTATCAAAGGTCTTCCAATTCTGTGTCTAAAAATGAATTCACACTTGGCGTCTTTTTGGCATAAAGTCAAAAAATTCGAAATTTCGATGCAACATGAATAGCACGCTACAGCCAAAACTACTCGATCGATTTGGCTGAAATTTGGTATGTAGAGATACCATTACCTGCCAAAGAGCTGATTTTGGTGGCAATCGCTGAGTGACAAGTGCCATTTTGACGTATCAACTGGTGGCAATCGACCAATTACAAGTGTCTGTTTGGCATGTTATCTATGAAATTTGAAATATAACCACCATTTGTTTTATCAGCACATGAAAGATCTTCGAATTCTGTTTCCAAAAATGCAATCAAACTTAAGGTCGTCTTGGCAATAAAAAATTAAAATTTTGAAAAATTCGCATTCACTAAGTGGGGAGGTTCTAACCGCTTCATTAGCTGCTCATTCTAGCTTCTAGAGCAAGGAACACTTTGTTGACTGTCTTGAGCTTTCAAAGTTGACGGCTACGAAAATAGTAAATAGCAAGAAAAGACAAATGTTTTCCGGGCTAAAAGACGTAAAAAGTCATTTTCTCGCCGTGCAAGAGAAAATTTTTTTCAGACCACTAAAAGCAAGAAAATCCCATTTTCGCCTTCGTGTGTAAACTTCGGATAGAAAATAGAAATAACAAATGAGTTTTTAGTGAAACCAGGGTTAGATTTACTCCAAGTCTTGCCACCAATAATAAAACTTTAATTATTGGAAGAAAAACAATACGATTTCTCCACTTATATTAATAAAAAATTTTAATAATGTAAGTGGAGAAATCGTATTGTTTTTGTTCCAATCATGAATAACCTCCACTGCTTGGACAACAATATTTTACTTTAATTGTTACAACATGTTTCGGCCGTTAAGTCATCATCAGGTACAAAAACGAAGGCTGAAATGCATGTAAAACATGAGCTTGAAAGATTTACAATTAATTACTTACATTTAACGTACTTATATATTAAATGAAATGTAAGTTATTAGTTAATTCTCGCACTAGTTAAAATGAGGTATCTTTCCTTCCAGCGATCTGGGAGAGTATTTTTGTCCGCTGACAACCATTAAAACTTTTTCTCGCTTCTAAGGGGTTGAGCGAGAATAATAGTTTTACACTCTTCACCTTGAGTTTAGTTTTCTAAGCTGATGGCTATATTTGACTAACAGGTTGTTTTAACCTCCCCACTCCACTTCACCATTTAAAAAAAAAGGGAGGTTACTGCAATCACTAAAATTTTCGAATTTGAGATAAGACGGGATCTATACGTTTTGAGGTCTGAGGAGCCCAAAAAAGTGGTTTTTAAAATGTGTCTGTATGTATGTACGTACGTTCGTACGTACGTTCGTACGTACGTACGTTCGTAAACACGCCACAGCCCAAACTACTCGACAGATTTAGCTGAAATTTGGTACGTGTGCATGTGATAACCCAACTTAGATCTGAAAAGCTTTTGGAGCCAATCGTGCAACCAGAAATGCCATTTTGGCACATCAACTTTTAAATTTTAAATGCAAACCCCCATTTTTCACGTCACGATAGGAAAGGCCTTCAAATTCTGCTTCTAAAAATGCATTCATTCTTAGTGCCCTTTTGACCAAAAATAAAAAAAAATTGATTTTTATCGGACTTTAAAATCGCGGTACAGCCCAAGCCCCTGAACCGATTTGGCTGAAATTTTGCACAAGGAGATTGTATTACACGTCGAAGAGGTGAACAAATTTTGGATTCAATCGGCCCACGGAAAGTGCCGTTTTAGCACACCAATTTCGAAATTTAAAATTATTCTCTAATTTACCCATCCAAAACAAGTTTTTGAAAGATTTATTGTCACTATCGAGGTCACCATCAGAAAGGTCTTCAATTTCTGGTTTTAAATGAGACAAAATTTATTCGCATTTAGAACCCTTTGGGTAGAAAAATCGAAATTTTGTAATAACACTGAAACCACTTTATAGCCCAAACTAGCGGATCGATTTGCCCGAAATTTGGTAAATGGAGGTGAGGTGACCCGTTGAAGAGCTGAAAGGCTTTTGGGAGCAATTGGTCAACGGGAAGTGCCATTTAGGCATATCAACTTTAGAATCTTAAACAGAAGTCCCTGAAATCAAAGACCCACGCGTTGGGGAGGTTCCAGCCGCTTCTCTGCTGCCATTTTTTTTTAGAAAAATTCTCAATTTATCAATAATTTCAGGCTGTAGGGTGCGCATTGAATATTCCGGGTTTTGGGGAATCCATGGCTGAACTTATTGGCTTTGGTGACTCCAAATGGGCGGTACGAAAGTATAATAGTAAATGGTTGCGAGAAAGCAAATGATTTCCGTGTTAAAAGATGCGAAAAAACACTTTCTTGCCGAGGTACGTACAATATTTTTTATAAGAAAAATTATTATGAAAAAATGTCGATTGTCTGTATGTCTATGAACACTACAGCCCAAACTACTGAACCGATCTGACCGAAATTTGGTATGTGCGGCTTGGTGTCCGGTAAATTCGTCGCCAGCAATTCGTCGCCAGCAATTCGTCGCCGACAATTCGTCGCCCCAGCAATTCGTCGCCTCAACAATTCATCGCCAGCAATTCATCGCCACAACAATTCGTCGCCAGCAATTGGTCGCCGACTTAATTCGTCGCCACAGCAATTCGTCGCCGCAACAATTCATCGCTAAGGAAAAAAATGAGTGACGTCCAGCGAATCCCGATATTTTATTCTTGGTCTGACTGTGACCTCTATCCTGAGCTAGTTTTACATATACAGAGTGTCCCAGATTCAATGTGACGGGCAATATCTCCATCGTGACCAGAAGTTAAATAATTCTGAATTTTGGCATGAGCACCTATATTTTGACGTCCGGCGGATCTTTTCAGATAATACACTTATAGCTATGTATGTACTTCAGACAGTCAAAAGTTGGTTTGATGCTCAAACTGATATTTGGTTACGTAATGTGCGTAGAAAGGCAAAATTAAATTTTATAAGCAAATTAATTCCGTTTCGGATTCCTGCTTACGAGCCCCCGTGTGCTGTTAGGTCGGATTAGTAAAAGTAAACATCCCTCTGCATTTTAGTAGCGAACAAACTAATTACGATAATTTCTTTCTTGGAAGTATATTTTTGTACAATATCCTGCTTACGTCGTTAAAGGATTAGAGAGACGCGACCCTAAATAAATTCCGATAAAACCCCAGGTAGGTACCTGCCTTTCTGTGGTCGTTTTCTGAAGAAATAAAGTTTGCAGAATATGCTAAAAGTTATTTAAACATGATAACATGCAAAAACATTTGTTTTGCATCAAATCCGAGTTCTACTTATGGAATCAGCAATCAGCCATTATCCATAGTTCGCTGTTATAGGGTAAAAATGCCTTAATCACTACCTGGAACTGAATAATTTGTAGATCGGATAAATTACTGTTACCTATGTAGGTATACAACTAATTACAATAAATTAATTTTAAAATAAGATAAAAAATATCGATTTAAGCGGGGAAAGACCACAGACGAAGAATAAATATCGGGACCGCGCTGAACGTCTACAAAATGTTAAATTGTATCACGAAACGATCACGGTCGATTATTTGCGGGGAATCGCCCACAATGTAAGATACTAAATAAAAAGAATAACATTTTGAAAATCTTATGCTTCATTTCCTTGGCGATGAATTGTTGCGGCGACGAATTGCTGTGGCGACGAATTAAGTCGGCGACCAATTGCTGGCGACGAATTGTTGTGGCGATGAATTGCTGGCGATGAATTGTTGAGGCGACGAATTGCTGCGGCGACGAATTGTTGGCGACGAATTGTAGGCGACGAATTGCTGGCGACGAATTGCTGGCGACGAATTTTCCTAACTTCGTGCGGCTTGCATTAGAAAAGGAAGAACTGATTAGATTTTGAGACAAATCGGTCCACAGAAAGTGGCATTTTGGCACATCAACTTCAAAATTTTAAATACAAATACCCATTTTTCCCATCATCATAGGAAAGCTCTTTGAATTCTGCTTCTAAAAATGTATTAGCACTTAGTGCTCTTTGGCAAAAAATCATCAGACACGCTACAGCCGAAACTCCTGAAGATATCGGGATGAAATTTTACGTACACGTTCAGTGGGCACCCTGCTATTGATGAAGCTATTTTGGGCCAAATCGGTTCATTACATTATAATCAAATTTATACGTCTATATGGCGCCTCCAATAAATCCGCCGAAAAAATGCGCTTCGTTTGCGAACGCTGCCTAAACATTTATGTACAAAAAATGTTGGCAACAAATAGATTTACGAAAAATCGGTTTGAGTGTTTGTTGTGGGCTATTCTTCATAGATACGTCTATGAAATCGCGGACTTCTTGGTAGTTCTTTTCGTAGCCAACAGTTCTTCTGTTTATGATTTTGTTATATCTTCAACCGTTTATTCAGCGTTCACGTTTTAAATTGCTAAAGTAGGGTTTTTCGCGGACTTGCACACGACGAATAACTATGACACGTCTTAAATAATGTCAATGGTTGATTTTTATTTAATTTTTATTTAAACTTAACATTGTGATTAGACGATCTATAATATAAAATCCAGCTAGTAAATTCGGGTAACTTCCATGAAGGGAGTAGGACATATGGCGGTAACTGAGAAAAATGGTGTAATTTTTACTCGAGTTCAAATCTGGATTAGGTTTGTTTTTTTTTAATTGGACAGATAGGTACTGAAACGCCAAAAACATAAAATCTTTACATTGTATTTTCCTGCATTTTCATATCTAAAAAATTCTATTTTTATGATTAGCTGGCAAGCCAACCAATAATAGCTCAAGGAAGCTCAGGACATAACTAGAGCGCGGATTTCTAGCTATTATGCTATTTGATAGTATTAATAGCAGATCAAAAAAAATGCAGCAGAGAAGCGGCTGGAACCTCCCCATCGCGTGGATCTTTGTATTCTGTGTAGATAGTAGTCAATTCAACAGAATTTTTTTAATCCTTATTAATTTCGCAATTTTCTGACAAATACCGACGCGACCTCGGACATCACCCATCACGTTTGACTTATGTTCCTTTTAAGGTTAATCTTTTGCCACCTTTTTGACAATAACTGCCACTTTATGTCATCCACTGTCAGCCCGCTCCCTTTTAATGAGAAAGAATTTTTTCTCTATTTTCCACTGAAATGGCAGAAACTGTGAACACATTTTTAGAACCAGAATTTGATCGCCTTTCTAATGGCGACATAAAAAAGGAGGTCTTGTATTTAAAATTTTAAGTTGATATGCTTAAATGGGACTTCCCGTGGGCCAATTGCTTTCAAAAGCCTTTCAGGTCTTCAACGGGTCACCCAATCTCCGTGTACCAAATTTCAGCCAAATCGATTCAGTAATTTGGGCTATAATGTATTTTTACTGTTATTATAAAATTTCGATTTTTTGAACCAAACAGCGCTAAATGCGAATTAATTTTGTCCTATTTAAAACCAGAATTTGCAGACCTTTCTGATGGTGAAAATAAATCTTTCAAAAACTTGTTTCGAATGGTCAAATGAGAGAATAATTTTAAATTTGGAAATTGGTGTGCCGAAACGGCACTTTCCGTGAGTCGATTGAATTCAAAATTTGTTCAGCTCTTCGACGTGTAATACGATCCCCATGTGCAAAATTTCAGCCAAATCGGTTCAGGGGCTTGGGCTGTACCGCGATTTTAAAGTGCGATAAAAATCTTTTTTTTTTAATTTTTGGTCAAAAGGGAACTAAGAATGAATACACTTTTAGAAGCAGAATTTGAAGGTCTTCCTAACGGTGACGTGAAAAATGGGGGTTTGCATTTAAAATTTAAAAGTTGATGTGCCAAAGTGGCATTTCCGGTTGCACGATTGGCTCCAAAAGCTTTTCAGATCTAAGTTAGGTTACGAGATGCCTATGTTCCAAATTTCAGCCAAATCGGTCTAGTAGTTTTGGCTGTGGCGTGATTACAAACGAACGTACGTATACGTACATACACATACAGACACATTTTAAAAACCCCTTTTTTGGGTTCCTGAGACCTCAAAACGTAACGATCTGGTGGTATCTCAAATTCGAAAATTTTAGTGATTGCAGTAACCTCCCATTTTTTTTAAATTGTGATGGGGTTGGGGAGGTTAATAACCTTTAGGGAGTCCGAATTATGACGAAAGCATTAATTGAGCGAAATTTTTTTGTGCTTATTTTGCTTTTTTCCGAGTTTTGTGCTTATTACATTTTCTTGAGCTTTTTTGCCCTTTCAAGGTTCTATTTTACAATTTTTTAACGTTATTTCGTGAAATTCGGTAACATTTTTCTCAAAATATTTCATTTCTCTTGCACAATAAGAGCATCCGTCCATTCCACCATATGGGGTCCAATTGTCGAATCTCTCGAACTGTTTTGCATGTGGTGTTACTAGACAACCGCCAATGAGATTGCAGCTATCGTACTGATTCCACATACGAAGCTGTTTGTATGATATTCTCTGCATCAGGCCGATGAAAACAAAATTTAAATTTATCTAAGTATTTCAAAATTGCAGTAAATACTTACATAAAATTGTATTATTCAATATACTTCTTTTAAAGAAGTGTATAATGGAAGGATTAAAAAAAATAGATCCTTCTATAGTTGAGTATAGAGAGCGCCATGGGTCGAAAACTTTTACAGCATTGTATTCGTAATGAAATCTGCTTTAAATCAAGGTATCACATGTGGGGACTATTATATACAATTTTGTGCAATTTTTGAGCTTTTTTGAGCTACTTTAGAGCTTTTTTTGTGCGATTTTTATGCTATTTTAAAACAGCTTTTTTTGTGCTTATAAGTCCGCGCTCTAGACGTAACAATGTATTCATTCGGTACCTGCTTCAAGCCAATTCCCACACCTCACATCTACCCCTTAAAAGAATACAAAACGAAACGAAAATTTAATTTAATTTGCCGACATTTACGAGAATAAACTGACACTGACAATGAAACAGATGGTGGATGATAGCGGGGCAATGTGGAAGGCCCAAATTAGAGCGTGCTTTAAATTTTTTTGCCATACAATTATTCACAATAAAACTAATAATACCATTGAACTATCCATTTTAACCTCCCCACTCCACTTCACCATTTAAAAAAAAAGGGAGGTTACTGCAATCACTAAAATTTTCGAATTCGAGATAAGACCGGATCTGTACGTTTTGAGGTCTCAGGAACCCAAAAAAGTGGTTTTTAAAATGTGTCTGTATGTACGTACGTACGTTCGTTCGTTCGTTCGTAAACACGCCACAGCCCAAACTACTCGACCGATTTGGCTGAAATTTGGTACGTGTGCATGTGATAACCCAACTTAGATCTGAAAAGCTTTTGGAGCCAATCGTGCAACCAGAAATGCCGTTTTGGCACATCAACTTTTAAATTTTAAATGTAAACCCCCATTTTTCACGTCACAATAAGAAAGGCCTTCAGATTCTGCTTCCAAAGATGTATTCACTGTGAGTGCCCTTTTGACCAAAAACTAAAAATATCGAGATTTTTATCGGACTTTAAAATCGCGGTACAGCCCAAGCCCCTGAACCGATTTGGCTAAAATTTTGCACATGGGGATTGTATTACACGTCGAAGAGCTGAACAAATGTTGGATTCAATCGACCTACGGAAAGTGCCGTTTTGGCACACCAATTTCCAAATTTAAAGTATTCTCTCATTTACCCATCCAAAACAAATTTTTGAAAGATTTATTGCCACCATCAGAAGGGTCTTCGAATTCTGGTTTTAAATGAGATAAAATTTATTCACATTTATTACCCTTTGGGTAGAAAAATCGAAATTTTGAAATAACACTGAAACCACGTTATAGCCCAAACTAATGGAAGGATTTGTCTGAAATTTGGTACATGGAGGTCAGGTGACCCGCTGAAGAGCTGAAAGGCTTTTGGGAGCAATTGGTTAACGGGAAGTGCCATTTAGGCATATTAACTTTAAAATCTTAAACACAAGTCACGGAAATCAAAGACCCACGCGTTGGGGAGGTTCCAGCCGCTTCTCTGCTGCCTTTTTTTATTGTACTTTCAGAAAATAATTCTACTTATTTTCGTGGCTAGTCGGGAAAACTTCTTTCTCGGCCCTCTAGAATCAAGAAAATCGCATTTTCACCCCGTAGGCCGAAGAAGTAAGTATTTTAAGCTTTCAAACCGGGTTGTTTCCAGGTGGGAATATCAGAAAATGATTTCTAATTTTTTTTTGCAATACTCGATCGTGAACTGCTTAGAAAACGCTAGTGACGGATTACGGCTTTCTTTGAAAGCGTGAATTTTTAAATTTGGGAACTCACTGACAACTGACCAATTATTTGACTTCAAAATCAGCTAATATTTGTCTATTTATCTTCGTGGCTAATCGGGAAAACTTCTTTCCAGTCCTCTAGAATCAAGAAAATCGCATTTTCACCCCGTAGGCCGAAGAAGTGTTTCAGTAAAGGTCGCTGGCCGTGGCGGTAACTGAGAAAATGGTGTAATTTTGACCAGAATTCAAATCTGGATTAGGTTTTTTTTTTAATTGAACAGATAGGTACTGAAACGCCAAAAACATCAATTCTTTACATTGTATTTTCTTGCATTTCCATATTTGAAAATTCTGTTTTTATGATTATCTGTCAAGCCAACCAATAATAGCAATAGCTCAAGGAAGCTGAGGACATAACAAGGTATTCAGTCGGTACCTGCTTCCAGCCAATTCCCACACCTCACACCTACCCCTTAAAAGAATACAAAACGAAACGAAAATTTAATTTAATTTGCCGACATTTACGAGAATAAACTGACACTGACAATGAAACAGATGGTGGATGATAGCGGGGCAATGTGGAAGGCCCAAATTAGAGCGTGCTTTTAATTTTTTTGCCACAATTATTCACAATAGAACCATTGAACTATCCATTTTCATCGTACTTTCAGAAAATAATTCTACTTATTTTCGTGGCTAGTCGGGAAAACTTCTTTCTCGGCCCTCTAGAGTCAAGAAAGTCGCATTTTTACCTTGTAGGCCGAAGAAGTATATTAAGCTTTCAAACCAGGAATATCAGAAAATTTCTAATTTTTTTTTGCAATACTCAATTGTGAATTGCTTAGAAAACGTTAGTGACAGACAGAGCTGGGAAAGTTACTTTGAAACTTTGAAACTAGATACTTTTCAAGTTACTTTTCATAAAAGTAACTTAAGTTACTGAAGTAACTAGATACTTTACTGAAAAAAGAACTTAGTTACAAGTTACTTATGAAAAGTAACTAGATATAGTATCTTAGTTACTTTTGAAGTAACTTAGTTACTTTTGGTATCTAAATACTTTTAAAAAGTAACTAAATACTTCTGTAAGTAACTAGATACAGTATTTTAGTTACTTTTGGCGTAATTTAGTTACTTTCATTAACGTTATACAAACGGTTGGGATTGGGTTTGAATTTTAGTAAATACCTCGACAATTTCGGAGGAGGATAATTTTTTAAAATCTCTAGCTACCTAATAGCTACTCATATTTTGCGCTTTGTATGTTGAATCATTAAAATTCTTTTATACCAATAGGTTCATCTAGATTTATGATAAATTAGAGCAAGCCAGTTTCATTGCGTTGCGTTACTAACCAAAGAATAAAGATCATGGTCCACTAAAATTATAAATCTTGATGATCATGGTATGTACAGTCGGGGACAATGAAAAAGCCCACCCCACGGCGACGATTCATTTGGTCGACTGCATCGTTGCGGTTTGATCGACGTTTGCCTGACAGGTTAGCACACATTAGCCGCGTGGCAGCACCAGTCGACCAAGTATTCGTCGCCGTGGGGTGGGCATTTTCAAAGTCCCCGACTGTACATACAGCCATACAGGGTTTTCTAAAACTCTTGAATATCTTTGGATGTAATAAAGATATTGAATTGAAATAAAAGTTGGCCAATCCCGCACGGAGGGGGACACTTGCGCGTATATTAAGGGAATTTTTTCCACTTCCGGTTCAACCGGAAATGATCTTAACTTTGTTTTTTCAAATGGAATGACACCTTTTCCTCAACGGATTCGGAAACATGTATCATACTTGACCGGAAGTGCAGTCACGGCCACCCTAGATTTTCAAAAATATCGAAGAAATCGGTGAAATATTGAGATTTTCGAAAAACGCAAAAGCACCACAAAAGTTAGTTGTTTTGATGCAAAGGACCCCGCACACTTCTTATGGGAAATTTTGTTTTTTACTGTTGTAGCCAGGGCGATGCTGATTAAAACGTCTCACGGGCGCAACCTTGTGGGGCCCACGGTTTGGCCGGTAGAGCGCCCCAAAGGCGGGGCCGAATTCCACTAGGCAAATAATTAAAAAATCGATATCTCAGTTATCTTTGAAGTTAAAGCCTTCGCTCAAAAAGTCTTTGGTAGATATTTTGCCAAACTCTCTTGTTATGTACATAGAAAAACAGATGACGATCTTTGATAAGAGGACTTAACTTACTTATGTACATTTTTAAAAGGGGTTATACAGGGTCCTGCAACCGTGCGTCGGGCTTCCATAGCGCCTAAACTATCCAAGTTAGGAATTTCGTTCAGGTACATACTTAAACTGTTAATGAAGGTGCATTTCAGGAAAATATTTTTAATTATACAGGGTGGTAAGAAAAATTTTGAAGAGGAAAAGTCGACTTTTTTAAATGGAATGCCCGGTATATTTTAGCATATTTGCAACCCCCTTAGGACCCTTTATTCATCCCTAAAATATTACGGCTTTTGAACCTCTGGTTTGGGAGTAAAAAAATATTTTCAAAAGAAATGGGAGTTTACATCATTCTGCTTAAAAATTCTCCATTTACGCAGGTACAGTTTTCATAAGAAAATAAGATGAAGACCTTATTGCAGAGGCTTGAAAACAGCTCTGATTCAATTTTAGTTGTTACGCTATGTACAGGGTGTTCAAAATCTATTTTCAAAATTAGAGAATTTTGAAGCCATTTTTCTCAACTTTTCCAAATGGAACACCCTGTATATTTTTAGCTAGCTTAATGTAGAATTCATAAAGGAACGTTTTTTGTCCTACAAAACATATTGGTTATTTTCATCCGTTTTCGAGTTATTCGCAAATATTACAAATTTTAAGATTTTTCGGGATAACTCATTAACGAGTCAAGATATCGGGGAGTTCTCTTCAGATTCTTAATCACAAAAAAATAGAGCAACTTTTTTCTGATTTAACCGACCTCGTATCTCTTACCTGTTAAGAGATGCTAATGGTGAGCAATGGAGCTCGGCCCTGTCTTTGGGGCGCTCTAACGGCCAAACCGTGGGCCCCACAAGGTTGCGCCCGTGAGACGTTTTAATCAGCATCGCTCTGGCTACAACATTAAAAAAAAGGGCAGCAGAGAAGCGGCTGGAACCTCCCCAACGCGTGGGTCTTTGATTTCTGTTTAAGATTCTAAAGTTGATATGCCTAAATGGCACTTCCCGTTGACCAATTGCTCCCAAAAGCCTTTCAGCTCTTCAACGGGTCACCTCACCTCCATTTACCAAATTTCGGGCAAATCGATCCACTAGTTTGGGCTATAAAGTGGTTTCAGTATTATTACAAAATTTCGATTTTTCTACCCAAAGGGTTCTAAATGCGAATCAATTTTGTCTCATTTAAAACCAGAAATTGAAGACCTTTCTGATGGTGACCTCGATAGTGACAATAAATCTTTCAAAAACTTGTTTTGGATGGGTAAATTAGAGAATAATTTTAAATTTCGAAATTGGTGTGCCAAAACGGCACTTTCCGTGGGCCGATTGAATCCAAAATTTGTTCACCTCTTCGACGTGTAATACAATCCCCTTGTGCAAAATTTCAGCCAAATCGGTTCAGGGGCTTGGGCTGTACCGCGATTTTAAAGTCCGATAAAAATCAATTTTTTTTTCATTTTTGGTCAAAAAGGCACTAAGAATGAATGCATTTTTAGAAGCAGAATTTGAAGGCCTTTCCTATCGTGACGTGAAAAATGGGGGTTTGCATTTAAAATTTAAAAGTTGATGTGCCAAAATGGCATTTCTGGTTGCACGATTGGCTCCAAAAGCTTTTCAGATCTAAGTTGGGTTATCACATGCACACGTACCAAATTTCAGCTAAATCTGTCGAGTAGTTTGGGCTGTGGCGTGTTTACGAACGTACGTACGTACGAACGTACGTACGAACGTACGTACATACATACAGACACATTTTAAAAACCACTTTTTTGGGCTCCTGAGACCTCAAAACGTATAGATCCGGTCTTATCTCGAATTCGAAAATTTTAGTGATTGCAGTAACCTCCCTTTTTTTTAAATGGTGGAGTGGAGTGGGGAGGTTAAAATAAAAAAAATCTATCGATCTAAATTTCCCATAAGAAGTGTGCGGGGTCCTTTACCTGAGCAATTTCATTTTTTGATTTCTCTTATTTCTATCAAATTTTCTCTTACCTCACAATCTGTCAAAATCTCAAAAGTAAATAAAAAGAAAATGTCAATGGGCAGATGAATTATGGCATCAAGTTACTTTTTGTAACTAGTTACATAAAAGTAACTTTTTTCTAAAGTTACTCCCAGCTCTGGTGACAGATTACGACCTTTTTGAAAGCGTGAAATTTTAAACACCGCGCGAACTCAGTGACAAAGCTGTACAATAGTTTGACTTCAAAATGATCAGCTACATATTTGTCTACTTATTTTCGTGGCTAGTCGGGAAAACTTCTTTCTCAGTCCTCTAGAATCAAGAAAATCGCATTTTCACCCCGTAGGCCGAAGAAGTAAGCATTTTAAGCTTTCAAACCGGGTTGTATCCAGGTGGAAATATTGATTAGGGGCCTCATTCCGTGCAATAAAATTAAAGGGATATAAGTTGAGCAACTTGCTCACCTGGGACGGGCTCGGTCGGCGTAGAGACGATCAAGGTGCTGAAGTCTTAACATGTTGATGGCACGTTGTACCTTGGGACCCATATTATCAGGTTGGGTGGGCCCGCTGCGCACACTACCTACCACCAGCACGCGTTAGCTGACGCCGACTACATTTCATGCACACCCAGAAATTTCGTGAATATAAAAAATTGTAAAAATCCTAAAATTACAGCGTGCCATCACAACATTTAAAAGCACAACACTACAATTGGAGATTTAATCGTAAACAGCATTTTGCTACAAAGTGAGCTGCACAGGATATGGCCTACATACTCTTCCTCTTAATTCCATAAAGCATTGTTGCACTTTATCATCGGTTCAAGAAGTAGTTCAGGCGGTGGGTCGAAAAATCAATAGAGAAATGGAAAAAATTAAACCGAAGTTTTTTTGTTGGAATGGTCAGGTTTCAGGGCTGCGAAAAACATACTAAAAACTCGCCCTCCGCCACAGCTTAAAATTTGCAAATTTTGCACAAGGCGGAAGTTTTTGCCCCATTACTCGCTTTCCCTTCATCGTACAAAAAATATAGAAGTATACAATATTGAAGAGTAATAAATTGTCTACAAGAAAGTTTCTATGCGCTTTTCACCTGAGAGCAACGGTTTCGACGCAGGACTCGCCCAAATTTGAGCGACTTTCTCGAAGCGCGGCCATAATCTAAGAGATTACCAAAACAATAATGCAAATTTTGATCCCGAACTGCCGCTTTGTGCGATGATAGCATGAATCATAGAGAACAATTTGAGACAGGGACCGACTAGAAATTTCCCTTGAGCTTAAAGGTGGCCCTTTCATTGTGGCCCAGGAAAATATTTTTTTGAGGTACCTATACCACAGCTCCTTTAGGAAGAGTTTTTCGCCACGTGTCCATATGAACTTTTATTCTTAGAATGATGTAAGGAATCGTCCTGTATATTATTCTCAATAATTAAAAACAAAATGTTTCGTCAAAAATAGAAAGAATCAAACAGCGAATTTTTTGTTGGACTTATTCCAAGTTCTATGCACATGCGCAACGCTTACGCGTTTTTGCCTCATAACTTTGGGGGCGTTCTATACTGGGGTGAAGGGCGCGTTTTTAGTATTTTTTCGTGGCTCTGAAGTCTGGCCTTTCCAACAAAAATAACTTCTGTTTAATTTTTTCTATTCGAAAATACGCACTCACGATATAGTCCAGTCAAGTTAGGTTTTTTAGAAGAAATAATTTATATATTTTTGAAATTTTGGCTACGGACTCCTGATGGCACCTGAAATGAAATGCCAAAAAGTTCCCACCCCCTAAGTGTGCGCTTCATCCCTTATTTGGCGAAAACCACCCCCAAACGTGACATGGCACTAGTTTTTAGCATTTTTCGGCGAAACTATTCATCTGACAAAAAATTTATTCTAATCAAAAACATTCCTTATGAAATTCTGTACTAAAAAGTCCTTTTGATTATTTTGCTTATCCTCACCTAATTCTCGCAAACGACGTCCGAAATTGGAGAACAGTCAAAATAGATTTTTGAGTAGAACTTATTTATATATTTATGAAATTTTGGCTACGGACTGCTGATGGGCCCTGAAATGAAGGGCCGCAAACTTAACACCCCGCAAGTGTAAACTTCATCCCTCTTTTGGCGAAAACCTACTCCCAGACGTGGACATGGCGCTAGTTTTTGGCATTTTCCGGCTGAACTATTAAGCGGACCAAAAATTTTTCTGCTAATTTTTGTCAAATTTTTACTTTCACATGAGGCGTGCATCCTTGGGAGGGCTTTGCATATTTTCTACATAAATTTTCCTTTAATCGTTTTCCTCAAAAAATAATATGAAAATCGTAATTATCTGGCCATAATATACAAAAAAGGTGCTCTTGGTCAAAGTCGCTAGAGTTCACCGATTTGGAATAAAACGCCCCTGATTTTTTGGTGCGCGAAAATTTTTGACGAAATATTTTAACCTCCCCAAACCCATCACAATTTTAAAAAAATGGGAGGTTACTGCAATCACTAAAATTTTCGAATTTGAGATAGCACCAGATCTCCACGTTTTGAGGTCTCAGGAACCCAGAAAAGTGGTTTTTAAAATGTGTCTGTGTGTATGTTCGTACGTACGTACGTTCGTACGTACGTTTGTAAACACGCCACAGCCAAAACTACTGGGCCGATTTGGCTGCAATTTGGTACGTAGGCATCTCATAACCCAACTTAGATCTGGAGCCAATCGTGCAACCGGAAATGCCATTTTGGCACATCAACTTTTAAATTTTAAATGCAAACCCCCATTGTTCACGTCACCATAAGAAAGACCTTCAAATTCTGCTTCTAAAAATGTATTCATTCTTAGTGCCCTTTTGACCAAAAATTAAAAAAAAATTGATTTTTATCAGACTTTAAAATCGCGGTACAGCCCAAGCCCCTGAATCGATTTGACTGAAATTTTGCACATAGGGATTGTATTACACCTCGAAAAGCTGAACAAATTTTGAATTCCATCGACTCACGGAAAGTGTCCTTTTGGCACACCAATTTCCAAATTTAAAATTACTCAATCATTTAACCATTAAAAACAAGTTTTTGAAAGATTTATTGTCACCATCAGAAGGGTCTTCAAATTTTGGTTTTAAATAGGACAAAATTAATTCGCATTTAGCGCTGTTTGGTTCAAAAAATCGAAATTTTATAATAACAGTAAAAACACATTATAGCCCAAATTACTGAATCGATTTGGCTGAAATTTGGTACATGGAGATTAGGTGACCTGTTGAAGACCTGAAAGGCTTTTGGGAGCAATTGGCCCACGGGAACTGCCATTTAAGCATATCAACTTCAAATTTTAAATACAAGGCCTCCTTTTTTATGTCGCCTTTAGAAAGACGATCAAATTCTGGTTCTAAAAATGTACTTACAATTTCTGCCATTTCAATGGAAAATAGAGAAAAAATTCTTTCTCATTAAAAGGGAGCAGGCTGACAGTGGATGACATAATGTGGCAGTTATTGTCAAAAATTTGGCAAAAGATTAACCTTAAAAGGAACATATTGTCAAATGTGATGGGTGATGTACGAGGTGATGTCGGTATTTGTCAGAAAATTGCGAAATTACAGACGATAAGGATAAAAAAAATTCATTCTGTTGAATTGACTACTATCTACACAGAATACAAAGATCCACGCGATGGGGAGGTTCCAGCCGCTTCTCTGCTGCATTTTTTTATTTTCAAACGTCACATAACAATTAAATGACTGTGTTGACAAGGTATAATCGTCATTTCTATGACACCATTGTAAGCGGAGTGTTAAACTCCGGAGGAGTTGGCTGTGATTTCTTAAAGTGACTAGTGACTACCCAATAAGAGTCCTCTAAAATGTGCATATTGTCTAAATAATAAAGATTTTGAGTCGACTATATCGGTACCCATTTGCGTACAGAAAGTTAATCTTTTCATCCTCCTTGCACCGAAAGTAAACAGAAGTGACGTTTCTGTCCTGAAAAACACTTTCGAGACGCGCGTGTTTCAATTGTTTTAATTGAAAGTAAGCAGAAGTGACGTTTCTGTCCCGAAACAGTATATTAAAACACAAGTTGCAGAAAGCAACCTTTATTCAAGCACGAGTTCGGTAAGCGCGAAGCGGCGAGTGACCGAACGAACGAATGCTTGAATAGCCCTCTGTAACGAGTGTTTTATACCATTTTCTCTGTTTTAGCTTTCATTTACGTTTTTTGTTCAAATTTTTGTAAAAGATTTTGACAAATAACATTTAGGGAAATTTGAATGCAGAAGTTAGGTTGGTCACTGTCTGGATTTGTTTTTGACATAGTTATGTTTATGTAATCTAATTAATGCAGGCATACAATTCCTGAAAACAAAATGTCACATTCAAATGCCAGAACATACAAAATTCATACTTTGACATTACAAAATTAGGATAAATTCATTTAATAAAATGATAAATGATCAATTTGTCGACTAAAAAATATTATGTGCACCTCGGCCAAAACACGATTTTGTTGTCCTCGCCTGTTGCTCAACGCGCTTCGCTCGTCTCACAAATTCCAGGCCCGTCCAGCAAAGTCGTTCTTTCGGACTTTGATACACAATATTTCATAAATTTTCTAATGCAAAGTTGTTCGTTTTTAAATTTTGCCAACTCTTTATTTTTGCTGAAACGTCGATTTTCTAAGCCAAATTTTACGTCAATTTTAATAGAAGGGTACATGTTTTTACCAGAGCTCGGAAAGTTACTTTTAAAAAGTAACTGTGTTACAGTTACAAGGTACTTCGTCGAAATTATAACTGTGTTACAGTTACTAGTTACTTTTTGAAAGATGTAACTAGTTACAGTTATAGTTACTGGCTACAATGTAACGACAGTTACTTTCGCAGTTACTTTTTCAGTTATAAGTATTTAGTATTTACCGTTTGCACAGCATGATTTTTTCTATAATTTTGTGCAACATTTTCCATCGCCTAAGAAATGGATGGTCATAATAAAATCATAAGAAAAGGCTCCTAATATTAACCTCCCCAACCCCATCACAATTTTAAAATGCAGCAGAGAAGCGGCTGGAACCTCCCCATCGCGTGGATCTTTGTATTCTATGTAGATAGTAGTCAATTCAACAGAATTTGTCATCCACTGTCAGCCCGCTCCCTTTCAATGAGAAAGAATTTTTTCTCTATTTTCCACTGAAATGGTAGAAACTGTGAATATATTTTTAGAACCAGAATTTGATCGTCTTTCTAATGGCGACATAAAAAAGGAGGCCTTGCTTTAAAATTTAAAGTTGATATGCTTAAATGGCACTTCCCGTGGACCAATTGCTTCCAAAAGCCTTTCAGGTCTTCAACGGGTCACCCAATCTCCATGTAGCAAATTTCAGCCAAATCGATTCACTAATCTGGGCTATAGTGTATTTTTAGTGGTACTACAAAATTTCGATTTTTTGACCCAAAGAGCACTAAATGCGAACGAATTTTGTCTTATTTAAAACCAGAATTTGAAGACCTTTCTGATTGTGACAATAAATCTTTCAAAAACTTGTTTTGGATGGTTAAATGAGTGAATAATTTTAAAGTTGGAAATTGGTGTGCCAAAACGGCACTTTCCGTGGGCCGATTGAATCCAAAATTTGTTCGGCTCTTCGACGTGCAATACAATGCCCATGTGCAAAATTTCAGAAAAATCGGTTCAGGGGCTTGGGCTGTACCGCGATTTAAAAGTCCGATAAAAATCTTTTTTTTTTAATTTTTGGTCAAAAGGGCACTAAGAATGAATGCATTTTTAGAAGCAGAATTTGAAGGCCTGTCCTATCGTGACGTGAAAAATGGGGGTTTGCATTTAAAATTTAAAAGTTGATGTGCCAAAATGGCATTTCTAGTTGCACGATTGGCTCCAAAAGCTTTTCAGATCTAAGTTGGGTTATGAGATGCCTACGCACCAAATTTTAGACAAATCGGTTTAGTAGTTTTGGCTGTGGCGTGTTTACAAACGTACGTACGTACGTACGTACGTACATACGTACGTACACACACACAGACACATTTTGAAAACCGCTTTTTTGGGTTCCTGAGACCTCAAAACGTGAAGATCTGGTGCTATCTCGAATTCGAAAATTTTAGTGATTGCAGTAACCTCCCATTTTTTTAAAATTTTGTTGGAGTTGGGGAGGTTAAAAAATGGGAGGTTACTGCAATCACTAAAATTTTCGAATTTGAGATAGCACCAGATCTCCACGTTTTGAGGTCTCAGGAACCCAGAAAAGTGGTTTATAAAATGTGTCTGTGTGTATGTTCGTACGTACGTTCGTACGTTCGTACGTTCGTACGTACGTTTGTAAACACGCCACAGCCAAAACTACTGGGCCGATTTGGCTGCAATTTGGTACGTAGGCATCTCATAACCCAACTTAGATCTGAAAAGCTTTTGGAGCCAATCGTGCAACCGGAAATGCCATTTTGGCACATCAACTTTTAAATTTTAAATGCAAACCCCCATTTTTCACGTCACCATAAGAAAGACCTTCAAATTCTGCTTCTAAAAATGTATTCATTCTTAGTGCCCTTTTGACCAAAAATTTAAAAAAAAATTGATTTTTATCAAACTTTAAAATCGCGGTACAGCCCAAGCCCCTGAATCGATTTGGCTGAAATTTTGCACATAGGGATTGTATTACACCTCGAAAAGCTGAACAAATTTTGAATTCCATCGACTCACGGAAAGTGTCCTTTTGGCACACCAATTTCCAAATTTAAAATTATTCAATCATTAAACCATTAAAAACAAGTTTTTGAAAGATTTATTGTCACCATCAGAAGGGTCTTCAAATCTTGGTTTTAAATAGGACAAAATTAATTCGCATTTAGCGCTGTTTGGTTCAAAAAATCGAAATTTTATAATAACAGTAAAAACACATTATAGCCCAAATTACTGAATCGATTTGGCTGAAATTTGGTACATGGAGATTAGGTGACCCGTTGAAGACCTGAAATTCTTTTGGGAGCAGTTGGCCCACGCGAACTGCCATTTAAGCATATCAACTTAAAATTTTAAATACAAGGCCTCTTTTTTATGTCGCCATTAGAAAGACGATCAAATTCTGGTTCTAAAAATGTATTCACAGTTTCTGCCATTTCAGTGGAAAATATTGAAAAAATTCTTTCTCATTAAAAGGGAGCAGGCTGACAGTGGATGACATAAAGTGGCAGTTATTGTCAAAAAGTTGGCAAAAGATTAACCTTAAAAGGAACATATTGTCAAATGTGATGGGTGATGATGTACGAGGTGATGTCGGTATTTGTCAGAAAATTGCGAAATTAGTCACAGACGTCAGACGATAAGGATAAAAAAAAATCTGTTGAATTGACTACTATCTACACAGAATACAAAGATCCACGCGATGGGGAGGTTCCAGCCGCTTCTCTGCTGCATTTTTTTACATTGATAATTAAAAATAATTAAATTACTAAGGTGCATCCCAAAAATAACACGGATTCTTAGGTACAACCATCAGAACTTTCCTTTATTAACGAATCGGTCAGGAAAAAATGAAAATGCCAATAACTCTAAAAATGTTTAATTTAGAAAATTAAAACAGACTCGCTCATCTTATAGGTAAAAACCCTAGTAAAAGTCATATTTGGATATTCGTTAATCCTACTCAGTACAGGGTCGTAAAATTTATGGCAGGATATATGCCTCATCCCTGCAGGTATAATTGCCTAGTCATTAGCCAGGTAGAAGATCAACTTTCTTCTAAAAATGATAAGAAAGATTCGTCGACGGGCTCGATCCGTTTTGAAATTAAATTTCCTATAGACATAAATTTTTTTATCTGACCGAAAAAAGTAACTGTGAATGTAATAGTTATTTTTCAGTTACAGTTACTCAAAAAAGTAACTGTGTTACAGTTACAAGTTACTCTAATTTAAAAGTAACTAGTTACAGATACAAGTTACTTGAAAAAGTAACCCAGTTACAGTAACTAGTTACTTGTAACTGAGTTACTTCCGACCACTGGTTTTTATCCAAAACAAAAATTAGGTTTTTCCTTTCTCTAATGGACGACATTTTTATTTGAGAACTTTAAGAACCTCTGAAAATTCCATATTTTTACACTTTTTCAAAAAACGAGCAACTTTTGCATTAGAAAATTTATGAAAATGTTTATTATTTAGACAATATACGCATTTTAGAGGACTCCTGTACTAATCTGAATAGTTTGAAAGTTATGGTAACATTTTTTGATGTGATTGTAAAGAGAATTAAAATGTCTTTCGAGCCGTTTCCACCTTTCTGCTTGAAATAACGAAGCTAACGTCACTTCCGGTGAAACCGGAAGTAACAAAAAGTTTGTAAATATGTCAAAATTAGCTTTTTGATAGATCCCATAAAAACTTCAAGTTGATATTCCAAAAAATAAAGAAATGGTGAGGTGTTACATGGGTTCCATGACACCCGGTATAGGACGATTCCTTGCATCATTCTAAGAAAAATAGTTCAAGTGGACACGCGGTATTATTTTGGTAACCTCTTGGATTATGGCTGCACTTCGGAAAAGTCGCTCAATTTTGAGTGACTCCTGCGGCGAAACCGTTGCTCTCAGGTGAAAAGTGCATAGATTTTCTTGTAGAGAATTTATTAGTCTTCAATATTGTGTACCTCTATATTTTGTACGATGAAGGGAAAGCGAGTTATGGGGTAAAAACTTCGTCCTTGCGCATAATTTGCAGTTATTAGGGGGGTTCCAAGCTGGGGCGGAGGGCGAATTTTTAGTATGTTTTTCGTGGCCCTGAAGTTTATCCATTCCAACAAAAAAACTTGGTTAATTTTTTCGTTCAAAAATTGCCACCGCCTGGACTAAAGACAGAAACAATATTAATCGCAGCGTTTTATCATTGAACTTTTGTAAAGTCGAAAGAAATCAATACCTCGTAAGAGCCGTCGCAATAATTCATAGACATTACTACACATCACAACTCTGATTTCGAACAGTAAATCACAGATGAAACATCGTAATTCAGCGGCAGTCGTAAAAATGAGACATATTTTCACGTAATAAACCATGCCAAGGTAAGATGATCTTCAATGGATTTAAATTACAAAGACGGGATTTAATTTGTTCTATGCGCTTGATTTGATGAAAAAATGTAAATTACGTTCAGGGGGCATGCACATGGATCGAATCGAAAAAAATTACCTCGGTCTGGCCACAGATGAGTACAATTGGTCTAACTTGAGCAGTTCCCTGTACATGTCTTCGTTTCGAGGATTCGGAGCGGCTTTCGATCCCTCCAGTCCTACGGCTGCGGCGACTACAGCGAACCACCACAGGAATGACCACCTCATATTATCAAGAGATAATGGCTCCTTAACTTCGCTATGCTGGAATAGATAACAGAGTTTGGATTATTTTCAATTTCAACGTCATGAATTTAAAGTTGGATGGATTTAACGTGATTCTCGCCTGGCGCATCCACCAGAATTAACTATTAACGTTGATTCAATCACAAGTTTCCATGCGGCTAGTGTTCTTACATTTTTAATAACTCAGAAATTTATTGCTGACGTTGAATTTTTAAACGACGGCGTAAAAACTGACGAAAATAAAGTATTGAATGCAGGAATCCACAGAAATAATAATAGTCTGCTTGCAATTGAAGTTTTTACTAGTTGAAACTGGAATTTACTAACGGCCTGTGTGAGCAACTAATTCCGCTTAGTCAAAACGCGAAATAACCGAGCCTCATAGTGAAAACCCGAATGATTTCAACGAGGGGGCAACCACTCACAAAAGAAATGTACGCGGACTAGGACTAGGCCGGACTATTTAAGTACTAGCAGGACTAAATGGTCTAAATTGGACTAGACTGGATTAAATCGAAATAAATTGAAATAGAGCTGACTAGAATGGACTAAAGCGGACTAGCCTGGGACATATTGAACTAAATTGGACTAAAGTGAACTTAATTGTACTAAATCGAATCATGCGACCCTCAAAATGTGCACTCTACCGAGTACAAATTTCAGAGATGAGTGCGATTTACTTCGATTTAGTCTAATTTAGTTTAATTTGTCCCAGAATTGTCCGAATTTGTTCCAGCCTAGCCTGCTTTAGTCCAGTTTAGTTCAGTCTAGTCCGTTTTAGTTCAATTTAGTCCGCTTTGATTCAGTCTAGTCCAATTTAGTCCATTTCGTCCTGCTAGTCCTATAATAGTCCGGCCTAGTCCTACTCCGCTCTTCTATAATGGAGACAAGTTTCCATGCGGCTAGCGTTCTTAAATTTTTAATAACTCAGAAATTTATTGCTGGCTTTGAAGCTTTGAAGCGTAAAAACTGACGCTTGAATGAAACGAAAATAAAGTATTGAACGCAGGAATCCACAGAATTAATAATAATCTGCTTGCAATTGAGGTTTTTACTAGTTAAAACTGGAATTTACTAACGTCCTTTGTGAGAACTAGTTCTGCCTAGTTAAAACGCGAAATAACCGAGCCTCATAGTGAAAACCCGAATGATTTCAACGAGGGTGCAACCACTCACAAAAGAAATGTACGCGGACTAGGGCTAGGCCGGACTATTTAAGTACTGGCAGGACTAAATGGTCTAAATTGGACTAGACTGGACTAAATCGGAATAAATTGAACTAGAGCTGACTAGAATGGACTAAAGCAGGCTAGACTGAACTAAAGCGGACTAGCCTGGGACATATTGAATTAAATTGGACTAAAGTGAACTTAATTGTACTAAATCGAATCATGCGACCCCCAAAATGTGCACTCTACCGAGTATAAATTTCAGAGATGAGTTCGATTTACTTCGATTTAGTCTAATTTAGTTTAATTTGTCCCAGAATTGTCCGATTTATTCCAGCCTAGCCCGCTTTAGTCCAGTTTAGTTCAGTCTAGTCCGTTTTAGTCCAATTTAGTCCGCTTTGATTCAGTCTAGTCCAATTTAGTCCATTTCGTCCTGTTAGTCCTATAATGTTCCGGCCTAGTCCTACTCCGCTCTTCTATAATGGAGACAACAGAATTAATAATAGTCTGCTTGCAATTGAAGTTTTTACTAGTTAAAACTAGAATTTACTAACGGCTTGTGTGAAAAACTAGTTCCGCTTAGTCAAAACGCGAAATAACCGAGCCTCATAGTGAAAACCCGAATGATTTCAACGAGGGGGCAACCACTCACAAAAGAAATGTACGCGGACTAGGACTAGGCCGGACTATTTAAGTACTAGCAGGACTAAATGGTCTAAATTGGACTAGACTGGACTAAATCGGAATAAATTGAACTAGAGCTGACTAGAATGAACTAAAGCAGGCTAGACTGAACTAAAGCGGACTAGCCTGGGACATATTGAACTAAATTGGACTAAAGTGAACTTAATTGTACTAAATCGAATCATGCGACCCTCAAAATGTGCACTCTACCGAGTACAAATTTCAGAGATGAGTGCGATTTACTTCGATTTAGTCTAATTTAGTTTAATTTGTCCCAGAATTGTCCGAATTTGTTCCATCCTAGCCTGCTTTAGTCCAGTTTAGTTCAGTCTAGTCCGTTTTAGTTCAATTTAGTCCGCTTTGATTCAGTCTAGTCCAATTTAGTCCATTTCGTCCTGCTAGTCCTATAATAGTCCGGCCTAGTCCTACTCCGCTCTTCTATAATGGAGACAAGTTTCCATGCGGCTAGCGTTCTTAAATTTTTAATAACTCAGAAATTTATTGCTGGCTTTGAAGCTTTCTTGAATGAAACGAAAATAAAGTATTGAACGCAGGAATCCACAGAATTCATAATAATCTGCTTGCAATTGAGGTTTTTACTAGTTAAAACTGGAATTTACTAACGTCCTTTGTGAGAACTAGTTCTGCCTAGTTAAAACGCGAAATAAACGAGCCTCATAGTGAAAACCCGAATGATTTCAACGAGGGGGCAACCACTCACAAAAGAAATGTACGCGGACTAGGGCTAGGCCGGACTATTTAAGTACTAGCAGGACTAAATGGTCTAAATTGGACTAGACTGGCCTAAATCGGACTAAATTGAACTAGAGCTGACTAGAATGGACTAAAGCAGGCTAGACTGAACTAAAGCGGACTAGCCTGGGACATATTGAACTAAATTGGACTAAAGTGAACTTGGTTGTACAAAATCGAATCATGCGACCCCCAAAATGTGCACTCTACCGAGTACAAATTTCAGAGATGAGTGCGATTTACTTCGATTTAGTCTAATTTAGTTTAATTTGTCCCAGAATTGTCCGAATTTGTTCCAGCCTAGCCTGCTTTAGTCCAGTTTAGTTCAGTCTAGTCCGTTTTAGTTCAATTTAGTCCGCTTTGATTCAGTCTAGTCCAATTTAGTCCATTTCGTCCTGCTAGTCCTATAATAGTCCGGCCTAGTCCTACTCCGCTCTTCTATAATGGAGACAAGTTTCCATGCGGCTAGCGTTCTTAAATTTTTAATAACTCAGAAATTTATTGCTGGCTTTGAAGCTTTCTTGAATGAAACGAAAATAAAGTATTGAACGCAGGAATCCACAGAATTCATAATAATCTGCTTGCAATTGAGGTTTTTACTAGTTAAAACTGGAATTTACTAACGTCCTTTGTGAGAACTAGTTCTGCCTAGTTAAAACGCGAAATAAACGAGCCTCATAGTGAAAACCCGAATGATTTCAACGAGGGGGCAACCACTCACAAAAGAAATGTACGCGGACTAGGGCTAGGCCGGACTATTTAAGTACTGGCAGGACTAAATGGTCTAAATTGGACTAGACTGGACTAAATCGGAATAAATTGAACTAGAGCTGACTAGAATGGACTAAAGCAGGCTAGACTGAACTAAAGCGGACTAGCCTGGGACATATTGAACTAAATTGGACTAAAGTGAACTTAATTGTACTAAATCGAATCATGCGACCCCCAAAATGTGCACTCTACCGAGTACAAATTTCAGAGATGAGTTCGATTTACTTCGATTTAGTCTAATTTAGTTTAATTTGTCCCAGAATTGTCCGATTTATTCCAGCCTAGCCCGCTTTAGTCCAGTTTAGTTCAGTCTAGTCCGTTTTAGTCCAATTTAGTCCGCTTTGATTCAGTCTAGTCCAATTTAGTCCATTTCGTCCTGTTAGTCCTATAATGTTCCGGCCTAGTCCTACTCCGCTCTTCTATAATGGAGACAACAGAATTAATAATAGTCTGCTTGCAATTGAAGTTTTTACTAGTTAAAACTAGAATTTACTAACGGCTTGTGTGAAAAACTAGTTCCGCTTAGTCAAAACGCGAAATAACCGAGCCTCATAGTGAAAACCCGAATGGTTTCTACGAGGGGGCAACCACTCACAAAAGAAATGTACGCGGACTAGGGCTAGGCCGGGCGGACTATTTAAGTACTGGCAGGACTAAATGGTCTAAATTGGACTAGACTGGACTAAATCGGACTAAATTGAACTAGAGCTGACTAGAATGGACTAAAGCAGGCTAGACTGAACTAAAGCGGACTAGCCTGGGACATATTGAACTAAATTGGACTAAAGTGAACTTAGTTGTACAAAATCGAATCATGCGACCCCCAAAATGTGCACTCTACGGAGTCCAAATTTCAGAGATAAGTGCGATTTACTTCGATTTAGTCTAATTTAGTTTAATTTGTCCCAGAATTGTCCGATTTATTCCATCCTAGCCTGCCTTAGTCCAGTTTAGTTCAGTCTAGTCCGTTTTAGTCCAATTTAGTCCGCTTTGATTCAGTCTAGTCCAATTTAGTCCACTTCGTCCTGCTAGTCCTATAATAGTCCGGCCTACCTACTCCGCTCTTCTATAATGGAGACAAGTTTCCATGCGGCTAGTATTCTTAAATTTTTAATAACTCAGAAATTGATTGCTGGCTTTGAAGCGTAAAAACTGACGCTTGAATCAAACGAAAATAAAGTACATATTGAAAGAATTAATAATAATCTGCTTGCAATTGAGGTTTTTACTAGTTAAAACTGGAATTTACTAACGTCCTTTGTGAAAACTAGTTCTGCCTAGTCAAAACGCGAAATAACCGAGCCTCATAGTAAAAACACGAATAATTTCTACAAGGGGGAGACCATTCACCAAAGAAATTTATCGCGGACTAGGACTAGGCCGGACTATTTAAGGACTAGTAGGACTAAATGGTTTCAATTGATCTAGACTGGACTAAATCGGAATAAAGTGAACTAGGGCTAAAGCAGGCTAGACTGAACTAAAGCGGACTAGCCTGGGACATATTGAACTAAATTGGACTAAAGTTAACTTAATTGGACTAAATCGGTTCATGCGGCCCCCAAAATGGGCACTCTACCGAGTCCAAATTTCAGAGATGAGTTCGATTTACTTCGATTTAGTCTAATTTAGTTTAATTTGTCCCAGGATTGTCCGATTTATTCCAGCCTAGCCTGCTTTAGTCCAGTTTAGTTCAGTCTAGTCCGTTTTAGTCCAATTTAGTCCGCTTTGATTCAGTCTAGTCCAATTTAGTCCATTTCGTCCTGCTAGTCCTATAATAGTCCGGCCTAGTCATACTCCGCTCTTCTATAAAGGAGACAGAAGCTTTTTGACCCTCATTTTTCGAGTAATTGATTACGAAAACGTTTATACTGAGGCAAGAGGAATGTTCACCGTATGCTACAATATTCTAAAATACCAAATAAAGAAAATCAAAATTTTACAGAGCGCCGTTAACAGATTCTAGAAAGTGGCCAATCTCACACCGAAGGCCAAAGTCATCCTACTTCCACTTTACAGTTAATAAAAGGTTTTTCTAATTTAATAATATTATTTTTCCTTACAAAATGTAGACGCTAATACAGAAATTATCAAGAGTTGCCCACTACTTGAAATTATTTTTTCAGCTTTTAGCAATTTTACATAATCTTGTACTAGCACTAAACTGTGTCGGACTATCGCAAAATAAATAGGACTAAGCTGGACTAAATGAGACTAAATAGGACTGAATCGGACTAACGGACTAAAAGCAGACTAAATCAAACTAAAATCAGACTAAATCCAAGGGTGTACGACGGACTAACGCAGTGGCTGCCCCCTCGAATTTCTATTTAATGCCGTAATTTGGGTTTTTACTGATGAAATCTAGTTTTAACAAATGCGCCATTGGTTATAACTGGTTTTAACTGTTTTACCCTCCAGTTAAAACTTATATCAAAGCTCTAAACATAACATAAAAATCTTATATTACGGTTATTTCGCGTTTTGGCTAGGCAGAACTAGTTTTCACACTAGTAGAAACGGGTTTTAACTGGGATTTTTAGGCATAAAGGTTTTACGACTTTTATGTATTGATTATTATTTAAACCTCGAAAGTTTATTGACTTTTACTGCGACTGCGGTTTGAAACAAATATTAAGTTTTAATTTAAAACTATCGAGCTGCGGGCACGTTCGGACGATTAATTTTTTTGCCTTCTGTTACTGATATTTTGTAGATTTTCTTAATTCTGTTTGAGGCAGTACTTACGCCAATTCAATAGCAATTTATATCAATTTCTAAAGTTTAATAAACTGAAATTCTAATACCAGTTTTCGCACCTCAAAAAAGTTAGATTTTGTCCGAAAGTGCCCCTGGCAGGGGTACATTCGGACAGGGGCTGCGTACAATCGGACAGTATTTACGAGTGTATATTGAGACATTACACGTTATAAGCATAAAATAAACTGCAAAATAAATAAAATGGAATAATTCATCAAAGTGATTGCACACATTGCAGTTATAAATATTTATTTTAAATTTTATAGCGGCTACTCTTTTGGAAGTTGTGCCACTCGTGTCAATTTTTCGCAAGTTTTTTAGTGCCGTAGCAGAATGCGGAGGTACTCTTGTCTTAGCTTATTCGCTCGCTCGCTCGCTCGCTCGCTCGCTCGATCGCTCCTCAGTCTGTCCGTCGGATAACTTGAGAACGGATCGAGATATCGAGCTGAAACTTGGTAGGCAGCTTTGTCTCCCGAAAAGTAAGGCGGGGATTGATTTTGGGCCATATCGGACCAAGGGGGTGGGAGCTAGGGGTGAAAAACCGAAAAACTACTAATTTCAATAACTCGAGAACTAGTGGAGATATCTTGCTGAAAATTAGTATGCACGTTCGACCTTCAAGTCTGTTGAAAGTGAGGGGGTGCCAATTTCGGGGGATGAAATTTAGGGGATGAAAACCACAAAAAATATGATAACTCCGCAAGGGTTGCACGCAGCTGTCGGAAACTTAACGTACACACATATATCGGTGAAATCTTGTGGGGGATGCGTTTTTTCGTAAAATCGAACAAATGGGGTGGAAATTAGGGGTAGCAACTCGAAATTCCGCTTAATAAGTACTAGTCGAAATTGGCGTCATTCGATAGCTTTCCATTAATTATTCAAAAAAGGTGTCATTCATATTTTGCGAAAAACCACCCTTATAGGCGCTACAACCCCTAACATGCAGAAACACAAAAATACGAGAACTCAAAAACTACTCAACGTATCAAGGCAGAATTTGGTTTGTGAATTTCCAGTGACATTATAGGTGGATGAACAAATTTTCAAAAATATCTAACAAAGGGGATGAAATTTAAGGGTTGAAACTTGAAATTTCTTCAAGTAAATGGTAGCCTAAAATTACGGGGTTCGATAGATTTCGGTCAACTATTGAAAAAAGGTCTTATGAGTTTTCAATCTAAAACCCACCCCTGGGCCATTAACCACCCCTAACTCTTTGCAAGTCGATAATTATATTTTATTTATTTTTTCTGAAACCCTATTGGTTTATTTATGAACAACTGAAGTCAGTAAATACGCAAGGAGTTATGTCACACCGGAAAAATAAACTCACCCCTGTAAATCATAAAGGGGTGAAATCATGAGGTGTTGAAAACATGAATCTACAAATTACCTTAATTTTTAAACGAATTGCGTTAGGGTGGTGAAATTGAAAACACAACTTCCTTTAGGGCATGTGGGGGTGGTGAAATAGGGGGTTGGAGTTTAGGGGTTGAAACGTCCATAAAGCCCTGTAATTTGACACAGAGAAGCAATATCTTCTGCGAAACTGTGACATCTTACACACTGCATCTTCGAGAAGGGAAGATCGAATTTTAGGAGAAAATTATCGAAGGGGATGAAAGTTAGGGGTGGAAACTCGAATTTTCAATGAAGAATGTATAGTTGAAAATATTACCATTCGAAAGCTTTCTATTGATGGTACAAAAAAGGTCATATTCATCATTCGCGAAAAACGACCCTTAAAGGCGGTACAACCCCCTAACATGCCGAAACAAAAAAATGCGAGAACTCAAAAACTGCTCAACGTATCAGGGCTAAATTTGATGTGGTAATTTACAGCGCCACTGTAGGCGGATGGGCAAATTTTCATTAATATCTAACAAGGGGGATGAAATTTAAGGGTTGAAACTGGAAATTTTTTCATGTAAGTGGTGGAATAAAATTATGGGGTTCAATAGATTTCGGTCAACCATTGAAAAAAGTCTTATGAGTCTTCATCCTAAAACCAACCCCTACGCTACTAACAACCCCTAAGCCCTAGCAAGCGGAGTAAATATATTTCATTTATTTTAACCTCCCCACTCCACTCCACCATTTAAAAAAAAGGGAGGTTACTGCAATCACTAAAATTTTCGAATTCGAGATAAGACCGGATCTATACGTTTTGAGGTCTCAGGAGCCCAAAAAAGTGGTTTTTAAAATGTGTCTGTATGTATGTACGTACGTTCGTACGTACGTTCGTACGTTCGTACGTTCGTACGTACGTACGTTCGTAAACACGCCACAGCCCAAACTACTCGACAGATTTAGCTGAAATTTGGTACGTGTGCATGTGATAACCCAACTTAGATCTGAAAAGCTTTTGGAGCCAATCGTGCAACCAGAAATGCCATTTTGGCACATCAACTTTTAAATTTTAAATGCAAACCCCCATTTTTCACGTCACGATAGGAAAGGCCTTCAAATTCTGCTTCTAAAAATGCATTCATTCTTAGTGCCCTTTTGACCAAAAATAAAAAAAAATTGATTTTTATCGGACTTTAAAATCGCGGTACAGCCCAAGCCCCTGAACCGATTTGGCTGAAATTTTGCACAAGGAGATTGTATTACACGTCGAAGAGGTGAACAAATTTTGGATTCAATCGGCCCACGGAAAGTGCCGTTTTAGCACACCAATTTCGAAATTTAAAATTATTCTCTAATTTACCCATCCAAAACAAGTTTTTGAAAGATTTATTGTCACTATCGAGGTCACCATCAGAAAGGTCTTCAATTTCTGGTTTTAAATGAGACAAAATTGATTCGCATTTAGAACCCTTTGGGTAGAAAAATCGAAATTTTGTAATAATACTGAAACCACTTTATAGCCCAAACTAGTGGATCGATTTGCCCGAAATTTGGTAAATGGAGGTGAGGTGACCCGTTGAAGAGCTGAAAGGCTTTTGGGAGCAATTGGTCAACGGGAAGTGCCATTTAGGCATATCAACTTTAGAATCTTAAACAGAAGTCCCTGAAATCAAAGACCCACGCGTTGGGGAGGTTCCAGCCGCTTCTCTGCTGCCTCTTTTTTTTTGCTTTCTTCTAATTTGTTATTAATTTAAAGTGATTTTCATTAATTTTTGACCCATCCACAATTTTTCAACCCCTTTCATGATATGTGAACCCTCAAAGAGCAAAATTTACCCAGACCGCTTCTTTTTCGGGTGATTTCCGCTGGTTAATTTTGTAAAATTCGCGCAGTTTTGCCTTATGAATTGTTCTTGCCTTTTTCACTTTTTCGACCCCTTCGCAATGTTTCAACCCCCAAAAGTCAAATTTGCATAATTGGCTTATTTTCGTGTTATTTTCTGTAATTCTACTTAATTATGATTAATTCTCATCCCTTTTAACTTTTCATCCCCCTTTACAATTTTTCAACCCCCTAAGTGTTTATTTTGCAAAATTCACATAATTTAGTTTTCCTTCGGTAATAAATTGAACTCAATTGGATTATGTTTATCTTTTTCACTTTTCCAACCCCCTTCGCAACATTTCAACCCCCAAAATCTAAATTTGCATAATTGGTTTACTTTCGTGTTATTTTCTGTAATTCTGCTTAATTACGATTAATTCTCATCCACTTTGACGTTTCATCCCCCTTTACAATTTTTCAACCCCCTAGGTGTTAGTTTTGCCAAATTCGGATATTTTCGTTTTTCTTCTGTAATAAATTGAACCCATTTGGATGATGATTAAATTTTTCACTTTTTTCATCCCCCTTCGCAATGTTTCAAGTCTTCAAATGCTAAATTTACATAATTGGGTTAATTTGGTGTTATTTTTCGTAATTTTACTTAGCCACGGTTAATCCTGATACCTTTTGATTTTTCATCCACCTTTACGATTTTTCAACCCCCTAAGTGCTAATTTTGCAAAATTCGCATAATTTCGTTTTTCGACGGTTATAAAATTGAACGCATTTGGGATTCAGTTTACCTTTTACAATTTTTCAGTTTCCTTCGCAATAGGTAGGTATAAGTGCTTATTTCAACCCCCACAAAAGTTTTAATTGCATGATTTGGTTATTTTAGTGTTTTATTTCGTAATTCTACTTAATCCACACTTCATTTTCATTCCTCTTGACTTTTCATCACCTTTTTTCATTACCTTGGACTTCTCATTCCCTTTTTCAACCCCCTTAGTGCTAATTCTACATACCTACTTCGCAAATATGATGTTTTTTTGTTAACTCTCTACTGTTTAATTATGTACGGCCAATTTTCATAATTTCGTCTTTTTAACACCACTGTGCGTCTGCGGAGGCACTACTACTAGGTGCAGATTTATAAAATCTGCACCCGACTCCACCAGTAAATTCAGCTCGCCCCTACATACACATTAACAAGGTAAACATCTACAGGGACACACATCGCATTGATATACATCTTTCGTTGGCTTTGTTTTATTGCCCGAGACGAAGTCCCTTGTTACTTAATATACTATTAACAATAGAAGGAAAATAAAAAACCCATTACTAATCAAACCTAATTACAACGAGAGTAAACGGATAGTTTTACGTTTAATGAGATGAGTAAGCTCAGAGAGGCAGGGCAAATTGTGGACAGCAAATAACACCCTCGAGTCTTGTAATGAAAGTTTTTACCTCAACTATAAAACGAATTTACGTCTTAAACACAGCCCTTTCAGCAAGTTCCTCGTCCCTTGTAACATCGCATTATGTTTAGAGTTACTGGAGTTATCTTGATTTACATTTTAATTCCATGTTACCTCGTTACATGGAGATTTCAAGTCGAGAAGTTTGCCCACGTTTACGATTACTAATTTTAGGTAGAATTACCCTTCTTTGATCCATACAGATAGTTATTATGCACATTAACTCCTTTGTGAGTATTTTAACTTAGTTTGAATAACTAATTAATTTGCGCGTAACAATTATATTGTGGTGGTGAGCTTCATGCTGGTCGTCTGCAGCAATTTCCCTAAAGTTCATTTTATTAGCAATTAAATGACGCTTTCTATTAACCTCTAAAATTTTACAAAAAACTAAAATTGGATTTTAATATTTGCACCGGCTGTAATTTTCTATCATTATTCTATTAATTGCAGAGGTGGAAATTATACGTGATCTGGCGTTTCTCCGTAAATAATTATTAAAATGCGATTGACGAGGAATTCCAAATGATTCAATTAAGAGGGGGCTTCAGATGAAGTCATAATGTGGCAATTAAGTGCGGAGAAACTTGCCGGCGGGGAATAAAATAAATTCAGATTGGACTTTGGACCCTTTGTTGAGGCACTTCCGTTCTACGGGATTACACAGAGTCTTAAATTTTCTTCATAATATATTTAAAGAGATGCAAGAAAATGCCACGAGGAAGGGCAAACGCAAAAACAGTGAAATTCTAGTGAAAATGTTGCTTATTATGCTGCAAGTTATGAATTTAATATGAGAAATTAAAATGCTTATATTTGTTTGTCCACCCACGATTCTTTGCGGGCTATTTACTTGCGAAGGCAAAAATTAGAATATGCTTTACATATAGCTTAATTTTATTTTTCATCGTAAGTATGAATCTTTTATTGCATCCGTAAATCTACAAAAAAAGCCAACGGATGCGATGTATATCTCGGTAGACGTTTATCAAGTTAATGTGCATGTAGGGGCTGCTGGTGTTACTGGTGGAATCGGGTGCAGATTTTATCAATCTGCACCTAGTAGTAGTGCCTCCGCAAAAACGCACAGATGTGTCAAAAAGGCGAAATGTTAAAAAATTGTTGTTACAAAATTTAAAAATAGAAAATGAACGGTAATGAGTAAATGAAAAGAATTACCGGAATTAAAACAAAATTTGGCGAATTTTGAAAAATTAACACTCGAGGCTGAAAAATTGTGAAAGGGGATGAAAAGTCAAGAGGAATGAAAATTAAGTGTGATTAAGTAGAATTACGAAATAAAACACGAAAATAAATAAATTATGCAATTAGAACTTTTGTGGGGGTTGAAATACGCACTTATACCTACCTATTGCGAAGGAAACTGAAAAATTGTAAAAGGTAAATTGAATCCCAAATGCGTTGAATTTTATGACCGACGAAAAACGAAATAATGCGAATTTTGCAAAATTTGCACTTAGGGGGTTGAAAAATCGTAAAGGTGGATGAAAAATCAAAGGGTATGAGGATTAACCGTGACTGAGTAAAATTACGGAAAATAACACCAAAATAACCCAATTATGTAAATTTAGCACTTGAAGAGTTGAAACATTGCGAAGGGGGATGAAAAAAGTGAAAAATTTAATCATCATCCAAATGGGTTCAATTTATTACAGAAGAAAAACGAAAATATCCGAATTTGGCAAAATTAACACTTAGGGGGTTGAAAAATTATAAAGGGGGATGAAACGTCAAAGTGGATGAGAATTAATCGTAATTAAGCAGAATTACAGAAAATAACACGAAAGTAAACCAATTATGCAAATTTTGCTTTTGTGGGTTGAAATGTTGCGAAGGGGGTTGGAAAAGTGAAAAAGATAAACATAATCCAAATGAGTTCAATTTATTACCGAAGGAAAACTAAATTACGTGAATTTTGCAAAATAAACACTTAGGGGGTTGAAAAATTGTAAAGGGGGATGAATAGTTAAAAGTGATGAGAATTAATCGTAATTAAGTAGAATTACAGAAAATAACACGAAAATAAGCCAATTATGCAAATTTGACTTTTGGGGGTTGAAACATTGCGAAGGGGTCGAAAAAGTGAAAAAGGCAAGAGCAATCCATATGAGTAAAATTCGGTAAAATTTATTACCGAAAAAAGGCAAAACTGCGCGAATTTTACCAAATTAGCGCTCGGGGGGGAGAAAAATTGTTAAGGGGGATGACAAATCAAAAGGGATGAAAATGTAATGTAGTTAAGTAGAACTAGCGAAAATCACACGAAAAAGAAGCGGTCTGGGTAAATTTTGCTCTTTGAGGGTTCACATATCATGAAAGTTGTTGAAAAATTGTGGATGAGCTAAATTAATGAAAATGACTTTGAATTATTAACAAATCAGAAGAAAGCAAAAAAAAAAAATAAAATGTATTCACTCCGCTTGCTAGGGTTTAGTTAGGGGTTGTTAGTAGCGTAGGGGTTGGTTTTAGGTTGAAGACTCCCAGCGGGCACACATACGCTTTTTCAACGTTAAAATCACGTTGAGGTGGTTGATTTCACGTTACTGGTTGGAAAGGTGACGTTGAAATTTTGGTGAAATCAGACACGTAATTTTTTTGACTTCAAAATCACGTTATGGTATTGGACATTTTGTGATTATGACGTCTTTTAAAGGTAGATATTCGTTCGTTAAAATGACGTCTATTTGATCACATATAAAACACGTGCATTTTGAACGTCATTTTGAACATTATAACTACGTTACAATATTAGCGTTCTTTAGTCGTGTTTGAAGTAACGTTCAAATCACGACTTAAAGTGGAATATTTCTGACCAACGGACACTTTTGCACGTTGAATAAGCGTTTCATTTGCAACGTTAAACTTTAGTCTTTTTAATCACGACTTGAAAACGTGTTAAAATGGTGCTGCAGGTCACCATTAAATATGTGTGTAATTTTGAACGTTATCAGTACGTTACAATATTAACGTTCTTTAGTCGTGTTTAAAGTAACGTTCAAATCACGACTTAAAGTGGAATATTTCTATAACCAACGGACACGTCGAACAAACATTGAATTTATAACGTTATATTTGAGTTTCTATACATACGACTTAAAAACGTGTCCAAATATACCCATGGCGTTCAACGTTTAACAAGTGTGTAGTTTTGGAGGTTACATACACGTTAGAATATGAATGTGTTTTAGTCGTCTCTGAAATGACGAAATTGGGATATTTATAATTATAGCGGACACTTTTGCACGTTGAACACACGTTTTATTTGTAACGTCATATTTCAGTTTTTATTTAGACGACTTAAAGAGGTATCGAAACGGTGTAACCACTGATGACGTTCAACGTTAAATATATGTATAATTTTGGACGTTATAAAAACGTTGTACTATTAAAGTTTTTTTGTCGTTTCTGAAATGACGTTGAAATTCCGACTTAAAGTTGACTTTCCTGTGTACTTGCATTGAAGGAGTGTAGGTGGCGCTGATAGTTGCAATGAGCCGCTATTACTTAGCAAACCGTGTATAAGAGCTCTAGACAACATTTGTAAAATCACTCCAAAACATTATCCACAGGATAAACTGGTATTGATGGTAGTCACTTACTCACAGTACCTACAGCTCTTCTCTCTCAGCGTCGACGTTGAGATGAGATGTGGATAATTTTCTGAATGTTTGGTCGAGGGGAGTAATTGTCAATTATCTTCGAGCGCACACGTTGAATTTTAGTCGAATCGTCAACGTCAAAATGACGTTGAAGAGACGTTAACATTGTCTGGTCACCTATTTCCGGTACCGAAAAACACGTTAAAAACACGTCAAATTTTAAACGATTTTTAAACACACTGTTAGAAAAATGACGTGTATTTTGTAGTTTTTTAACGTTTATCTGTTGACGTTAAAAAATAATGTAAAAGTTTACGTTAAAGGGCCGTTGATTTTCAGACGTACAATTAACGAGAAGACGTTGAAAATCACGTTGATTTCGCGGACACTTCAACGTCATTTTAACGTACCAATCTGGTTTTTTTTAAACGTTTTTTCAACGTCCGTGTGCCCGCTGGGCTAATAAGACTTTCAATGGTTGACCGAAGTCTATCGAACCCCATAATTTTATTCCACCACTTACATGAAAAAATTTCCAGTTTCAACCCTTAAATTTCATCCCCCTTGTTAGATGTTAATGAAAATTTGCCCATCCGCCTACAGTGGCGCTGTAAATTACCACATCAAATTTAGCCCTGATACGTTGAGCAGGTTTTGAGTTATCGCATTTTTGTGTTTCGGCATGTTAAGGGGTTGTACCGCCTTTAAGGGTCGTTTTTCGCGAATGATGAATAAAACCTTTTTTGTACTATCAGTAGAAAGCTATCGAATGGTATTATTTTCAACTATACATTATTCATTGAAAATTCGAGTTTCAACCCCTAACTTTCATCCCCTTCGATAATTTTCTCCTAAAATTCGCTCTTCCCTTCTCGAAGACGCAGTGTGTAAGATGTCACAGTTTCGCGGAAGATATTGCTTCTGTGTGTCAAATTGCAAGGTTTTATGGACGTTCCACCCCTAAACTTCAACCCCCTATTTCACCACCCCCACATGCCCTAAAGGAAGTTGTGTTTTCAATTTCGCCACCCTAACCCAATTCGTTGAAAAATTCCGGTGATTTGTAGATTCATGTTTTCAGCCCCTCATGATTTCACCCCTTTATGATTTACAGGGGTGAGTTTATTTTTCCGGTGTTACATAACTCCTTGCGTATTTACTGACTTTATTTGTTCATAAATAAATCAATAAGGTTTCAGAAAAAATAAATAAAATATATTTATCCGCTTGCAAAGAGTTAGGAGTGGTTAATAGCCTAGGGGTTGACTTTAGGTTGAAAACTCATAAGACCTTTTTTCAATAGTTGAACGAAATCTATCGAGCCCCGTAATTTTAGGCTACCATTTACTTGAAGAAATTTCAAGTTTCAACCCTTAAATTTCATCCCCCTTGTAAGATATTATTAAAAATTTGTCCATCCGCCTACAATGTCACTGGAAATTCATACACCAAATTCTGCCTTGATACGTTGAGTAGTTTTTGAGTTCTCGTATTTTTGTGTTTCTGCATGTTAGGGGTTGTAGCGCCTATAAGGGTGGTTTTTCTCAAAATATGAGTGACACCTTTTTTGAATCATTAATGGAAAGCTATCGAATGACGCCAATTTCGACCAATACTTATTAAGCGGAATTTCGAGTTGCAACCTCTAATTTCCACCCCATCTGTTCGATTTCGATATATGTGTGTACGTTGAGTTTCCAACAGATGCGTGCAACCCTTGCGGAGTTATCATATTTTTTGTGGTTTTCATCCCCTAAATTTCATCCCCCGAAATTAGCACCCCTTCAGCTTCAACAGACTTGAGGGTCGAACGTACATACCAAGTTTCAGAAAGATACGTCCACTACACCTTTTCCAGTAGCAGTTCAGAAAGCGTCAATTGAATTTCAGAAAGCGTCAGTTGAATTTCAGAATTGTCACTTGAATTTCAGAAACCGTCAATTGTAGTTCAGATTAGTCAATTCAAATTCAGAGAGTGTCAATTGTATTTCAGAATAGTCAAATGAATTTCAGAATACGTCAATTGAATTTCAGAAAGCATCAAATGCAATTGTAATTGACGGATTCTGAATTTCAATTGATGCTTTCTGAAATTCAATTGACGTATTCTGAAATTCATTTGACTATTCTGAAATACAACTGACGCATTCTGAATTTGAATTGATTAATCTGAACTACAATTGACGGATTCTGAAATTCAACTGACTATTCTGAAATTCAATTGACGCTTTCTGAACTACTACTGGAAAAGGTGTAGTTCTCGAGTTATTGCAATTAATAGTTTTTCGGTTTTTCGCCCCTAACTCCCACCCCTGTGGCCCGATATGGCCCAAAAGCAATCCCCGCCGAGATTTTCTGGGTATACACCCGTGTACAAAATTTCAGCTCGATATCTGCTTTCGTTCTCAAGTTATCCGACGGACAGACTTGAGGAGCGAGCGAGCGAGCGAATAAGCTAAACCAAGAGTGCCTCGCATTTTGCTACGGCACTAAAAAGCCACCGGAAGATGTACATCAATGCGATGTTTATCACGTTAATGTGTGTGTAGGGGAGGCTGATCTTACTGGTGGAATCGGGTGCAGATTTTATCAATCTGCACCTAGTAGTAGTGCTTCCGCAGACGCACAGATGTGTCAAAAAGGCGAAATGTTAGAAAAAAATTGTTACATAATTAAAAAGTAGAAAATGAACAGAAAAATGTTGTTCGGAAAAGTTTTTGATCTCACGATGCCTCAATTATAATAATAGCGTTCTGAATTTCATTATGGCTGGATGGATAGATTTATAACCAAGTATCTTCGATTTCAATACACATTGCAATGGATTGCAAATAATTACGTTATTCTAATTAAGCCGTCATTAGCAAATTGGCTTCGCCAATTGAAACACCGGCGATGATAATTTCGCATTTTAGTTTCGCGAGAGCGATGAAATATTTGAACTGGACAAAATTTCTGCGATAATTAATTATCAAACGAGAATCCGTTAAGCCATCAAAACGTTTTATTCGCAACTTTACAAAGCGCGAAAGAAGGATCGGTGCCCGCAGATATTTACTTAAAACAGCTACTGAAACGTTTACCGAGAGAAATTAGTATATTAACGAATCAGACACTAATTTGAAATTAATTTCAAGAGGTGAACTGAGCCGATGGGACATCATTAAGTCAATTTCCCGGTGGGCTTTCTCAAGGCAAAGGACAGCTTCGACTCGAACATGATTGGAATGAAAAATCCGTATTCAAAATTGACTCTTTACTTAGTTACTAAGTTATACAAGAAATTTCAAAAATTATAACGAATCATTTGCATAGATATGCGCCAGCAAATTAAACTTGCAACCGCAATGTTTCCATGAACGTGGAAGATGTAATTAGAGGGAATTATGGCTAATTTCCATCATTCTGTTTTCTAAATGCGAGCTTCAATTAAATGTTGCAAACCCAGACTATAAATCTTCGTGGTTCCGTGAGGTTACCGTTTACATTTATATTTATTGTTTTGTAATTTGTTCAGCGTCGCGTCCGTCGCCGTCGGTTCTATCTTTTTTACTATTTTTTTCGAATTATTCCAGTTCGGAGAATAATTTATTGAGAAACTATGTCGCGTGTATGCAGCGCTTAAAACGCACACGCTGTTTGTTTAGTGGTATCCGCCGACACTTTTTTAGTGCCATAGCAGAATGCGGAGGTACTCTTGTCTTAGCTTATTCGCTCGCTCGATCGCTCCTCAGTCTGTCCGTCGGATAACTTGAGAACGGATTGAGATATCGAGCTGAAACTTGGTAGGCAGCTTCGTCTCCCGAAAAGTAAGGCGGGGATTGCTTTTGGGCCATATCGGACCAAGGGGGTGGGATCTAGGGGTGAAAAACCGAAAAACTACTAATTGCAATAACTCGAGAACTAGTGGAGATATCTTGCTGAAAATTAGTATGCACGTTCGACCTTCAAGTCTGTTGAAAGTGAGGGGGTGCCAATTTCGGGGGATGAAATTTAGGGGATGAAAACCACAAAAAATATGATAACTCCGCAAGGGTTGCACGCAGCTGTCGGAAACTCAACGTACACACATATATCGGTGAAATCTTGTGGGGGATGCGTTTTTTCGTAAAATCGAACAAATGGGGTGGAAATTAGGGGTAGCAACTCGAAATTCCGCTTAATAAGTACTAGTCGAAATTGGCGTCATTCGATAGCTTTCCATTAATTATTCAAAAAAGGTGTCATTCATATTTTGCGAAAAACCACCCTTATAGGCGCTACAACCCCTAACATGCAGAAACACAAAAATACGAGAACTCAAAAACTACTGAACGTATCAAGGCAGAATTCGGTTTGTGAATTTCCAGTGACATTATAGGTGGATGGACAAGTTTTCAAAAATATCTAACAAAGGGGATGAAATTTAAGGGTTGAAACTTGAAATTTCTTCAAGTAAATGGTAGGCTAAAATTACGGGGTTCGATAGATTTCGGTCAACTATTGAAAAAAGGTCTTATGAGTTTTCAATCTAAAACCAACCCCTGGGCCATTAACCACCCCTAACTCTTTGCAAGTCGATAATTATATTTTATTTATTTTTTCTGAAACCCTATTGGTTTATTTATGAACAACTGAAGTCAGTAAATACGCAAGGAGTTATGTCACACCGGAAAAATAAACTCACCCCTGTAAATCATAAAGGGGTGAAATCATGAGGTGTTGAAAACATGAATCTACAAATTACCTTAATTTTTAAACGAATTGGGTTAGGGTGGTGAAATTGAAAACACAAATTCCTTTAGGGCATGTGGGGGTGGTGAAATAGGGGGTTGGAGTTTAGGGGTTGAAACGTCCATAAAGCCCTGTAATTTGACACAGAGAAGCAATATCTTCTGCGAAACTGTGACATCTTACACACTGCATCTTCGAGAAGGGAAGGTCGAATTTTAGGAGAAAATTATCGAAGGGGATGAAAGTTAGGGGTGGAAACTCGAATTTTCAATGAAGAATGTATAGTTGAAAATATTACCATTCGATAGCTTTCTATTGATGGCACAAAAAAGGTCTTATTCATCATTCGCGAAAAACGACCCTTAAAGGCGGTACAACCCCCTAACATGCCGAAACAAAAAAATGCGAGAACTCAAAAACTGCTCAACGTATCAGGGCTAAATTTGATGTGGTAATTTACAGCGCCACTGTAGGCGGATGGGCAAATTTTCATTAATATCTAACAAGGGGGATGAAATTTAAGGGTTGAAACTGGAAATTTTTTCATGTAAGTGGTGGAATAAAATTAGGGGGTTCAATAGATTTCGGTCAACCATTGAAAAAAGTCTTATGAGTCTTCATCCTAAAACCAACCCCTACGCTACTAACAACCCCTAAGCCCTAGCAAGCGGAGTAAATATATTTCATTTATTTTTTTTTGCTTTCTTCTAATTTGTTATTAATTTAAAGTGATTTTCATTAATTTTTGACCCATCCACAATTTTTCAACCCCTTTCATGATATGTGAACCCTCAAAGAGCAAAATTTACCCAGACCGCTTCTTTTTCGGGTGATTTCCGCTGGTTAATTTTGTAAAATTCGCGCAGTTTTGCCTTGTGAATTGTTCTTGCCTTTTTCACTTTTTCGACCCCTTCGCAATGTTTCAACCCCCAAAAGTCAAATTTGCATAATTGGCTTATTTTCGTGTTATTTTCTGTAATTCTACTTAATTACGATTAATTCTCATCCCTTTTAACTTTTCATCCCCCTTTACAATTTTTCAACCCCCTAAGTGTTTATTTTGCAAAATTCACATAATTTAGTTTTCCTTCGGTAATAAATTGAACTCAATTGGATTATGTTTATCTTTTTCACTTTTCCAACCCCCTTCGCAACATTTCAACCCCCAAAATCTAAATTTGCATAATTGGTTTACTTTCGTGTTATTTTCTGTAATTCTGCTTAATTACGATTAATTCTCATCCACTTTGACGTTTCATCCCCCTTTACAATTTTTCAACCCCCTAGGTGTTAGTTTTGCCAAATTCGGATATTTTCGTTTTTCTTCTGTAATAAATTGAACCCATTTGGATGATGATTAAATTTTTCACTTTTTTCATCCCCCTTCGCAATGTTTCAAGTCTTCAAATGCTAAATTTACATAATTGGGTTAATTTGGTGTTATTTTCCGTAATTTTACTTAGCCACGGTTAATCCTGATACCTTTTGATTTTTCATCCACCTTTACGATTTTTCAACCCCCTAAGTGCTAATTTTGTAAAATTCGCATAATTTCGTTTTTCGACGGTTATAAAATTGAACGCATTTGGGATTCAGTTTACCTTTTACAATTTTTCAGTTTCCTTCGCAATAGGTAGGTATAAGTGCTTATTTCAACCCCCACAAAAGTTTTAATTGCATAATTTGGTTATTTAAGTGTTTTATTTCGTAATTCTACTTAATCCACATTCATTTTCATTCCTCTTGACTTTTCATCATCTTTTTTCATTACCTTGGACTTCTCATTCCCTTTTTCAACCCCCTTAGTGCTAATTCTACATATCTACTTCGCAAATATGATGTTTTTTTGTTAACTCTCTACTGTTTAATTATGTACGGCCAATTTTCATAATTTCGTCTTTTTAACACCACTGTGCGTCTGCGGAGGCACTACTACTAGGTGCAGATTTATAAAATCTGCACCCGACTCCACCAGTAAATTCAGCTCGCCCCTACATACACATTAACAAGGTAAACATCTACAGGGACACACATCGCATTGATATACATCTTTCGTTGGCTTTTTCACGTAGGACTGAACATTTATTAGTGCCGTAGCAGAATGCGGAGGTACTCTTGTCTTAGCTTATTCGCTCGCTCGCTCGCTCGCTCGATCGCTCGCTCGCTCGATCGCTCCTCAGTCTGTCCGTCGGATAACTTGAGAACGGATTGAGATATCGAGCTGAAACTTGGTAGGCAGCTTCGTCTCCCGAAAAGTAAGGTGGGGATTGCTTTTGGGCCATATCGGACCAAGGGGGTGGGAGTTAGGGGTGAAAAACCGAAAAACTATTAATTGCAATAACTCGAGAACTACTGGAGCTATCTTACTGAAACTTGGTATGCATGTTCTTCCTTCAAGTCCGTTGAAAGTGAGAGGGGTGCCAATTTCGGGGGATGAAATTTAGGGGATGAAAATCACAAAAAATGTGATAATTCCGCGAGGGTTGCACGCATCCATCTAAAACTCAACATACACATATATTTCGATGAAACCTTACGGGGGATGTTTTTTCCGCAAACTCGGATTGAGGGTGTGGAAATTTGGGGTTGCTTAATAAGTATTGGTCGAAATTGGCGTTATTCGATAGCTTTTCGTTAATGGTTCAAAAAAGGTGTTACTCATATTTTACGAAAAACCACCCTTAAAGGCGCTACAACCCCTAACATGCAAAAATACAAAAATACGAGAACTCAACAACCACTCAGCGTATCAACGCAGAATTTGATGCGGTAATTTTCAGTGACTCTGGAGGGGGATGGACGAATTTTTACTAACATCCAATAAAGGGGATGAAATTTAGGGGTTGAAACTTGAAATTTCTTCAAGTAAATGGTAGTATAAAATTACGGGGTTCGATAGATTTCTATCAACCATTGAAAAAAGTCTTATGAGTTTTCAACCTAAAATCAACCCCTAGGCTACTAACAACCCCTAACGCTTTGTCAGTGGTTAAATAGGTTTTATTTATTTTTACTGAAATTCTATTGACTTATTTATGAACAACCGAAGTAAGCAAATACACAAAGAGTTATGTAACAGCGGAAAAATAAATTCACCCCTGTAAATCATAAAGGGGTGAAATCTTAGGGGATTGAAACTGAAAATCTATTAATTGCTATAACTCGAGAACTGCTGAAGGTATCTTACTGAAACTTGGTACGCATGTTCGACCTTCAAGTCTATTGAACGTGAGGGGGTCCCTAGTTGGGGGATGAAATTTAGGGGATGAAAATCTCAAAAAAAGTAATAACTCCGCAAGTGTTGCACGCATCCATCTGAAACTCAACATACACATATATTTCGATGAAACCTTACAGGGGATGTTTTTTTCGCAAAATCGAAAGGAGGGGGTGGAAATTGGGGGTTGTAACTTAAAATGCTGCTTAATAAGTATTGGTCGAAATTGGCGTCATTCGATAGCTTTCCGTTAATGATTCAAAAAAGGTGTTAATCATATTTTACCAAAAACCACCCTTAAAGGCGCTACAACCCCTAACATGCAGAAATACAAAACGTCGGATAACTTGAGAACATTGAATGAGGTGTCGAGATCAAATTTACTATACGGCTTTGTGCCCTAAAAGTAAGGCGGGGATTGCTTTTGGGCCATATCGGACCAAGGGGGTGGAAATTAGGGGTTGTAACCCACAATTCCGATCTATAAGTATTGGTCGAAATTAGCGTCATTCGATAGCTTACCGTTAATGATTTAAAAAAGGTGTTATTCATACTTTGCAAAAAAGCACCCTCAAAGGCGTTACAACCCCTAATATGCGGAAACACAAAAATACCAGAACTTCAAAACTGTTCGACGTATCAATGCAGGATTTGGTGTTCTAATCTACAGTGACATTGTAGGTGGATGAGCAAATTTTCATTACGATCTAACAAAGGGGGTTAAATTTAAGGGTTGAAACTGGAAATTTCTTCAGATAAGTGTTGTATTAAATCACAGGGTTCAAAAGACTTCGTTAATCATTGAAAAATTTCTTATGAGTCTTCAACCTAAAACCAATCCTTAGGCTACTAAAACCCCTAACCTCGATATGTGAACCCACAAAAAGCAAAATTTCCGCAGACCGCTTCTTTTTAGTGTAATTTTCGAAAGTTCTACTTTACTGCAGTCACTTTTCACCCCCTTAACTTTTCATCCCCCTTCACAATTTTGCAACCCCTCGAACGTTAAATTGGCCAAATTCGTGCAATTTTGTCTTTCTTCGGTAATAAATTTTACTCTTTTGGATAATATTTACATTTTTCACTTTTTCAACCCCCTCGCAATATTTCAACCCTCCAAGGGCTAAATTTGCATAATTGTCTTATTTTTGTATTATTTTCTGTAATTCTACTTAACTTGGGTTAATTTTCACCCTCTTTGACTTTTCATCCCCGTTTACAATTTTTGAACCCCCTAAGCACCCATTTTACTAAATTCGTCCAATTTAGTTTTTTCTTTGGCCATAAGTTGAATTTATATAAGTAGCTTGTGTTTTCCTTTTTCACATTTTCCACCCCACTCGCAATATTTCAACCCCCCAGAAGAAACATAAAAATACCAGAACTTAAAAACTGTTCCACGTATCAATGCATCAGGATTTCGTGTTCTAATTTATAGTGACATTGTAGGTGGATGAGCAAATTTTCATTACAATCTAACAAAGGGGGTGAAATTTAAAGGTTGAAACTGGAAATTTCTTAAGATAAATGTTGGTATTAAATCACAGGGTTCAAAAGACTTCATTAACCATTGAAAAAAGGTCTTATGAGTCTTTAACTTAAAACGAACCCTTAGGCTACTAACAACCCCTAACCCTGATATGTGAACCCACAAAAAGCAAAATTTACGCAGACCGCTTCTTTTTCGTGTAATTTTCGAAAGTTCTACTTTACTACAGTCATTTTTCACCCCCTTAACTTTTCATCCCCCTTCACAATTTTGCAACCCCTCGAACGTTAAATTGGCGAAATTCGTGCAATTTTGTCTTTCTTCAGTAATAAAGTTTACTCTTTTGGATAATATTTACATTTTTCACTTTTTCAACCCTCTCGCAACCTCGCAATATTTCAACCCTTTAAGGGTTAAATTTGCATAATTGCCTTATTTTTGTGGTATTTTCTGTAATTCCAATTAACTTCAGTTAATTTTCACCCCTTTGACTTTTCATCCCTCTTTACAATTTTTCAACTCGCTAAGCACCCATTTTACTAAATTCGCCTAATTTAGTTTTTTTCTTTGGCAATAAGTTGAATTCATATAGTTTATGTTTTCCTTTTTCACTTTTTCCAGCCCAATCGCAATATTTCAACCCCACAGAAGCTAAATTTGCATAATTGCCTTATTTTCGTGTTATTTTCTATAATTCTACTTAACTACGGTCAATTTTCACCCCCTTTGACTTTTCATTCCCCTTTACAAATTTTCAACCCTCTAAGCACCCATTTTGCTAAATTCGCCTAATTTCGTTTTTCTTTGGCCATAAGTTGAACTTATACATATAGCTTATGTTTACCTTTTTCACTTTTTGTTAACTCTCTACTGTTTAATTATGTACGGCCAATTTTCATAATTTCGTCTTTTTAACACCACTGTGCGTCTGCGGAGGCACTACTACTAGGTGCAGATTTATAAAATCTGCACCCGACTCCACCAGTAAATTCAGCTCGCCGCGCCCCTACATACACATTAACAAGGTAAACATCTACAGGGACACACATCGCATTGATATACATCTTTCGTTGGCTTTTAAATTGTTTTTTGAATTTTTTCAAGTGCGAGCGAAGCGAACAATCGAAATGTGTCGAGGCGAAGCCGAGCAGTCCTGAAAAGTTACGAAGCAATTTTCTGACGCGAGTTTTCGGCCGACGGCCGAAAAGGAGAAGTCTACGACATACGCCCACTTATACTTATCAACACTCATCATCAATGTGAACGATAATAAAGAAAAGACCCTGTACAATTTCAATTGAATAATGGCCAGACCAAACTAGATTAAAAAGGGCCAAAATAGATCAATTTTTTGAATTCTTTTAAGTACGAGCGCAGCGAGTAATTGAAATATGTCGAGGCGAAGCCGAGCAGTCCTGAAAAGTTGCGAAGCAACTTTTTGACGCGAGTTTTCGGCCTTGGGCCGAAAAGGAGAAGTCTACAACATACGTCCGCTTATACTCATCAATACTCATCATCAATGTGAACGATAATAAAGAAAAGACCCTGTACAATTTCAGTTCAATAATGACCATACCAAACTAGATTAAAAAGGGCCAAAATAGATTAATTTTTTGAATTCTTAAAATTCTTGAAATATGTTGAGGCGAAGCCGAGCAATCCTGAAAAGTTGCGAAGCAACTTTTTGACGCGAGTTTTCGGCTTAGGGCCGAAAAGGAGAAGTCTACGACATACGTCCGCTTATACTCATCAATACTCATCATGTGGACAATAATAAAGAAAAGACCCTGTACAATTTCAATTGAATAATTGCCAGACCAAACTAGATTAACAAGAACCAAAATAGATCAATTGTCGTATAAAGAGACGTATGTCATAGACTTCTTCTTTTCGGCCCTTGGCCAAAAACTCGCATCAAAAAGTTGCTTCGCAACTTCATTACTGTTCGGCTTCGCCTGGATTTTAAAATAAACCAAATATATGCTTTATAATAGTCATAATAAGCTGAAGAACAACTTGTCCAGTTCACAAACAAGTCAATGTTAGACCTTTTTTTTTGGATTCCATTTATTTTAACATTTTGTATAACGATCTAGTATCTAAGTTAAATTCCTGCACAAGTACCTAACGTTATTTTACGAAAGATTTATGGTGTTACTTTACTAAGGATTCTGAAAATTTTCTCGGTAGCGAATTAATATCAAATAAATCTTAAAAAATCCGTTTTAGAGCATCACAGAAAAATTTGTAAATTAATCATGAAGGTTCAGAATAAAATTTTGTAAAGTTGCTTTGGAAGAGAAAAGGATTGGCTTTAAGCTTACACTATTTTCATTTTGATCGCTTCACAGATGGTTCAACTCCAGCCAATCAAAAAGTGGCCTTAAAAAATGTATTAGTGGCGCCATCTGGAAAGTGGTTGCCGATTCTAAAAGCCTCATCTTTTGACTACGTCTCGTATAAAATTGGGGAAAATCGCTCTAATAATAATAAAGTTATAACCAAAAATAAATCGTTGGGTTTTTTTTGGGACACCCTTTACAATTTCAATCATCACAAAAAGGCAAAAATTAATGTTAAATTTACAATGTTGCATTTCCCCCAACAACAAGAAAATTTTTATCATTTTAACTTTTTAATTGTCTTATACGAATTCTGATTGGCCCACTGAAACCTCGGAAAACTATTCGACCCCGAAGATCCCCAATCTATTAAAACCAATTACTACCTAAATATTTAGATTTGTCTCAAATATTGAGAAAGTCTTAATATTATTTTATTGTTTTTGTAAAATGATGCTATTTTCAGTAGTTTTTTCGGTTCCTAATTATTGTTATAGATTGTTTTATGAGGTAAATGTGGAGCGAATTCAGCCTGGAAATCGTTAAAAAAAATTTTTGGAGGTAGAACCAGGTGAAACCCATATGAGTCGATAGAGAATGTTTTTGTGCATTTGAAATGGACTTGTACGACATTTTCCTGTGTTCCAGATTTTTGGAAATTACGAAAAACCAAGAAAATGTGAATTAATTGGAAACCATGTTTTTAAATACATAACTCGACGTATCTTTGAAACTGTTTAAGGTAGCCGCATGGCTCTTTTTTTGTTTGAAAGAGAAAACCACAGCGCCGCTAAAGGTGCAAGTATAATGGCGAAAAAGTCCAAAAGGGCCTAGATAATCTGCTCAGAAGTGAACGCGCGGATTTTCATGCATTGAAATTTTTGACATGCGAGTGAGGTTACCAGTTTTTTTGAATTCCGTAAAAGTGCCGGCTACAAAGTAAAGAGAAAAGAATGAAAAAGTTTTCAGTAAAAGAAGCAACTCGCTATTGGCAATGGTTTAGGCGCTATGAATTTTTCCTTGCCGGCGATTTTTTCACGGACGTCGCGATTGCCTTGCTGAAGCAGTAGCAGCATCGTTAGCGGCGCTGTGGTTTTCTCTTTCAAATAAAACTAAACTCATGTCGCTACCTTTAATAGTTTCAAAGATAGGACGAGTTATGTATTGAAAAACACGGTTTTCAATTAATTAACATTTTCTTGGTTTTCCGTCATTTCTGGACCACAGGAAAATGTCGTAAAGGTCCATTTCATATGCAGAAAAACATTCTCTATCGATTCATATGCGTCTCACCTGGTTCTAACTCAAAATTTTTTTTTTCGAGAACGGAGCGACTTTTAGCCTCGAATTTACTCCATTATACCCCCGTATCCGTTGGTAAATGTTTCAACGTTACCTAAGTTTTGATGCGAAATATTGCTTTGAATTTTATCAATTAATTTTATATCAAAAATTCAATTTTCCGGCACTCTAAACAAAAATTAAAGACTTCCAGCTTAATAAATTCTTCCTTATTAATTTCTAAATGATGGAATGGCACCGCTTATCTTCCATAAGGCCCACAAGAAAGTTAGGAAATTTTCCGTTAGAAAATCTTGATAAAATTAAACTCTAATATCTAAATGGAAAAGTTTGATTTTCCTTTGCAGGCACAAAGGAAGCACCTAGCATTAAAATCACTACATCAATTAATAGTAGGACGAAGTTTTATCAGTTTATAATTATATTAAGCTGAACCGAAAGGCGGAAAATGCAAAGCTCAGCGACCGTAACATAAAACAGTGTTGTCCTTAAGAACTCCTACGTAATCGTCTTGTTAAATCTTTTAATTCTTCAACATCAGTTAGAAAACTTATTTCTGATTAATTAGCGACACGTGCAACTTCAAAATAACCATTTTCCAATTGAATGGCAAACAGGCTTTTTGAAAAGTTTAAAATGTGTAATAAATTTTTGCGCCAAAAAATGTTTCGCGAAATTGCGGCCACTTACGTTGCTTAGGGGGTTGCACTGAGTCACCTGTTGAAACTTTGGATAAGTTGCGATGAGACTGTTTGACATCTCCAGTGAGAGCTTTTATATGGGCTGAGGACGCACGCCGGCGCCCCACTGCAACGGGGGCGGAAGAACCAACCCGTCCATACAAAACCACCTAAAATATCGTAATAGTTATCACTAATTGCACTCTTAATTGCCGCAATTTTAGGAAATATCGTCGGTGCAAACAAATTCCTGCAGACAAAAGCTTTACCTGAAATTTCTCGATGCGTCATTAGCGAAAATTTAAAAAGCTCGAGGAAGCTTTGCGTAAGCGAAAATTCCCCTCATGCTGAATACGAATGAGATTAAGATTAAGCTGAACACATTTATTCCAGACTGCCTTATGGCCGAATTAACATGCAAATTTTAATTTTTCAGTTAATTTGGAGAGATTGCGTTGACGTGAAAATTCGGTGGCGTTAATTAAACTCCAGTTATGCGATTTCGAAGAGTAAACTGTCATAAATTTTAATGAAACAAATAGCACAACATCGTCAATAATTCTCGACAGTTGCACTATTCAATTATTTGCTTTCGATTCGAATCCCGTCATAGAAAAATACATGTGTTAGCGCGTTCCAGCGCCCGGTGACTTCCCTAGATTTGACGATGTGGCAACCGCGCATTTTCTTTCTAACCAATCAGAGCGGCCGACAGGCGTCAAACTAGAGCTACCTGTTGAGGTTATGTTAATATAATTGAAGTTTTCAGCCCTTTTCAAAGAAATATAGATTAAACTTACTTTCAGGGATATGGTGATCCCATAATGATAAAAATAATACCAAAAAACATGGGACCACCCCTGAAGATGGATGACATTGGTTTCATTTTGTTCCGCTTGAATAGGGCGTGTGGTACATCTTTCTGGAAGCGGTTCAAATTAAATAAAATAAGCAATTTTCAACATTTTCCCTTAATTTTAGAGGACATCCGATGTTTTTGGGTGGATAACTTTGGCGCTTTTTGTTCAGCTTGAATATAGTCCAGTCAAATAAGGTGAAAAAAGGGGCAAACCTAGGAATGAAAGATTATAAGCTGAAAATTGGCATAAATTTTTGTTTTCACATTCTAAATGTTGGCTCAAAAGTCTGATATAATCTCGCGTCCTCGTCACAAGGTATTCGCGGTCAAAGGTCGCGAGATTCGGTTTTTTGTAAATATCTGGTTTCCTATGCTTTAAACGACGTTTGAAGTTATGACAAAACTCGTAGAGCATAAAATTCTCTACAAATTTGGTCTCAGGTGATATTTTATATAATTAGCCGTTCTCGAGATAGAGCGCGAAGAGTGAGAGGCCCCCATCCGTATAACCGTAGAAGTGCAGGTTTGCGCTAGAACTGACGCTACTGCCAAACGGTTAGTCCTATAACCTTCCAATCGATCTTAAACGATTGTATGAGAAACGGGCTATCTTTTTAAGTACTTTTCAATGGCTGTAAACTGTATCCGGGCCTCCCGAAAGTGGCAAAATCCCGCGAAATTAAGAAAAAATTAATTTTTTTTAATTTGTAATTAGACGGTTTTCTGTGAGAGACATCGCAAAAATGCATTGTAGAGGATAAAACGAGCTTTCAAACGACACCTTCAAAATATTTCGACGACCAATAGGAACGGAGGTACACGACCTTGAATATTGTTTTGCCGGTTGCCGCAAACCGAGATGCGCGCGCCGTTTGAGCCGGCCGCTACGTTCCTATTGGTCGTAGAAATATTTTGGAGGTGTCGTTTGAAAGCTTTTTTTATCCTCTACAATGTTTATTTGGCGCATTTTTGCGATATCTCCCACAGAAAACCGCCTAATTACAAATTTAAAAAAATATATTTTTTTCTTTATTTCGCGGGATTTTGCCACTTTCGGGAGGCCCGGATACAGTTTAAAGTAATTGAAAAGTACTTAAAAAGATAGCCCGTTTTTCATACAGTCGTTTAAGATCGATTGGAAGGTTATATGACTAACCGTTTGGCCGTAGCGTCAGTTCTAGCGCAAACCTGCACTTCTACGGTTATGCGGATAGGGGCCTCTCACTCTTCGCGCTCTATCTCGAGAACGGCTAATTATATAAAATATCACTTAAGACCAAATTTGTAGAGAATTTTATGCTCTACAAGTTTTGTCATAACTTCAAACGTCGCTTAAAGTATAGGAAACCAGATATTTACAAAAAACGATTTTCGCGACCTTTGACCTCGAATATCTGGTGACGCGGACACGAGATTATATGAGACTTTTGAGCCAACATTTAGAATGTGAAAACAAAGATTTATGCAAATTTTCAGCTTATAATCTTTCATTCCGAGGTTGAATCCTTATTTGACTGGGCTAATAGGGCTTTGGTCGGTATGAAGGGCTTGTGGTACAATTTTTTGAAAGGGGTTCGAATTAAATAATTTATATAATTCTCAATGTTTTCCCTTAATTTCAGGGGTCGTCCCATGTTTTTTGGTATTATTTTTTTAATCTATGTTTTTTTGAACATAACCTCAACCGGTAGCTCTAGTTTGACGTGTCTGTCGGCCGCTCTGATTGGTTAGAAAGAAAATGCGCGGTTGCCATATCGTCAAATCTAGGAGAAGGCGTTAACTTTGCAGTTCGCACACATGAAAAATACGATTTCGGCATTCAGCAGACTTTGATTTACGCTGTTGATTAATTGATAATTTCAGATAATAGAAAAAAAATCACAATTGGGGGAAAATTAGCCTTGTCGCTTCAAGTGCAACAATGTTCTATTTTATCACCGCAAACTTATCGTGCTCAATCACTGTAAAATTCGATTAAAAGCAGATGTTAGGATTTATCAGTTTCCGACAAAGTAACAATATTTGTACAAGGCTCCTGCTTTTGTGTTGCGGTTTGCGGTGTTTAATTTCTCCTCTTACATAAAAACGCCTTTTATCGCACCAACAAAGTCAACGCAACTGGAGATTGCAATTATTACCAAAAAGCCAACGAAAGATGTATATCAATGCGATGGGTGTCCCTGTAGATGTTTACCTTGTTAATGTGTATGTAGGGGCGAGCTGAATTTACTGGTGGAGTCGGGTGCAGATTTTATAAATCTGCACCTAGTAGTAGTGCCTCCGCAGACGCACAGTGGTGTTAAAAAAGGGGAATGAAAAGTCAAAGGGGGTGAAAATTGACCGTAGTTAAGTAGAATTATAGAAAATAACACGAAAATAAGGCAATTATGCAAATTTAGCTTCTGTGGGGTTGAAATATTGCGATTGGGCTGGAAAAAGTGAAAAAGGAAAACATAAACTATATGAATTCAACTTATTGCCAAAGAAAAAAAAGGCAGCAGAGAAGCGGCTGGAACCTCCCCAACGCGTGGGTCTTTGACTTCCGTGACTTGTGTTTAAGATTTTAAAGTTAATATGCCTAAATGGCACTTCCCGTTAACCAATTGCTCCCAGCTCCCAGCTCTTCAACGGGTCACCTGACCTCCATGTACCAAATTTTAGACAAATCCTTCCAGTAGTTTGGGCTATAACGTGGTTTCAGTGTTATTTCAAAATTTCGATTTTTCTACCCAAAGGGTAATAAATGCGAATAAATTTTATCTCATTTAAAACCAGAATTCGAAGACCCTTCTGATGGTGGCAATAAATCTTTCAAAAATTTGTTTTGGATGGGTAAATGAGAGAATACTTTAAATTTGGAAATTGGTGTGCCAAAACGGCACTTTCCGTAGGTCGATTGAATCCAACATTTGTTCAGCTCTTCGACGTGTAATACAATCCCCATGTGCAAAATTTTAGCCAAATCGGTTCAGGGGCTTGGGCTGTACCGCGATTTTAAAGTCCGATAAAAATCTCGATATTTTTAGTTTTTGGTCAAAAGGGCACTCACAGTGAATACATCTTTGGAAGCAGAATCTGAAGGCCTTTCTTATTGTGACGTGAAAAATAGGGGTTTACATTTAAAATTTAAAAGTTGATGTGCCAAAACGGCATTTCTGGTTGCACGATTGGCTCCAAAAGCTTTTCAGATCTAAGTTGGGTTATCACATGCACACGTACCAAATTTCAGCCAAATCGGTCGAGTAGTTTGGGCTGTGGCGTGTTTACGAACGAACGAACGTACGTACGAACGTACATACATACAGACACATTTTAAAAACCACTTTTTTGGGTTCCTGAGACCTCAAAACGTACAGATCCGGTCTTATCTCGAATTCGAAAATTTTAGTGATTGCAGTAACCTCCCTTTTTTTTTAAATGGTGAAGTGGAGTGGGGAGGTTAAAAACTAAATTAGGCGAATTTAGTAAAATGGGTGCTTAGCGAGTTGAAAAATTGTAAAGAGGGATGAAAAGTCAAAGGGGTGAAAATTAACTGAAATTAACTGGAATTACAGAAAATACCACAAAAATAAGGCAATTGTGCAAATTTAACCCTTAAAGGGTTGAAATATTGCGAGGTTGCGAGAGGGTTGAAAAAGTGAAAAATGTAAATATTATCCAAAAGAGTAAACTTTATTACTGAAGAAAGACAAAATTGCACGAATTTCGCCAATTTAACGTTCGAGGGGTTGCAAAATTGTGAAGGGGGATGAAAAGTTAAGGGGGTGAAAAATGACTGTAGTAAAGTAGAACTTTCGAAAATTACACGAAAAAGAAGCGGTCTGCGTAAATTTTGCTTTTTGTGGGTTCACATATCAGGGTTAGGGGTTGTTAGTAGTCTAAGGGTTCGTTTTAAGTTAAAGACTCATAAGACCTTTTTTCAATGGTTAATGAAGTCTTTTGAACCCTGCGATTTAATACCAACATTTATCTTAAGAAATTTCCAGTTTTAACCTTTAAATTTCACCCCCTTTGTTAGATTGTAATGAGAATTTGCTCATCCACCTACAATGTCACTATAAATTAGAACACGAAATCCTGATGCATTGATACGTGGAACAGTTTTTAAGTTCTGGTATTTTTATGTTTCTTCTGGGGGGTTGAAATATTGCGAGTGGGGTGGAAAAAGTGAAAAAGGAAAACACAAGCTACTTATATAAATTCAACTTATGGCCAAAGAAAAAACTAAATTGGACGAATTTAGTAAAATGGATGCTTAGGGGGTTGAAAAATTGTATAGGGGGATGAAAAGTCAAAGAGGGTGAAAATTAACCCAAGTTAAGTAGAATTACAGAAAATAATACAAAAATAAGACAATTATGCAAATTTAGCCCTTGAAGGGTTGAAATATTGAATTTAGTAAAATGGGTGCTTAGGGGGTTGAAAAATTGTAAAGGGGGATGAAAAGTCAAAGAGGGTGAAAATTAACCCAAGTTAAGTAGAATTACAGAAAATAATACAAAAATAAGACAATTATGCAAATTTAGCCCTTGGAAGGTTGAAATATTGCGAGAGGGTTGAAAAAGTGAAAAATGTAAATATTATCCAAAAGAGTAAAATTTATTACCGAAGAAAGACAAAATTGCACGAATTTGGCCAATTTAACGTTCGAGGGGTTGCAAAATTGTGAAGGGGGATGAAAAGTTAAGGGGGTGAAAAGTGACTGTAGCAAAGTAGAACTTTCGAAAATTACACTAAAAAGAAGCGGTCTGCGGAAATTTTGCTTTTTGTGGGTTCACATATCGAGGTTAGGGGTGTTAGTAGCCTAAGGATTGGTTTTAGGTTGAAGACTCGTAAGACCTTTTTTCAATGATTAACGAAGTCTTTTGAACCCTGTGATTTAATACAACACTTATCTGAAGAAATTTCCAGTTTCAACCCTTAAATTTAACCCCCTTTGTTAGATCGTAATGAAAATTTGCTCATCCACCTACAATGTCACTGTAGATTAGAACACCAAATCCTGCATTGATACGTCGAACAGTTTTTAAGTTCTGGTATTTTTGTGTTTCCGCATATTAGGGGTTGTAGCGCCTTTGAGGGTGCTTTTTTGCAAAGTATGAATAACACCTTTTTTAAATCATTAACGGTAAGCTATCGAATGACGCTAATTTCGACCAATACTTATAGATCGGAATTGTGGGTTACAACCCCTAATTTCCACCCCCTTGGTCCGATATGGCCCAAAAGCAATCCCCGCCTTACTTTTAGGGCACAAAGCCGTATAGTAAATTTGATCTCGACACCTCATTCAATGTTCTCAAGTTATCCGACGTTTTGTATTTCTGCATGTTAGGGGTTGTAGCGCCTTTAAGGGTGGTTTTTGGTAAAATATGATTAACACCTTTTTTGAATCATTAACGGAAAGCTATCGAATGACGCCAATTTCGACCAATACTTATTAAGCAGCATTTTAAGTTACAACCCCCAATTTCCACTCCCTCCTTCCGATTTTGCGAAAAAAACATCCCCTGTAAGGTTTCATCGAAATATATGTGTATGTTGAGTTTCAGATGGATGCGTGCAACACTTGCGGAGTTATTACTTTTTTTGAGATTTTCATCCCCTAAATTTCATCCCCCAACTAGGGACCCCCTCACGTTCAATAGACTTGAAGGTCGAACATGCGTACCAAGTTTCAGTAAGATACCTTCAGCAGTTCTCGAGTTATAGCAATTAATAGATTTTCAGTTTCAATCCCCTAAGATTTCACCCCTTTATGATTTACAGGGGTGAATTTATTTTTCCGCTGTTACATAACTCTTTGTGTACTTGCTTACTTCGGTTGTTCATAAATAAGTCAATAGAATTTCAGTAAAAATAAATAAAACCTATTTAATCACTGACAAAGCGTTAGGGGTTGTTAGTAGCCTAGGGGTTGATTTTAGGTTGAAAACTCATAAGACTTTTTTCAATGGTTGATAGAAATCTATCGAACCCCGTAATTTTATACTACCATTTACTTGAAGAAATTTCAAGTTTCAACCCCTAAATTTCATCCCCTTTATTGGATGTTAGTAAAAATTCGTCCATCCCCTCCAGAGTCACTGAAAATTACCGCATCAAATTCTGCGTTGATACGCTGAGTGGTTGTTGAGTTCTCGTATTTTTGTATTTTTGCATGTTAGGGGTAGTAGCGCCTTTAAGGGTGGTTTTTCGTAAAATATGAGTAACACCTTTTTTGAACCATTAACGAAAAGCTATCGAATAACGCCAATTTCGACCAATACTTATTAAGCAAAATTTTGAGTTACAACCCCAAATTTCCACACCCTCAATCCGAGTTTGCGGAAAAAACATCCCCCGTAAGGTTTCATCGAAATATATGTGTATGTTGAGTTTTAGATGGATGCGTGCAACCCTCGCGGAATTATCACATTTTTTGTGATTTTCATCCCCTAAATTTCATCCCCCGGAATTGGCACCCCTCTCACTTTCAACGGACTTGAAGGAAGAACATGCATACCAAGTTTCAGTAAGATAGCTCCAGTAGTTCTCGAGTTATTGCAATTAATAGTTTTTCGGTTTTTCACCCCTAACTCCCACCCCCTTGGTTCGATATGGCCCAAAAGCAATCCACGCCTTACTTTTTGGGAGGCAAAGCCGTATACCAAGTTTCAGCTCGATATCTCAATCCGTTCTCAAGTTATCTGACGGACAGACTGAGGAGCGACCGAGCGAGCGAGCGAGCGAATAAGCTAAGACAAGAATACCTCCGCATTCTGCTACGGCACTAAAACTACCCCAAACGTACATTACAAATTTCCACTTTCATTATCACAAGAGATTTCTAGTTAACATTGTGCATCAACTGCAAAAACTCGCAGTTAAGTTGTTTGTAAATATTTCTCCGCAAAGTTTTAATTAAACGCAGCAGGAGAAGAGAAGTTTCTTAAAATTTTATTAATTTAACTGCACAATGAATGATGCTCTTCCTAATTAAAGACAAACTGTAATGATACTAGAATGCACTTTCTGTAAATAAGTACATATGTAGCTAAAATGAATATACATCAGGCAATTGGGTAGGGAAAATGTTTGGAGAAAGATAATTTTTAGTACGTTTATCGAAAAAGTTTAAGTAAATCTTCCGTGTTACTTGTGAAGTGTTGATCGAGAGAGCAAAGTTCACAAAACAAAGAAGCAACGAGGTTCTAATGTAAAAGTTATTGCTAACAGTTCTTATTTGCAATACAACGTTGAATTTTGTTAGTACCAAATAATAGTATGTAACACCGTGCACTGTCAAACTTAAAGTTTAACAGATGAGTAATAAATTTAGTGTCGTTTTTTTATTAATCTTTATTCGATTTCGACATGTTTCGCCATTAAGGCATCATCAGGGAACAGATTCCAACAAAAGAATTAAATTGTAATCCCTAAGGCGGAAAATGGCGATTATAGCTTAAAGCGCTCATTTAGGTAGGTAAAAAAGGCTTAGGGAGGTATATTGAAGGTATTTAATAATCGCTATTTTTATTTTTCTGACACCATGTGAAAATGAGATTCTCTCACTTCTAGAGGACTGATAATAGACAATTATTAACCTCCCCAACCCCATCACAATTTAAAAAAAATGGGAGGTTACTGCAATCACTAAAATTTTCGAATTTGAGATAGCACCAGATCTTTATGTTTTGAGGTCTCAGGAACCCAAAAAAGGGGTTTTTAAAATGTGTCTGTGTGTATGTATGTACGTACGTACGTACGTACGTTCGTACGTTCGTTTGTAATCACGCCACAGCCAAAACTACTAGACCGATTTAGTTGAAATTTGGAACATAGGCATCTCGTAACCTAACTTAGATCTGAAAAGCTTTTGGAGCCAATCGTGCAACCGGAAATGCCATTTTGGCACATCAACTTTTAAATTTTAAATGCAAACCCCCATTTTTCACTTCACCATAAGGAAGACCTTCAAATTCTGCTTCTAAAAGTGTATTCATTCTTAGTGCCCTTTTGACCAAAAATAAAAAAAAAATTGATTTTTATCGGACTTTAAAATCGCGGTACAGCCCAAGCCCCTGAACCGTTTTGGCTGAAATTTTGCACATGGGGATTGTATTACACGTCGAAAAGCTGAACAAATTTTGAATTCAATCGACTTACGGAAAGTGCCGTTTTGGCACACCAATTTCCAAATTTAAAATTATTTTTTCATTTGACCATTAAAAACAAGTTTTTGAAAGATTTATTGTCACTATCAGAAAGGTCTTCAAATTCTGGTTTTAAATAGGACAAAATTAATTCGCATTTAGCGCTGTTTGGTTCAAAAAAGCAAAATTTTATAATAACAGTAAAAATACATTATAGCCCAAATTACTGAATCGATTTGGCTGAAATTTGGTACATGGAGATCGGGTGACCCATTGAAGACCTGAAAGGCTTTTGAAAGCAATTGGCCCACGGGAAGTCCCATTTAAGCATATCAACTTAAAATTTTAAATACAAGACCTCATTTTTTATGTCGCCATTAGAAAGGCGATCAAATTCTGGTTCTAAAAATGTGTTCACAGTTTCGGCCATTTCAGTGGAAAATAGAGAAAAAATTCTTTCTCAATAAAAGGGAGCGGGCTGACAGTGGATGACATAAAGTGGCAGTTATTGTCAAAAAGGTGGCAAAAGATTAACCTTAAAAGGAACATACTGTCAAACGTGATGGGTGATGTCCGAGGTGACGTCGGTATTTGTCAGAAAATTGCGAAATTAGTCAAGGATTAAAAAAATTCTGTTGAATTGACTACTATCTACACAGAATACAAAGATCCACGCGATGGGGAGGTTCCAGCCGCTTCTCTGCTGCATTTTATTATTGTCATAGCAAATCTGTCACTCGTGTTGTCAAAAAAATTTTAAAAAAATGGGAGGTTACTACAATCACTAAAATTTTCGAATTTGAGATAGCACCAGATCTTCACGTTTTGGGGTCTCAGGAACCCAAAAAGCGGTTTTCAAAATGTGTCTGTGTGTGTGTACGTACGTACGTACGTTTGTAAACACGCCACAGCCAAAACTACTGGACCGATTTAGCTGAAATTTGGTGCGTAGGCATCTCATAACCCAACTTAGATCTGAAAAGCTTTTGGAGCCAATCGCGCAACTAGAAATGCCATTTTGGCACATCAACTTTTTAATTTTAAATGCAAACCCCCATTTTTCACGTCACGATAGGAAAGGCCTTCAAATTCTGCTTCTAAAAATATATTCACTCTCAGTGCCCTTTTGACCAAAAATTAGAAAAAAATTGATTTTTATCGGACTTTAAAATCGCGGTACAGCCCAAGCCCCTGAACCGATTTAGCTGAAATTTTGCACATGGGGATTGTATTGCACGTCGAAGAGCTGAACAAATTTTGGATTTAATCGGCCCACGGAAAGTGCCGTTTTGGCACACCAATGTCCAACTTTAAATTATTCACTTATTTAACCATCCAAAACAAGTTTTTGAAAGATTTATTGTCACCATCAGAAAGGTCTTCAAATCAAATTCTGGTTTCAAAAAAAATGCAGCAGTGAAGCGGCTGGAACCTCCCCATCGCGTGGACCTTTGACTTGTGTTTCTAGCCGAATTAGCACAGAAATTGTATAAGACTGGTTTCAGCGACGGTTTTAGAACTGCCTAAAAAGGACTTACTTATACCTACTTTTCTCTAATGAATGTTTCAATTTGTTTGTTCTAAAAAAGTTCTAAAACCATCATGGAAACCAGTCATACATTTTCTTTGCTAATTCGACTAGAAACCCAAGTCAAAGATCCACGCGATGGGGAGGTTCCAGCCGCTTCACTGCTGCATTTTTTTTTATTATATTTTATTATAAAAGAACAAATATCTCTCATCTAAACTATTTTTGGATCCAATGGATAGCTTTCCATAAAAAAATTATGTTGACCTTCATTTGGCCTTGAAAATGACCTTGAATCAAAATGGCGATGAAGCCATCTCATCTATCTTCCCCCTCGAAGTCAAAATTTTTATACAAAACATTGTTTTTTTAAATGCTCAAAATAAAACGACCACCCGGTAAATGCAGGTGTCCCGAAGTGGCCAAAACTTTATTCTTCTATGAAAAATATGAAAAAAAGTCCCTATAAAAATATTTCGAAAGGGAGTTAAGGCTACAAAAATGTAACCAGCAAGAAATTTTTTGAAAAAACGTGAAAAGTTTGAGTCACTTGACATCAAAATTTATTTTATTGAATTTTCAATTCAATTATTTTAAACGTCAAAAAGGGATTAAAAAAGTTAGGCCCGGTTTTTCCGTCTTCGATTACCTCCAGTTTACCAAACCAGCGGTTAGTTGCTAGGATACAGCCAATCAGAACACTCGTTGCTATGCGACAAACTGTTATCGAAGATGGAAAAACCGTGCCTTAGAATACTATTTTTGTTTTTAGTGCCGTAGCAAAATGCGAGGCACTCTTGGTTTAGCTTATTCGCTCGCTCCTCAAGTCTGTCAGTCGGATAACTTGAGAACGAAAGCAGATATCGAGCTGAAATTTTGTACAAGGGTGTATACCCGGAAAATCTCGGCGGGGATTGCCTTTGGGCCATATCGAGCCACGGGGGTGGGAGTTAGGGGTGAAAAACCGAAAAACTATTAATTGCAATAACTCGAGAACTAGTGGACGTATCTTTCTGAAACTTGGTATGTGCGTTCGACCCTCAAGTCTGTTGAAGCTGAAGTGCTAATTTCGGGGGATGAAATTTAGGGGATGAAAACCACAAAAAATATGATAACTCCGCAAGGGTTGCACGCATCTGTCGGAAACTCAACGTAACACATATATCGGTGAAATCTTGCAGGGGATGCGTTTTTCGCAAAATCGAACAGATGGGGTGGAAATTTGGGGTTGCAACTCGAAATTCCGCTTAATAAGTATTGGTCGAAATTGGCGTCATTCGATAGCTTTCCATTAATGATTCAAAAAAGGTGTCATTCATATTTTGAGAAATACCACCCTTATAGGCGCTACAACCCCTAACATGCAGAAACACAAAAATTCGAGAACTCAAAAACTACTCAACGTATCAAGGCAGAATTTGGTGTATGAATTTCCAGTGACATTGTAGGCGGATGGACAAATTTTTAATAATATCTAACAAGGGGGATGAAATTTAAGGGTTGAAACTTGAAATTTCTTCAAGTAAATGGTAGCCTAAAATTACGGGGTTCGATAGATTTCGTTCAACTATTGAAAAAAGGTCTCATGAGTTCTCAACCTAAAGCCAACCCCTAGGCTATTAACCACCCCTAACTCTTTGCAAGTCGATAATTATATTTTATTTATTTTTTCTGAAACCCTATTGGTTTATTTATGAACAACTGAAGTCAGTAAATACGCAAGGAGTTATGTAACACCGGAAAAATAAACTCACCCCTGTAAATCATAAAGGGGTGAAACCATGATGGGTTGAAAACATGAATGTATAAATCACCTAAATTTTTCAACGAATTGGGTTAAGGTGGTGAAATTGAAAACACAACTTCCTTTAGGGCATGTGGGGGTGGTGAAATAGGGGGTTGGAGTTTAGGGGTTGAAACGTCCATAAAGCCCTGTAATTTGACACAGAGAAGCAATATCTTCTGCGAAATTGTGACATCTTACACACTGCATCTTCGAGAAGGGAAGAGTGAATTTTAGGAGAAATTTATCGAAGGGGATGAAAGTTAGGGGTGGAAACTCGAATTTTTACTGAATAATGTAAAGTTGAAATTAATACAATTCGATAGCTTTCTATTGATTGTACAAAAAAGGTCTTATTCATAATTCGCGAAAAACGACTCTTAAAGGCGGTATAACCCCTTAACATGCCGAAACACAAAAATGCGAGAACTCAAAAACTGCTCAACGTATCAGGGCTGGATTTGGTGTGGTCATTTGCAGCGACGCTGCAAGTGGATGGGCAAATTTTCATTATGATTTAACGAGGGGGATGAAATTTAAGGGTTGAAACTGGAAATGTTTTCATGTAAGTGGTGAAATAAAATTATGGGGTTCGATAGATTTCGGTTAATTATTGAAAAAAAGCCTTATGAATATTCAACCTAAAACCAACCCCTACGCTACTAACAACCCCTGAGCCCTACCAAGCGGAGTAAATACATTTTAATTATTATTTTTTTGGGCTTTCTTCTGATTTTTGGATAAGTCAAAGTCATTTTCATTAATTTTTAACCCATTCACAATTTTTCAACCCCTTTCATGATATGTGAACCCGCAAAAATTAAAATTTACCCAGACCGCTTCTTTTTCGTGTGATTTTCGCTAGTTCTACTTAACTACAGTTCATTTCCACCCCTCTTGACTTTTTATCCCCCTTATCAATTTTTCAACCCCCCCCAGGGTTAATTTTTTTTGTAGAATTCGCGCAGTTTTGCCTTTTTTAAGTAACATATTTTACTCATATACATTGTTCTTGCCTTTTTCACTTCTTCAACCCCCTTCGCAATATTTCAACCCCCAAAAGCTAAATTTCCATAATGGGCTTATTTTCGTGTTATTTTCTGTAATTCTGTTTAAATACGATTATTTTTCATCCCTTCTGACTTTTCATCCCCCTTCACGATTTTTCAACCCCCTAAGTGCTAATTTGGCAAAATAGCGTAATTTCGTTTTTCTTCGGTAATAAAAGAACTCATTTGGATGATGATTACATTTTTCACTTTTTTCATCCCTCTTCGCAATGTTTCAACTCTTCAAACGCTAAATTTACATAATTGGGTTATTTTGGTGTTGTTTTCCGTAATTTTACTTAGCCACGGTTAATCCTCAGGTTTTTTAACTTTTCATCCACCTTTAAGACTTTTCAACCCCCTGAGTGGTAATTTCGTTTTTCGTCGGTAATAAAATTGAACGCATTAATTTGGGATTCAGTTTACCTTTTATAATTTTCCAGTTTCCTTCGCAATAGGTAGGTATAAGTGCGTATTTCAACCCCCACAAAAGCATCCCCTTTCGCAATTTTTCAGCCCCGAGTGTTAATTTTTCAAAATTTTCCAAATTTTGTTTTAATTCAGGTAATTCTTTTTATTTACTCATTCCTGTTCATTTTCTATTTTGAGATTCTGTACCAACATATCTTTAACAATTCGCCTTTTTGACACATCTGTGCGTTTTTGCGGAGGCACTACTACTAGGTGCAGATTGATAAAATCTGCACCCAATTAACTTGTTAAACGTCTACCGAGATATACATCGCATTGATATACATCTTCCGTTGGCTTTTTTTTTAAGTGTTACCTTCTCTAATTTTACGAATTATTCATACCAATTTTACTATTGATTAAATTTTTGAAGTCATTTTTTTTCTGTATCACATGGTGTCATAATTTAATATGGCGGCCATAAGAGAATGAAATCTAGAAGGCCTAGAAAACTTCTGTGGAAATCATTCGATTGACAGCTGTCAAAAATACAAAAGTTACAAGTTTTATTTAAATGGCATCAATCGTTATGGAGATATTAATTTTGATTTGAAATCGCAATTTTCAGATTTTTTGGAATAACTCAGGAGCGAATTAACATTCTCTTTAGGAATCTTAATCACAAAGAAAAGGCGCAACTTTTCACTAATTTAACCGACTCCGTAATCCGTATCTCTTACCGTTTAAGAGATGCCAATGGTGAGCAGTGAAAAAGTATACCTATTGCGAACGGGGCTGAAAAATTGTAAAAGATAATCTGGATCCAAATGAGTTCAATTTATTACCGAAGGAAAACGAAATTGGGCGAATTTTGCAAAATTAGCACTTAGGGGGTTGAAAAATTGTAATGGGGGGATGAAAGGTCAAAAGGTGAGAATGAATTTAAGTAGAATTACAGAAAATAAGCCAAAAATGAATGTCAATATTTAGTAAACAATGGATCGGATTTCTACGATGATAAATCCGTTTACTACAAAGGGAGACTACAACTGGTTACCATGAGATTCCCCTTTTAGTGCCGTAGCAGAATGCGGAGGTACTCTTGTCTTAGCTTATTCGCTCGCTCGCTCGCTCGCTCTATCGCTCCTCAGTCTGTCCGTCGGATAACTTGAGAACGGATTGAGATATCGAGCTGAAACTTGGTAGGCAGCTTCGTCTCCCGAAAAGTAAGGCGGGGATTGCTTTTGGGCCATATCGGACCAAGGGGGTGGGAGCTAGGGGTGAAAAACCGAAAAACTACTAATTGCAATAACTCGAGAACTAGTGGAGATATCTTGCTGAAAATTAGTATGCACGTTCGACCTTCAAGTCTGTTGAAAGTGAGGGGGTGCCAATTTCGGGGGATGAAATTTAGGGGATGAAAACCACAAAAAATATGATAACTCCGCAAGGGTTGCACGCAGCTGTCGGAAACTCAACGTACACACATATATCGGTAAAATCTTGTGGGGGATGCGTTTTTTCGTAAAATCGAACAAATGGGGTGGAAATTAGGGGTAGCAACTCGAAATTCCGCTTAATAAGTACTAGTCGAAATTGGCGTCATTCGATAGCTTTCCATTAATTATTCAAAAAAGGTGTCATTCATATTTTGCGAAAAACCACCCTTATAGGCGCTACAACCCCTAACATGCAGAAACACAGAAATACGAGAACTCAAAAACTACTCAACGTATCAAGGCAGAATTTGGTTTGTGAATTTCCAGTGACATTATAGGTGGATGGACAAATTTTCAAAAATATCTAACAAAGGGGATGAAATTTAAGGGTTGAAACTTGAAATTTCTTCAAGTAAATGGTAGGCTAAAATTACGGGGTTCGATAGATTTCGGTCAACTATTGAAAAAAGGTCTTATGAGTTTTCAATCTAAAACCAACCCCTGGGCCATTAACCACCCCTAACTCTTTGCAAGTCGATAATTATATTTTATTTATTTTTTCTGAAACCCTATTGGTTTATTTATGAACAACTGAAGTCAGTAAATACGCAAGGAGTTATGTCACACCGGAAAAATAAACTCACCCCTGTAAATCATAAAGGGGTGAAATCATGAGGTGTTGAAAACATGAAACTACAAATTACCTTAATTTTTAAACGAATTGGGTTAGGGTGGTGAAATTGAAAACACAACTTCCTTTAGGGCATGTGGGGGTGGTGAAATAGGGGGTTGGAGTTTAGGGGTTGAAACGTCCATAAAGCCCTGTAATTTGACACAGAGAAGCAATATCTTCTGCGAAACTGTGACATCTTACACACTGCATCTTCGAGAAGGGAAGATCGAATTTTAGGAGAAAATTATCGAAGGGGATGAAAGTTAGGGGTGGAAACTCGAATTTTCAATGAAGAATGTATAGTTGAAAATATTACCATCCGATAGCTTTCTATTGATGGTACAAAAAAGGTCTTATTCATCATTCGCGAAAAACGACCCTTAAAGGCGGTACAACCCCCTAACATGCCGAAACAAAAAAATGCGAGAACTCAAAAACTGCTCAACGTATCAGGGCTAAATTTGATGTGGTAACTTACAGCGCCACTGTAGGCGGATGGGCAAATTTTCATTAATATTTAACAAGGGGGATGAAATTTAAGGGTTGAAACTGGAAATTTTTTCATGTAAGTGGTGGAATAAAATTATGGGGTTCAATAGATTTCGGTCAACCATTGAAAAAAGTCTTATGAGTCTTCATCCTAAAACCAACCCCTACGCTACTAACAACCCCTAAGCCCTAGCAAGCGGAGTAAATATATTTCATTTATTTTTTTTTTGCTTTCTTCTAATTTGTTATTAATTTAAAGTGATTTTCATTAATTTTTGACCCATCCACAATTTTTCAACCCCTTTCATGATATGTGAACCTTCAAAGAGCAAAATTTACCCAGACCGCTTTTTTTTCGGGTGATTTCCGCTGGTTAATTTTGTAAAATTCGCGCAGTTTTGCCTTATGAATTGTTCTTGCCTTTTTCACTTTTTCGACCCCTTCGCAATGTTTCAACCCCCAAAAGTCAAATTTGCATAATTGGCTTATTTTCGTGTTATTTTCTGTAATTCTACTTAATTACGATTAATTCTCATCCCTTTTAACTTTTCACCCCCTTTACAATTTTTCAACCCCCTAAGTGTTTATTTTGCAAAATTCACATAATTTAGTTTTCCTTCGGTAATAAATTGAACTCAATAGGATTATGTTTATCTTTTTCACTTTTCCAACCCCCTTCGCAACATTTCAACCCCCAAAATCTAAATTTGCATAATTGGTTTACTTTCGTGTTATTTTCTGTAATTCTGCTTAATTACGATTAATTCTCATCCACTTTGACGTTTCATCCCCCTTTACAATTTTTAACCCCCTAGGTGTTAGTTTTGCCAAATTCGGATATTTTCGTTTTTCTTCTGTAATAAATTGAACCCATTTGGATGATGATTAAATTTTTCACTTTTTTCATCCCCCTTCGCAATGTTTCAAGTCTTCAAATGCTAAATTTACATAATTGGGTTAATTTGGTGTTATTTTCCGTAATTTTACTTAGCCACGGTTAATCCTGATACCTTTTGATTTTTCATCCACCTTTACGATTTTTCAACCCCCTAAGTGCTAATTTTGCAAAATTCGCATAATTTCGTTTTTCGACGGTTATAAAATTGAACGCATTTGGGATTCAGTTTACCTTTCACAATTTTTCAGTTTCCTTCGCAATAGGTAGGTATAAGTGCTTATTTCAACCCCCACAAAAGTTTTAATTGCATAATTTGGTTATTTTAGTGTTTTATTTCGTAATTCTACTTAATCCACACTTCATTTTCATTCCTCTTGACTTTTCATCACCTTTTTTCATTACCTTGGACTTCTCATTCCCTTTTTCAACCCCCTTAGTGCTAATTCTACATACCTACTTCGCAAATATGATGTTTTTTTGTTAACTCTCTACTGTTTAATTATGTACGGCCAATTTTCATAATTTCGTCTTTTTAACACTACTGTGCGTCTGCGGAGGCACTACTACTAGGTGCAGATTTATAAAATCTGCACCCGACTCCACCAGTAAATTCAGCTCGCCCCTACATACACATTAACAAGGTAAACATCTACAGGGACACACATCGCATTGATATACATCTTTCGTTGGCTTTTATAAAGAAGCTTGCAAGCCAAGAAAAATACCTTAACGAATGGTTTCCGCGGATAATACCCAAAAAAATCGCAGGCGAATAAAAAAATAAATCACGAAATCTTGATCGACCTGCCCCGGCGCATCCACCAGAATTATCCGTTTCAGCGTTACGATCTCTGAATAAATCTAGCAAAAATATATTACCCTCAGAAACGGCTTCATAAAAATGTTAATAGTAATCAAACCACTGCAGCGGCATTAATTTTTTAAATTAAAATTCCGCTTTCCTTGTTCGGATATTTTTTAAAGTTCATCATTTTTATCGGTGCTTTCGGGTTGTTGGCACTCTTGAAATCGCGATAATTCACGCTGAGCATCAATAAGAAATTGGCGCTCTCAAAGGGACATCAGGAGTTGCAAATCGAATTCAGACGCGAGTTTAAGTAATTTCACTTACGGATGCTTGAGGCAAACGACAAATCCGCTTCTGATTGGCCAATACAACTATCGGTGAATACAAACTAGTTTTAGTTGGAAAATTTTTATTTCTCGCAATAAACCAGGCATTTCCTCTAATGAATATCAATAAGAGGTAGAAATCTGTAATACCTCATGTATCTGAATTGTAAAAATCCCTGGAGGAAAGCGATTCATTAGCATTTTACATCATATCGGAACGCCCTGATGGAATACGCAAATTAAGTTTCTAGCTAGTGTGTACTTCTAAGTACCAGGTCGAGGATAATTAATGTAGATTTGATATTGTAAGAAATTATTGAATTAAACGTTTATTTCATTATTCGTACAAACGACTGTAACAAAAACAAAAAGAATTGACGTTTTAACGCATTTACATCTGTAGTAGTGTAATAACTCTGTATTTTAAAGAAATTTGAACGCTTCTTCAATAAAGTTCATGGGGGAGTATCTCATTATGTTTATGATTCAATGATTTCCGTTTTAAGATTAAGTACGTTAATGTATATTTTCCAGAATGTAATTTGAAACCAGATTACACTAACAAAATCAATATAGAGTAATTCTCGGTATTTGTGTAATAGTATTACTCTCGAGACGTAGGTTCTCATTTTTACGGTCGCATAAATTCCTCTGTCATCGTAATGTGGTGGGTTTTGATTGATAGCGAGGCACTAAATGAAGCGTCTGCCCCAAGTCTGAAGTCTTGTCACTTTCCGCACGTGAGTAGCATAAACTCGCTGAAATGCATTCGTTTCTGTTTAGCAGAACGAATCAAATTTTTAATCCATCAGGAATAATAGTTCTTTATTATAATAGGGGGAGAAGTTAGAGATTTTAGCGTGAGGGGTGAAATCACACCAAACGCTAAAAGAGGCTTCACCCCCGTGATAACACAATTTTTTTTTCTGTAACCGCTGTGAAACGTTAAAAATTTTATTAATTTGTATAAATATCAGGTTTCTACGGAAGCGTAGAGCTGCCATGATATTTGCTAACTTTTTTTATTTTGTAATTTACAGAAAAAGTGTAAATTTGCAGAAAAAAGTGTAAATTTACAGAAAAAGTGTAAATTTACAGAAGAAAAAAGTGTAAATTTACAGAAAAAGTGTAAATTTACAGGAAAAAGTGTAAATTTACAGAAAAAGTGTAAATTTACAGAAAAAGTGTAAATTTACAGAAAAAGTATAAATTTACAGAAAAAGTGTAAATTTGCAGAAAAAAGTGTAAATTTACAGAAAAAGTGTAAATTTACAGAAGAAAAAAGTGTAAATTTACAGAAAAAGTGTAAATTTACAGGAAAAAGTGTAAATTTACAGAAAAAGTGTAAATTTACAGAAAAAGTGTAAATTTACAGAAAAAGTATAAATTTACAGAAAAAGTGTAAATTTGCAGAAAAAAGTGTAAATTTACAGAAAAAGTGTAAATTTACAGAAGAAAAAAGTGTAAATTTACAGAAAAAGTGTAAATTTACAGGAAAAAGTGTAAATTTACAGAAAAAGTGTAAATTTACAGAAAAAGTGTAAATTTACAGAAAAAGTATAAATTTACAGAAAAAGTGTAAATTACAGAAAAAGTGTAAATTTACAGAAAAAGTGTAAATTTATGTTGTCGTTCTGAGAGCACCGTTACCGAGTTGTACAGGGTAGTCCAAACGCATTAATACACGTCTCTTACGGCCAAATTTTAAGACGAATAGAATAAAAAATCCATGGTAAATGCTTGTACCTATAATTTAGCAATAAACAAAAAGTACATAAATTGAGCAATACATTTTTAAATTTAAATTTTCATTATTAAGAATATTTTTTCAGAATGCAAGATTTGTTGTTTTTGGTCATTTTATTAATTAACAGCTTGATAACAGCCCGATAACCGAACCTGGAGTTCTGCGGCAAATGTAAACGTGGAAAAAAGTGAAGCCGATAAGCGGCAATGTTTATTATTGTCGCTATCAGAAAAAGATCCTAATAAAACTCGTGTCAATGACATCGTTGCAACCAAGGCACCGAATAAGGACCTTAACAGCAAAGAACCGAACGGTAAAACAAAACCTACTGCATCCACTGCTAAACCAGAGAAGGAAGTGTCCAAATCTGAGTCATTAGGTGATCTGGAACGTGAACAAATGGCAATTATGAAACATATTATCAATCTGCCGACAGAGTCTGAACAAAAAGTCGTCGAGGATGAATTTATTGAAGTTATAAGGAGGAAAAGGGCCTCTCCAAAATCAAAGAAGACCTCTTCAAAATCAAAAGGAAAATTTAGCAGAACAAAAAATGTCATAATTGGGAAGAATGACAGAAATAGTAAACTGAAAGCACCGGAGAAACAGGCTTGGATCTACGTTGGAGGATGTAATCCGGAAACCACTCCCGAGGATATAATGGAATATATAAAGGAAGAATGCTCTGAGGTAAAGGATGTTCAATGCACTGCTTTGAACACTGTAGGCGTGCTTAAGTCTTTCCAGGTTGGCTTTGATTTTGTCTACCTTGACAAGATTTTGGACATGAATTTCTGGCCTAGCAATATAAAAGTTCGTAGGTTCAACATTTCACGAGATAAGGGTTCTGAGATGGTATGGATGCGAATTGATGGCTGTAGTAGGGAAACTACTACAGATAAGGTGAGAGATTATATCATGCGCAATTGCCGAGAAATAGAAAAGGTGCAATGTTCTGAACTGAGGACATCAGAATCTTCTGCCAGAGCATTCCATATTGGGGTTAATTCTGTACATCGCGAAAGACTTCTAAATACAGCTTTTTGGCCTGGTAATATAAAAGCTAACCCACTTAATAATTTTTTTTGTGGACAATCTGCATGCGGACATTCCGATACCCTTTAAAGACTCCAGTATGAATTATTCAGAACAACCTCCACCTAAGCCACAATCATATGTGTCCATTGGTCATATCAATGTAAGATCATTAATGTCTTGCTTTGACGTATTCTACGAGTTTTTAACTGAGAATGATTATGATCTGGTGGCAGTCTCGGAAACTTGGCTGCAAAGTCAGATGCCCTCAGATCTGGTAGCAGTGCCAGGTTATCAATTAATTCGGTCCGATCGAGACAGTAGGGGTGGTGGACTCTGCTGGTATGTAAAGCACCATTTCGTGACACGTAAGCTTAAGGCAGTACCCGGTCAGAATGTCGAAGAACTGTGGATTTCAGTGGGAATCTCAGGAAGAAAAATTGCACTAGGGGCGATCTATCGCCCACCTAGCTCATCCATCCAGGCGGGTTTGGTGGACTTGGAGGAGTCCATCACAACTTTGATGTTTGAACATGATGACGTCATACTTGTGGGTGATATTAACATTGACCTTTCCAAGACTGCCGAACTTAATACTCGCCGCTTCAACTGCTTGATATCCGGGCTCAACATGAACCAATATGTTACCATGCCTACTAGGCATAGAGAAGCATCTTCTACCTTAATCGACATTCTATGTGCCACCAAGACTCTGGAAGTTTCGGAATGTGATAATGTGGACTTGAACAATATAAGTGACCATATGTTTGTATACTGCAAACTGCGAATAAATGTGACACGAAAGGGCAAACAACCCTTCTTTATGAGAGATTACAAACATTTTGACGTCAATAAATTTGAGGAGGACGCTTCAATGCTCGATTGGACCCATGTCGAGAATATACGCAATGTAGACGAAAAAGTGGAGTTCTTCAATTGCCTTGTTCATAATTTGTTTGACTATCATGCACCCATTATAATGATTAAACCCAAACGCAAATATTGTCCATATTTTACGGACACACTGAAGCTGATAACTAAGCTGAAACATAAAGCCTATCAACGCTACAAGAAGACCAAAAACCCGGTTCATCTTCAGTATTATAAGGACATTAGGAACTATCTCTCGACAGCAATGAAGGCTGAGAAGACAGCATTCATTAAGGATAGAATAAAGAAGTGTAGAAACGACTCAAAAAGATTTTGGCAGACGCTCACCTCCCTGAACATTCATAGAAAGCCACAAACTCAGATCCCGGATAATCTTCAAGAAGACCTCAATGCCCTCAACGAGTTTTTCTGTAATGTAGGCAGTACTTCACAAGACAATATAGAGGTTACGATACAGGATTATAAACAAAAAATTGATAATACTGGCAAGATTGCTTTAAACGAATTTGAACCTGTCACAGAGAGCTCCGTTATTTCATTTATTACCAGCATAAAGTCTAACACTCCTGGGTGTGACGGGATAGATATGAATATGATTAAACTTCTCATTCCTTACTGCCTTGGTACGATAACCCATATAATTAATTCATGCTTAGAGCAGGGTGTAGCACCTAAATTATGGAAGGCATCAGAAATAAAACCACTGCCAAAAACGAGCCATATATCTGAGCTAAAAGATCTGCGACCAATTAACATACTGCCTATATTGTCTAAGGTCCTTGAAAAAATTGTTTATAAACAATTCGTGGAGCACCTTGACAATAATAGTATAATACCGGACTTCCAATCCGGTTTCAGGAAAAACCATGGGACGACTACTGCATTAGTCAAGATAACCAATGATGTAACAAGAAATTTGGACAAAGGAAAAATGACGGTGATGTGTTTGCTAGATTACACTAAAGCCTTCGATTTGATTAATCGAGAGTTACTTTTGGCAAAATTGGAGTTTTATGCTGTGGGAGGGGCAGTGCTGCAATGGTTTAAGAGTTTTTTGTCGTCAAGAACACAAGTAGTCAGGCTTTCCTCACGATCTTCCCAAGAAATTCAAACTTGCTTGGGTGTGCCGCAGGGTACAGTGCTTGGCCCTCTTTTGTTTAGTGTATATATTGCGGATTTTCCAGATTTTTTGCTGCCGGGATGGAATATGCACTGTTACGCTGATGATATCCAAATATATAAGTCCTGTAAACCTCTGGAGGGAAACGAGTTAATCGGTGAGCTCAATAGTGTATTAAAAGTTATAAATAAGTGGTCAAGCGAAAACGGTCTTAAACTGAATGCAAAAAAGACAAAAGTGATGTGCATTGGCTCTAATCAGTGTTTATCAAAATGCCCTAAGAATCTTCCCGCAGTAATGCTGAACGAGGAGAAGGTCGAATTTTGTGATAGTGTTAAAAATTTAGGTGTGATGATAGACAAAAATCTTAATTTTGATGTGCATGTGATGAGTAAAATCAGCGTGTGTTATTGGAAATTGAAATCCTTGTGGAGTTTTAAAAACGTTTTGTCCTCTGAATGTAAATGGAAAATTGTGAATTCCGTTGTGTTGAGTCATATTGACTATTGCTGTTGTGTTTATTTTAACTATTTAAGCAATTTTATGAAGAACAAACTTCAAGTTGTACAAAATTGTTGTTTACGCTTTGCACACTCTGTTCCATACAGAGACCATGTTACCCCGCACTATAATGGACTGAAAATTCTCAAATTGGAAAATAGATTTAAATTGCACTTTTCTATGTTTGTATTTAAAATTATGGACTCGGAACAACCTTCATACTTGTTCAATTTGTTGCGCCCAAGATCAAAATGTCACGGTGCTAATTTAAGAAATACAAGAGAGCTTGCAATTTCAAAGCACAGCACTGAAAAGTTTAAGAGCTGCTTTGAATATCAAGCAGCAAAATTATTTTGTGAATATATGCCTCTGTATTATAAGTACTCGTCTGAACCTGTCATTAGACAAAAAATATTCAACTCCCTGCTAACTAGACAGCAGCAAGTATGTGCCTGAATAATATATGCAGTACATGTATTAATAAAATTGTGTTCAATTACCTATATGTTTATGTTTTATATTGACAATTGTATGTATGTAAACGAGTATATGTGATATGTACATGTGTATATTTTATATAACTGCCACGGGTGAAAAACGGCTTAGCCGAAACCGTGTGCTTTTGGCTGTGATTATTATTACTCCAATAAACTTGTATTATTATTATTATTATTATTATTATTATTATAAAAAATATAGCAAAATGGCTCGTAATCCTGCACCCTGAAGAAACATTTTTTCCTTTGGAATGACCTTTGTAATGGCCGTGAGTGCCGTGTATTAATACATTTGAACTACCCTGTACAACTCGGTAATGGTGCTCTCAGAATGGAAACATAAATTTACACTTTTTCTGTAAATTTACACTTTTTCTGAAAACTTACACTTTTTTCTTTAAATTTACACTTTTTCTGTTTTACACTTTTTCTGTAAATTTACACTTTTTCCTGTAAATTTACACTTTTTCTGTAAATTTACACTTTTTTCTTCTGTAAATTTACACTTTTTCTGTAAATTTACACTTTTTTCTGTAAATTACAAAATAAAAAAGTTAGCAAATATCATATATGGCAGTTCTACGCTTTCGTAGGTTTCGACATGTTTTAGCGGTTTAATTTCAGAACCGTTGCCTTGGTGATAAAACCCCAAGGGAAATAATAATGTATAATTCACTTCTACCTCAAAGGCTAAAATGTGACGTTTCAGCAACTGTCAGGAATTTTAAAATGTGAACATTTCATAGGTATAGGTTATAGGAAAAAGATATTTAATTTAGTTTATCAGTTTATAGTTACCGCGTCCTTTTCTTCCCTCGAGCACTATCTATACACGGCTTCGCGGAAACTCTAGTAAGTTTCTCGGAGTTGCTAACTATAAACCAAGCTGCACCCCCCTTCTTACTGCTTAATTTGTGAATGAGGAGCATTTAGTTGTTAATTGTTACACAATTCTATTGTAATTCTAACACTCAACCCTATATCCATACATCACAGTTTTGGTCAAATGCTGTAACAATAGGTATTATTATAGGTACCTGCACTTTTCTAAAAGCGAATTATCGTTAAAATCTAGTCACTTTCCACATTATAGATAAGGCCTAACAATTTTTCTTACTTTAGGTTTATAATAGTTATACAGGGTGTCTCTTTTAAAGTGTCAGTTAGCGATATTTGGAGAACCTTTTTGTACAGCTAAACGAAAATTTGCACACGGGGGTTTCAATTCACTGCCCATCGAATGAAAATATTTTCGTCTTTGACGTACTTCCGGTTATACCGGAAGTGGCCGCCATCTTTGTTATTTTAAATGGAAAGCCTATATTTTGACACTAGATTCGGATTGGCCTCTTAATTGTGGGTTTATTGCACCCCCACTTTACCTACCTAACTGTCATAGTATTTGACATATGTCAAAATTTGTGTAAAAAAATTGATTTTTGTCCGGCATTTGAAAAATTTGTATCTTCCAGACGGTTGAAGATTAAGGAACCAAACTTGGAGGGTTGAAAGTACAAGGTTTGAGATTTCGGCTGGTCGCTCCCGCGTTCTTGATGACGTAACAATATGGCGGAAATTAATTTTTTAAAATGGCGTAACGAAATTGTCCACAACTCGATTTTTTTAAATGCGATTACCATAATTTTATTCATCCAAAAGATGCAAAATTTGATTCTCTTTTGGCTAGTATTAGCATTCCCTATACCTATTTTCAATATTTTTAAAAATATTTGCAATAAATGCATTTGTGCGAATTAAAAAAATTTATCACAGCAGGCTAATTTGTCTTAAATCGAATTGTGAAAAAATGTATTCGTTCAATAACTTATCGCAGGTCGACAACAAAAGCTCTTTTGATTTTCTATCTGTACGAGGTTCAGCAACTGCGAAAGAATTGTGTCTCTCCTAGTTACATTGCTTAAACTTTAAAAACACATTAATATTTAATACCTTCGATTAATGAATACATTACAAATTAAAGTTATGTCTGTATTTTAACACGTGCTCGAACTTTCTCCCTTCAAACTCCAGGCATAACTCCACTCTTTTCATTAAATTTGGACCTGTCGCTCTTCTAATTTCATCTTCATCCAACGTCTGCAATGCGTTTTGAACTCTGTCTATCATGTCTTCTTTTGTTGTCGGGGGGAAAGCGTACACTTTATCTTTAATCGCCCCCCAAAAGAAATAATCTAAAGGCGTTAAATCAGGTGAACGCGCTGGCCAAAGGAAAGGACCGTTATTAGCAATCCACCTGCCATTGAACGTATCTTCTAAAAAAGTAGATATTATCCTGGCCCTGTGAGCCGGAGCACCGTCTTGTTGTCTGCAAGAGGCAAATCGTCCAGTGCGGGTACAACAATGTTTTGCAAAATATTCAAATAGCCATTGCTGTTCAGATTTTCATTGTAAATGTAAAAGCATAACACTTGATTAAATTTAAGTGCACAGAACACATTGAACTCCCAATTTTCTTGAAAATGTACCTCGCGAGTGGCATGTGGGTTTTCGGGAGCCCATCAGTAGTGAATATTATGAGCAAAAGGATGGTACTGCCATGGGGAACCCCCTTTCCCCATTCTTGGCAGAATTATTCATGAGCGTCCTCGAGACGGAGTTGCAAGCCGAGTCTGGCCAGTATTTTCCGAGGGTTTGGTTTAGATATGTGGATGACATTTTTGCTGTTTTCGATCCTAGTCAGTCCAGTTTAGAGGACTTCATTTCAAAATTAAACTCAATTTTTCCGAGTATTAAATTCACTCACGAAGTTGAAGAAGAGAAAAAACTCCCTTTTCTAGACACTCTAGTGATTAGAAATAACAATAAGTTAGAATTTGACGTTTATAGGAAAGAATCTGGCACATACCGCTATATCTCGGCAGACTCCCATCATTGTGCACAACACAAGATGGCAAGTTTCCATTTTTTGGCACACCGTCTTCTGAATTTTCCTTTAAACAAGGAAAGATATCAGAAAGAACTCAAAACAATCAAAGACATAGCGAGATGTAACGGGTTCGAACCTATCATAATAGACAACATCATTAGGAAGTTAAAATTCAAACAACAAGTGTTAAACGCCACGACTTTTCGCTTCGAAGAACAAAAACAGGACTTAAAATTTGTCGCACTACCTTTTGAACCTCAGTTGACAAGAGGTTTGACAAGGTTTTTTGCCCAACAAAATTTAAGGACAGTTTTCAGATCAGAAAACAAACTGAAAAACCTTTTAGGCAACCCGAAAGATAAAGTAGGGAATAGCGAAAAATCTGGTATATACGAAATCAATTGTCAAAATTGTGATCTAAAGTATGTAGGTCAAACACGAAGGTCTATCAGCACCAGATTTAAGGAGCACTTAGCCCACCTTAAATATGGCAGAACTGAGAAATCCAGTGTTGCCCTACATGCTTTACACAATGACCATAGAATAAGTGATAATATTAAGTTAGTTTGTAGCGTTAACAAGATGCAGATGCTCGACGCTTGGGAGAGTATCGTAATTCATAAGTCTAGAGATAGGCTTATGAACGCTGATACAGGCCCGATCGCATATTCATCTTTGTTTACGCTACTTTAAGTAGGACTTGTTGTATTTATACGTGTTCACCCTTACGTGACCATTTCTCGACCTGTGATTGGTCTACCGAGATCAGGCGAGGGGCGGAGCTACGCGGGTGGGCCTATAAATATTTCAGTTTCTAGACAGGCAGGTTGTTTTAGCTTCGGCTTTGATAATGAGCACATTGTGTTCGAAACGCGTCAGCAGTGTAAATCAAGTATTTCGGTGTAGTGGGGTGTTTCTAGTGATAGTGCATTTTTCCACCGAAGTTGTCCAGTGTTTCCATAGTGAATATTATGACGGTTGAACATTTTGTTTTTCTTAAATTTAGCCTCATCAGTCCATATAATATTTCTGAGAAAATTTTGATCTTCTTGAGAGTTTATCAGTAACCATTCTACAAACCGTAACCTTCTTTGGTCGTCACCTGGGTGCAGCGAATGAACACTGTAGAAACAAAACGGATGCCATTTGTGCTTTGATAAAATCCGATTAATACTGTTTCTCTTCAAGCCTAAATCTTCTTCAGCTTCTCTCAAGGAAGCAGTAGGGTAAGCTGTGAAATACCCTAGAACTGTAACTTCATTATCCTCGTCGTCTACGGCTGTTTTTGTTCGGACTCGCTTTCGGAGAAAAGCACCATGTAAGGAACAATTACTTAGTAATCTTCGGATTGTACGTTCGTTAGGTCGAAGCTTGTTCGGATATCTTTCGACGAACGTTCTGCAAGTTCTTGCGGCGATTTGTCCGCATTCACCATGTATCAACAATAAATTTAAAAAATCTTCGTTAGTATAACCCAAACCCGCCATTTTTTAGCAACAAATTTGACAGTAGCGCAAAAGCCATAGCTAACTATGTTTATCAAACACTGCTTGCTGTGATAAAATTTTTTAATTCGCACAAATGCATTTATTGCAAATATTTTTAAAAATATTGAAAATAGGTATAGGGAATGCTAATACTAGCCAAAAGAGAATCAAATTTTGCATCTTTTGGATGAATAAAATTATGGTAATCGCATTTAAAAAAATCGAGTTGTGGACAATTTCGTTACGCCATTTTAAAAAATTAATTTCCGCCATATTGTTACGTCATCAAGAACGCGGAGCGACCAGCCGAAATCTCAAACCTTGTACTTTCAACCCTCCAAGTTTGGTTCCTTAATCTTCAACCGTCTGGAAGATACAAATTTTTCAAATGCCGGACAAAAATCAATTTTTTTACACAAATTTTGACATATGTCAAATACTATGACAGTTAGGTAGGTAAAGTGGGGGTGCAATAAACCCACAATTAAGAGGCCAATCCGAATCTAGTGTCAAAATATAGGCTTTCCATTTAAAATAACAAAGATGGCGGCCACTTCCGGTATAACCGGAAGTACGTCAAAGACGAAAATATTTTCATTCGATGGGCAATGAATTGAAACCCCCGTGTGCAAATTTTCGTTTAGCTGTACAAAAAGGTTCTCCAAATATCGCTAACTGACACTTTAAAAGAGACACCCTGTATAATAAGATAGTAATCCTTGCATTTAAATGACTCCTAAGTGAACTAGGGTACGCTCCTGAAATAATTCGGAAGCATGGGGGTGGGAGCTATACGCAATTTTTCACACAAAAAGGTATACTCTTGATAAAAGTAAAAAAAAGTGCAATAAATGCTTTCAGAAAAAAAATATGTGAAAAATGTGTATAGCCCCCCAAAAATACACGCCTTTGGCGAAGGAAAGCTCTTAATCCCAGTAGTAAGTAAGTAGTCTTTGCTCCAAATTACAGATACGTATAGTAGGGTGGACCGGAAAGAAGGAATTTTGGAATTTCGTTTTGGAATAAATCGCCAAAACTTACCTTTTCTTTTACTATTCTAACAAGACAGTTTATTTAAGGTTTTGCGATAGTTCAACACTTTCAGCCCTCTACCGCCCCTCAAATATTGGTTATTTTGAAATTTCAAGTTTTACAAAGAAATATTTTTAACCTCCCCACTCCACTTCACCATTTAAAAAAAAGGGAGGTTACTGCAATCACTAAAATTTTCGAATTCGAGATAAGACCGGATCTGTACGTTTTGAGGTCTCAGGAACCCAAAAAAGTGGTTTTTAAAATGTGTCTGTATGTATGTACGTACGTACGTTCGTTCGTACGTACGTTCGTTCGTTCGTTCGTTCGTAAACACGCCACAGCCCAAACTACTCGACCGATTTGGCTGAAATTTGGTACGTGTGCATGTGATAACCCAACTTAGATCTGAAAAGCTTTTGGAGCCAATCGTGCAACCGGAAATGCCGTTTTGGCACATCACCTTTTAAATTTTAAATGTAAACCCCCATTTTTCACGTCACAATAAGAAAGGCCTTCAGATTCTGCTTCCAAAGATGTATTCACTGTCAGTGCCCTTTTGACCAAAAACTATAAATATCGAGATTTTTATCGGACTTTAAAATCGCGGTACAGCCCAAGCCCCTGAACCGATTTGGCTAAAATTTGCACATGGGGATTGTATTACACGTCGAAGAGCTGAACAAATGTTGGATTCAATCGACCCACGGAAAGTGCCGTTTTGGCACACCAATTTCCAAATTTAAAGTATTCTCTCATTTACCCATCCAAAACAAATTTTTTAAAGATTTATTGCCAGCATTAGAAGGGTCTTCGAATTCTGGTTTTAAATGAGATAAAATTTATTCGCATTTATTTTTGGGTAGAAAAATCGAAATTTTGAAATAACACTGAAACCACGTTATAGCCCAAACTAATGGAAGGATTTGTCTGAAATTTGGTACATGGAGGTCAGGTGACCCGTTGAAGAGCTGAAAGGCTTTTGGGAGCAATTGGTTAACGGGAAGTGCCATTTAGGCATATTAACTTTAAAATCTTAAACACAAGTCACGGAAATCAAAGACCCACGCGTTGGGGAGGTTCCAGCCGCTTCTCTGCTGCCTTTTTAAAATGCAATATTTACTGTTTTTCTATCTCCAGTAGAGTCGGATAAATTTTGCTACCTATAGATGTCCAGACAATTAACTCTAATCTACTAAGTTGCTGGTGCATGCATGACAGAACTTATGGTTGACGTTTAAAGTTCAAACGTTATATTTTCGAGCGTTTTTATTCGAATTTCTGTGCTTTATGAGGGGCCAAAACGGACAAAATGTAAATGGCAAATATATGGGAAAAAATCCTTTTTATAATGTTTGTCTTACTGAATATAATGTTTAATTGAAAATATAGGTTTTTGGCATTGACAAACGTTAATATGAAATGAGTTTTCGCGTTAATTACCAACAATTTATACAATTTGTGAAAAAAATATGTAAGTAACTTTATATCGCAGACAGAGTTTATATTATTTTCACTCTAGCAAGTGTTCAACACTCCAATAGAGGGCTGCCTCATCGCCATTCGTTCGGTCTGGGTAAATTTATACTTTTGGTCAAGAGATGGCAGCCCTATGATTCTCATAACCAGGCAACACACCAAACTTCACAGTGTTTGTTGTGTTGCCTAGTTATGGCAAAAATTGGACCCTGGAAATTTTCAAAAACATGAATTGACTCAGAATTTAATGCTGAATGCCAATACCGACTCCTTTAAACGGTGGTGCGAGCGTTCTGGGTCACCTTGTACCTATATTCAGTGGGCACTTTGCAATTGCTCAATAAATTTTGAGCCAAATTTTCAGGGATAAAAAGGCGATTTCTACAATTTATTTTGTTAGAGGAGTGTACCGACCCATTCATATTTATTTACAACTTGTGGAAAATTAGAAGTTTCTATAGTATCCGATAGACTTGTCGACGCGGGCGCCATCTATCTGATAGTAGAACTTAAAACAGGAGGCCGTTGATAACAGGTTTCTGCACTAATCCAAGACTCAAACCAAGATGATCGAATAATATAAAGTTTTGTGGAAATATAAATTTAAAAGCGAAATAAGATATTTCAGAAAAAGTTGATTTGTTTTCTTAAGCCGTCTAGTAAATACTATAAACCTTGTCAGAAGTAACATATTTACCTCAAATTTTACATATTCCTCTAAAATTGTATCAAATCACAAAAAAACTGTCATAAGTTCTGTCATGCATGCACCAGCAACTTGATTTATTAGAGTTAACTGTCTTTGAAATTATATGGCTAGTAGATAGCTAAATTTAACTAGAGATGAAAAAACGGCCCTTAGTGATCTTTAAAATGTTCTAGTGACCGAAAAACAATTTAAGAAAAATGTTCATTGTAAACTTTTGAGATTTCAAAATAACCTATTTTGAGAGGGGGTGGAGGGCTGAAGACGTTGAACTATATAGCAAAACCTTAAATAAACTTTCTTCTTAAGATAGTAAAAGGTTGGCCATTGGGGATTGTGTGAATCAGGCTTTTTTCTGTTAAGCGGATTTTCAATTTCGTCAAAATTTCTTAAGTGTCAAAAAGTAGAATCAATGGACAATAATTAACCACAATGATGATGATACCTTCCATTCCAACCTCCACGGAACCTTCTTTTCTGTTAATTGATATTTGACAGTGAAAGGAATTTTGCCTTTTGTTTGACCACCCGTATGTTTTGCTGTTTGACGAAACTGCAAATAACAACTATGTGCAATATACTATAATATATCGCAACTTTTTTGCGATATATCGCGATTTCTGGGGAGTTTAATGAATTTTTTAGTTGAATATTGACGGAACCCAGATAACACAGAATATTTCGGCAATATTTGTACTTCATTTACAAATATTTGTAATGTTTGCGAAATATTTATGAAAAATTTGCTTTAAAATATTTCTGGCAAAATATTTCCTAATTATTTACGCAATATTATATATTTGTAAATGTTTGTAGGATATTTTCAAAACAATGTTTCGTAAATATTTTATTGTCAATGTTTTTAAAATATTGCTTAATATTGTTTAATATTTCAAAACGATTTGTAAATATTGTGTCAGAATATTTAATGAATATTATTGCGAAACTACCGGTGAAATATTTATTAAACATTTGACTGAGAACATTTAATGTTGAATTTTATTATTTCTATAGAGACGCATTCGAAATAAAGAAGAAAACAGTTATGAAATGTCTTTTATCAAGTAGCTATAAAAAGTTTTATGCAGGTTTCAACTTTTTTTTTTAAAGTGAATTTTCTCATTCTTGATTGATTGAAATTTCTGTTATTATTAATATACAGTGGTCGGAAGTAATGCATTACTGTAATGAAATTACTTTAGCTGGTAATGAGTAATTGTAATGCATTACTTTTTTTAAATAGTAATGGGTAATTGTAATGCATTACATTATTTTAGTAATTGTAATGGAAAACCATTACTTTTTCCATTACTTTTTTTACCCTTAATTGATAAACGCAAAAATAAAACTTTTATGAAAAATGTAATTCTGTGAAATGAAATAACCACCACAGGAAGTAGCCAGGTACTACTGGTATCAAAGTTAACCCTAACGCAGCGGGGTTGTTTACCTACCGCCTTCCACGCAAACATTGATGCATTCTGAAGAGGTTTTCCTGCTATTTTTAGTAGCGATATTCTCTGCAATTACTCCGGATTAAATATTTCCACAGAATTGAAATAATTTCCTAGCTGAAGAAAATAAAACTAACTTTAGCCATCTCAAGCAGTGGTAAATTTTGAAACGCAATTGTTATTCAAATTAAATTAAAATTAAATAATAAATTTACTGTTTTAAAATAATACACCTACAGTTTTTTTATAACGTGGCATTTTTTAAAATTCCAATTAGAGTTGGCCGTGTCTGGAATGACGTATGTTTCAATTTACTGCAGATCTCAAAATCTGTCAGCTACAATTAGAAATCTAAGAAATATCACGTTAAAAGTAATGTATAAAGTAATGCATTACATTTATTAAGTAATTGTAATTGTAATGCATTACTTTTTGAAAAAAGTAATGAGTAATTGTAATGCATTACAATTTCGACGAAGTAATGTGTAATGGTAATGGAATTATTACTTTTTAAAAGTAATGTTCCGACCACTGTATTAATACCCCCTAAGGGTAATATTTAATTGTTTTATTACATACAGGGTGTCCCAATTGTCTGTATTCGGTCGATAACTCCATTGCTGTTAGAGATAGCGAAAAATTGTTAAATACAAAGTTGCAGAGGGTCAAAAAAGGCACATTTTAAAAATACAATACTGTATACAGGCTGTCCCACTAAGGAGTAAGAACACAAACATAGGTTTTTTTGAATGGAACAACCTATATTTTAATTTTTTATTGGATTCTATGATGAATTCCAAGTAACATTCATTAATCATGTTTCCATCTGAAGCGAATGGTTTAGAGGATATTGGTAATATTGTGGGAAAAATTACTTTTGCAGTACTTGTTTTAAAAAATCACATCACTACCAATTTTCAACCTTCGGTTTTGGAAATTTACCATGTCATTAAGGAAGGTTTGGGCTATGTTTAAAGCTCTTGAAAACGGTCTTAGCTTCTCAAGTTCGTCCCCAGTAACATTATGAACCTTCGAAAATGTAGAGGCTAATATTTCGAAATTTTTAAATGGCACCACTATCAAATGTTATAGCCATAGGTTGTAAAATTAAATTTGCTTTCGTTTGATATAAAATGTTCCTAGGTATATCAAAGTTTAGTATTTTTTGATTTATTCAGTAAAACACAATTTTCATCTTTTTCCTCCTGATGTTTTTAGACGGTTAGCCCTGACTACATTTCATTGTAGGTGTAAAATGTGTTATCAGTCGAACTACAATTTCCATAGATTTAAGATTTAAAGTTGCGTTTAATTTGGCCAATTGCCTTTGGGCTACAAACAGGACCTGCAATAAATTCTGTGGCTGTAAAAACAAAGCGTAATTATTATAACAATCACCAGAAACGCCCACTATACCGAAAAGGTTTATTTCAACAGCTAACGTGTTTCGAACACAAACTGCTCATCATCAAAGCCAAATCATTGGCATTATAATCACTTTATTTTAACAGAGTAGGTACCTATCTGTTGTTTTTTAAATGACCCAGAAAATTTTAAAACAATTAAGTCGGTAAGTAAGTAACTAAAAAAGTACCTACCTATTCTAAAAGTGCAATTTTTATCTATTGATTTCCTTTTGGTAAGTACCTAAGGGCTAAAAATGCTGCAACTTTTTTGAGTAAGTACATTCTTGCGTTCCATAAATGAACATTAAAAAAAACACTTGATCATAATTTATGGTTAATTAAGGGAGGATTCCGGCTGACAGAATTTGTGACACCTATTGTGACATGTGTCCCAGCAGCCTTTCAAAAACATTATTGCAGGCTAAAAATGGAAATTCCTAAAAATCATAATTTACTGAATAAAACGAAAAATTCGAGACTTGGATATGGGGACATTTTACATCAAACGAAAGCAAATTTAATACTACAGCTTATGGCTATTATAACATTTGATAGTGGTGCCATTTAAAAATTTCGAAATATTAGCCTCTACATTTTTGAAGGTTCATAATGTTACTGGGGACGAACTTCAGAAGCTAAGACCGTTTTCAAGAGCTTTAAGTATAGCCCAAACCTTCCTTAATGACGTGGTAAATTTCCAAAACCAAAGGTTGAAAATTGGTTGTGGGGTGATTTTTTAAAACAAGTACTGCAAAAGTAATTTTTCCCACAAAATTACCAATATCCTCTAAACCATTCACTTCAGATGGAAACATGATTAATGAATGTTACTTGGAATTCATCATAGAATCCAATAAAAAATTAAAATATAGGGTGTTCCATTTAAAAAAACCTCTGTTTGTATTCTTACTCCTTAGTGGGACAGCCTGTATACAGTATTATATTTTTAAAATGTGCCTTTTTTGACCCTCTGCAACTTTGTATTTAACAATTTCTCGCTATCTCTAACAGCAATGGAGTTATCGACCGAATACAGACAATTGGGACACCCTTATATTTGTTAATAAAATGAATATGAATCTTAATTAAAACCTCGATTAAAACATTTTGAATTAAAAATTAATTTGGCGGCATTTATTGTAAAGGGCTCATCATGGCGGGTGTCACATGGCCAGTAGACCAGCCAATAGCGTGCATTGTACCAGACGCTGTCTATATAACAATTTTTAAATTTGGTTTATAATATTTTGTAAATATCCCAATATATTCCCTGAATGTTTTGTAAATATTTGTGTAGGTTTAATTAATATTTCAGAATGTTTGAAAATATTTTTTAAATATTTAAAAAGAAATATTTCATAAATATTCAAAGAGCGACATTTCAGCATTTGAGGAATATTTATTGAAGATTTATACGTGATTGGCATATAATGTATAAACATTTGAATATTTCTTGCGAAATATTTGTCTAATGTTTTATATGTTGTGCTATCTGGGAAGGCACATGGAATACGACCTATCCTAGGGTGCGTGCGCACGGATACAACGAAATGCAACCAATTATACAGTCTTCTTTCATTTAATCCTATGTATTTTTAATTTCACAAAATATACCTTACGAAGACAAATTAACTTCGGAAAAAATTGACAGATGGAAGAACAGTCATTAAGTTATTTAACGATTATTCCAAATTTGTTATTTTGTTGAAATAAATTAAAGAAAAAAATTAAGAAAATATCACGGTGATTTCTTATTTTTTTTACAATTTATTTCAACAAAATAACAAATTTGGAATAGTCATTAAACAATGTAACACCTGCTCTTCCATTTGTTAATTTTTTCCGAGGTTAATTTGTCTTCGTAAGGCATATTTGTGTGAAATTAAAAAAAATACGTAGGATTAAATGAAAGAGGAATGTATAATTGGTTGCGTCTCTATGGTGCGAACCCTCCGCATGCACACTAGTAGTGACATTTGTATTTGATGTTCGTAAACGTCAAAGTGACATTTACCTAACCTTAAATGCAAGTACAGAAGAATTTAACAAAATTCACGTTTCTGTACAAACAACTATTATTGTTCCCAAACTGAACAATTTCGATGCCAAAATAAAGTAGGTAGGAACTGATTTTCTTTACTAAAGTCATAAATTAACAATCCATTAATAATTTTAGTTTTAGACAATAAGCCCTAAAACGTGAAATGGAGAAACGCTTCGATTGTGGCGAACCGTCAACAAAAAACCGAAGAAAATACTCCCCCCAATCCGACAAGGATTCTTGTCAAATTCTGGTAAAGAACTTCTGTTAAAAATTACTTTCATTTAATAATTTTCAGGTGGACAATTCTCAAAACGTTTTGAAGATTTTGAGGAATCTTTATGTGGAAAGGCAGATGTGTGATATTTCTTTGTTGGTAGGGTGTAGGGTGCATGAGGCGCACCGATTAATTCTCTGTGCAGTCAGCGATGTTTTTCATGTAAGCACTCATTATCAATTGTTATAACAACAAACTATAAGTTTTGATTTAGGCAATGTTTATGAAACCGGAATGGTCTGAATGGCACGAAAGCAAAGTGGAGTTGCAAGAACTCCTGCCAGAATGCGAGAAAGTTTTTCATATATTCCTTGAATATTTCTACACAGGGAAAATATTAATTACACATACCAATGTAATGCCAATTTTGGCTTTAGCTGACAAGTATATTGTGAAGGTAATGCCCTAAGACTGAAAATATTTTTTCTATAACCTAGTGTTCACATTTTCCACCCCCTATGGAGGTTATAAGTGATTAAAATATTGGTTATAGAACAAATATTGTATTATACATACCTATTTAGCGCTCGGTGTAAATTCTCCCTCCGCTACGCGTCGGCGCTAAAATGTTAATTAATCGATTTGCTTCAGGGTTTATCACAGCTGTGCATAGAGTACATGTGCAAACACGTGCCCCATGCTGCGTCCCACAACCAATTATTTCTGTGGCTGCAATATTCCATCCCTTGTGGACACGCAGAAGTAGCAGAAAAGTGCCAAAATTACATCAAATGGAACTTGGAATCCATCGCAAATACACCAGATTTTAGTAATATAGAGGCTGAAATGTTAGTTAGGATTTTGCAAGAAAATGACGTGGCTGTATATAACGAAATGGTGCTTTACAACTGCGTGGTTCGATGGTTGGATTTACAGAGGATAAAATTATTTAACTTAGAAGCACCTGCAAATGTGATAGAAGAACACATGAAGGGTTTAGTTGAAAATGTGATGAGATTCATACGATTTCCGATGATGTCACCACGTGAATTAGCCGACCTCCTCCTGTCCCCCTTGATAAAAGAACACAAGGAATTTTTCGTGGACAGAATGGCGATTGGTATGACGTACCACTCTGGTCACTTGGAACAAATAAAAAAAATCAGCAGTGCCCCAGAAGGAAAATTACTGTTCACCCCTCGACTATATACTTCGGATGTGTACAGTGCCGTTTTGGTAATCGATAATTTCGACAATCTTCCAAGTTACTACACTAGTACCTTCGTCTTTTCCTCGCACATGTCAGCAGCCGACTACGAGTGCGATAAAATCAACGATTGGGTCGTAGATGTGTACCCTAAAGGGGTGTGGTTTAAAAAGTGCTTCCTAATTGTATGGCAAGGCACCCTCGAAGTACCTGAAGAAATTATTCCAACTGTTAGACTTTCGTTAATTTGTAGAGAGCTCTCTGAACCGAAAGTGAGGGTAAAAGTGGCTGTTCTCATTTATGGGATTCAGGGTGGTGTGGAACATGTCATGGAAGTTAAGGAGAAAATCTATCAGTTTAACAGCGACGAAAAGGTCATGAACATGGACGATTTCATCCCTTTCCATGAGTTGAACCCAACTGCTTCGAATCCTGATTATGAAAGTCCCTATCTGATAGGGTCAAATAGAAATCAGTTAAAGCTAAATATCGTTATAACGGCATTAAATGGTTAAGTTTCAATTTTTTAAAAATAAATTGTTTTATTTTGGGCAACGTTTAATGTTTTTGTTACCCTTGCAGTTGTTTTCCTTCTGTAACATCAAGGTAATGCCATTGGTCAATCACTATGGAAACACTGGACAACTTCGGTGGAAAAATGCACTATCACTAGAAACACCCCACTACACCGAAACACTTGATTTACACTACTGACGCGTTTCGAACACAATGTGCTCATTATCAAAGCCGAAGCTAAAACAACCTGCCTGTCTAGAAACTGAAATATTTATAGGCCCACCCGCGTAGCTCCGCCCCTCGCCTGATCTCGGTAGACCAATCACAGGTCGAGAAATGGTCACGCAAGGATGAACACGTATAAATACAACAAGTCCTACTTAAAGTAGCGTAAACAAAGATGAATATGCGATCGGGCCTGTATCAGCGTTCATAAGCCTATCTCTAGACTTATGAATTACGATACTCTCCCAAGCGTCGAGCATCTGCATCTTGTTAACGCTACAAACTAACTTAATATTATCACTTATTCTATGGTCATTGTGTAAAGCATGTAGGGCAACACTGGATTTCTCAGTTCTGCCATATTTAAGGTGGGCTAAGTGCTCCTTAAATCTGGTGCTGATAGACCTTCGTGTTTGACCTACATACTTTAGATCACAATTTTGACAGTTTGTATACAATTGAGAACTTTTATTGATTGACACAACTTATAACTTTTATGGCAGTTACTAACTACAATTCCTCATCGCCTATTCGATTAACTTTTATTATTATTTCCAACGCTTCCCCTCGATGAGTAATTGCTATTTTCAGATTTTTCTACAATTTCCAAACCTAGAGATTCGAAACATTTTTGATGCTTCGACTTCGGGAGAGCTTTCGTGAAGATATCTGCTACCATTTCGTTTGTTGAAACGTGCTTGACATTGATTGTTCCATCTTTCAACACATCACGAACGAAATGGTGTTTTATGTCGATGTGTTTTGTCCTTGCATGACACAATGGGTTCTGTGCCAATTTAAGGGCATTGAACAGTTGAATTTCAGCAACCTTTTCTAATTCCAATTCAACCAAAAACTTTTTCAAATAAACGGCTTCCTTTGACGCTTCGGCCAAAGACATATATTCAGCTTCAGTGGATGATAATGCCACTGTGCGTTGCTTTCTGGATTCCCAAGTAATGGCTGCTCCATTTAGTAAGAAACAGTAGCCGGTATACGAGCGACGATCGTCCAAGTCGTTGCCCCAATCCGCGTCTACGAAGCCTTTCAAGTTGTCATTGCTGGATTTGTAGATTAATCCAGATTCCACGGTACCCTTTAAGTACCTGAGAACTCGCTTCGCTGCGTTCCAGTGACTAGAATCAAAACAGTCGTTAAACTGACTCAACACACTCACTGCGTGTGCGAGATCCGGACGAGTTGCCACGGCTAAGTACATCAAACTTCCAACCGATTCACGATATGGATGGTTTCTTTCTTCATCTGTTTGGCTCTTCACTAGTTTGACGTTCACATCCAGGGGAGTGGCCACAGGATTACAATCGGTCATTCCAAATCTCTTTAGTAGATCCTTGACATATCCAGACTGACACATACGAACTTCATTTTCACGTCGTGAAAATTCCACCCCCAGGCAGTAATGCACTTTTCCTAGATTCTTGATTTCAAAACTCTTCATCAGATGATTCTTCAATTTTTCGATTTCTCTTGTACTTCGAGAAGCAATCAAAATATCGTCAACGTATACGGTGATATAAACACGATCCTCCCCTCGCCCAAGAACATAGAAGCATGGGTCCGAAGAAGTACCTTTGGCTCCACATTTCTTTAATTCTTCTTCCAGACGAGAGTGCCATTGGCGCCCTGCTTGCTTCAGTCCATAAAGGGCTTTCTTCAAGAGACAGACTTTGCCTCCCGATTTAACCTCTGATAACATTTTCTCGGCTTTCTTTCTCACGTCGTTATTCTTAGGTTCGGTTTTAAGGATAATTTCTAGACTTTCTTGAAGCATTTCCGGCAATTCCATATATATTTCTTCATCCAACTTCCCGTTTAAGTATGCGGTTGTTATGTCGAGTTGGTGAATTTCCATGTTGTGGCGCGCTGCTAAAGCTGCGAATAATCTGATCGAGCTTAAACGTACTACTGGTGCAAAGGTCTCCACGAAATCTATTCCATATCTCTGCGTGAAGCCCCGAGCCACCAACCTAGCCTTTCTTCGTTCTAATGTCCCGTCCGACTTAAACTTATTCCTTAAGACAAACCTACTGCTGATTGGCTTTCGATCTTGTGGAACATTGACCAAGATCCAGGTGTCATTTTTTACAATTGACTATCTCTTCAGCCAATGCGTTTTGCCATTTTTTGGCGTCAGTTCCACTCATAGCTTGTTTTATCGGTATCTCCCCCGCGAAAGCCAATTCTTCTGTAGCCGTGTTGACGTCTTCAACAGTTCTATATTCCTTTCGAGGTCTTCCGCGATTTCCTGGGGCACGTCGGTTTCCCGTTCCCCCCGTATTTCCGTTTCCTTCCCTAATTTCTGGTTCTTCATCTTCATAGAGAAGTTCATTCATAATCTCACCACGGACCTCTTCTTCATTTTCACCAATTCTTTCGATTGTTGTCACCATTTAAAATATCCAATTCTATATCCAAGGGCCTTTTATTGCTCGAAGTTTCCGCTGAAAATTCTTCAAAATTTGTATTTCCGCTGACTGTAACTTTCTGATTTTTCAGAAATGTTGCATTCCGCGTTATTTCAATTTTTCGTTCTTCTGGTAACCAAACCCTGAGACCTTTAGACTGACCATCGTAACCCACAAAAATACATTTTCTTGACCTTGTGTCGAATTTTCCCTTGCTTGGGTCATTGAGTAAATCAAGAGGAGTTATTTAAAAGGCGAAACCCGTGTGTGGAGATCACTTTCATGTTCAGGTGTCGCTACTAAAAATCGTTAAGAATTCAACTAACGCCACCTGAGAATCATAGTTGTTACTAACACAGCTGGCCCTTGCACCAGAGCCACCTATCGTATAGTAGATGCAGCTGTAGGGGCGTAAATCGTGACGTCATCGTTAAGCGAACCTTGGAACAATAGAAGTTATTTGGGTTGGGGAAGGTTAGGAACGCCGAAGGTCAAGTTGCAGCTGCAGCTTGCAAACCTGTTCCCTATTGCAAACCGAGGATCGGATCGGATATTTTTGCTCATTGATATCCTGAAATGTGTGACGACGGAACATTGTCGCTTCGCTTGCAATAATTTTATCCGACTGCTTTTTTACATTTTATTATTAGATTCACCCAATGGTACACGGTATTTTTTCATTATTGTCCCACTTTTAAATTGGAAAATCTTCTTTCCTTTATTACTTAAGATATTCGCCTGAACTAAACACAGGATAGCTAGTAGACCGTAGACCGTACTCCCAAGTTTTGTTCTGGACCTTACTCTCCTCTCAGCGATCACCGTCGGATCTTAAACGCTGTGGATGCAACTTGCTATTTTTAACTTCTAAGCTTCGCAAAGCAAGTTAAAGGAACAGTAAACTTAAAAATATTAATTTTTCAAAAATTAGTTAATTGATAGTTTATCATAGCATTTTATAAATGTTGCCGTAAATAAAATTGCCCCAAAGAACTTCAATTCGTTGCTAGGCCTTCAGACTCTGCTTCAAAAGATGTATTCACTGTCAGTGCCCTTTTGACCAAAAACAAAAAAAATCGAGATTTTTGTCGGACTTTATAATTTGGCTGAAATTCTGCACATGGGGGTCGACGAGCTGAAAACAAGTTTTTGAAAGATTTATTGTCACCATCAGAAAGGTCTTCAAATTCTGCTTTTACATAAGACAAAATTTATTTATTTAGACACATTTTTAAAACTCCTTTTTGGGGTCCCTGAGCTGAGACCTCAAAACGTGAAGATTTGCTGTTATCACAAATTCGAAAATTTAAGTGATTGCAGTAATGCAGTAACCTCCCTTTTTTTAAAGTGAAGTGAAGTGGGGAGGTTAAAATATACAGTTATACATGTTTTTTTCACGGCAACGATTTTTGGCAAAAGACGCACCAAGTGTGAATACATTTTTAGAAGCAGAGTTCGAAGAGCTTTCATATTATAGTGTCGCGAAAATGGAAGTTTGCACTAAAATTTTTTAAGTTTGATGTGTCAAAATGGCACTTTCCGTGGATTTGACCCAAAATCTAATCATCAGTTCTTCCTTTTTTCATGTAAGCTGCGCATGCCAATTTTCGGCCAGATAGGTCCAGTAGCGGCCTGTAGCGTGTAGCGTGACATATTTCAAAAACCACTTTTTTGGGTTTATAAGACCCTGAAACTTAAAGGAACAGTAAACTCAAAAATATAAATTTTTCAAAAATTATTCCAATTGATAGATTATATTTTTTTATTTAATCATAGTGCCTTTCCTGTTACCACACCGTGGTGTAGGGCATTTTATAAATGTTGCCGTAAATAAAATTATCCCAAAGAACTCCAATTCGTTGTTTGGGTGAGGCGCGTGACGTCATTTGAGATACCGCCATGATACACCTGCCCGCTCGTGCTTGTCAGCCGGCAGTGATCTTATGGATCTCGCGCCGTAGAAATAATTATTGTTTCTTCTGCAACTTTTGAACGAGTGGATGGATTTCAAAAATTGTTGCATTGATTTACAGAGGATTTCATACTCTTTAAAATGATGCATCACAAAAGGTCAAATGTAATTTAAAATTTTACTGTTGAACGGGTTCAAATGATGTATTGCAATAGTGAGAGGTTGCCGCTTGAAATTAGGAAATGCTTTCCAAGTGCAAGCACACGCGGCTTATCACATATGGCGTCATGACGGATCTTTGCGGCGCTGTTTCGAGTTGAAAATAAAATAATTCTCTTTTTGCGGCATGCTAGCGCTCGTTTCCAGCAATCTAGTGGTTTTTGAAAAATGTCTGTCTGTGTGTCTGCCTGCCTGTCTGTCTGTCTGTGATCACGCTGCAGCTCAAACCACTCAACGTATCGAGATGAAATTTGGCACACATATTCAGTGGGAGATTTGTAGGTGCTGAGTAGAATTTGAGCCAGATGGGTTCACGGAAAGTGCTTTTTGGCACATCAACTTTAAAAATTTAAATGCCAACTCTCATTTTTCGCGTTACCATATGAATGCTCTTCGAATTCAGTTTCTAAAAATGTATTCACACTGGTCCCCTTTTGGCCAGAAAATGGTGCCGTGAAAAAAACCTATATAACTGTATATTTTTATTACCGGATTTGATAGTTGATTTTTTTTCAAGCCGAAAACCTTAGTGCCATTTTTTCGAAAAATGTCATTTTAGTGGTAAAAGGGCCCTTGTTTCAATTTATTTTGTAAAGAAGCATATTCTTACTATCGGATTCGACAGCTGTTGTATTGCCGGATCAAAAACCTTAGTGCAATTTTCTAGAAAATTTCCACTATATTATTGTTATTGAGTTCAATAGCTGTCGGATCAAAAACTTTAATGCCATTTTTTTAGAAAATGTCATTTTAGGGGTGAAAAATATCGACACAAGTTAATTTATTCCTACTCTACATTTTCAAATTCTGTGAAAAAGTAGAAGTCTCTACCGTCTCCGAGACTGCCAATTTTTTTCAAATGGAAGGGAATTATAGTTTTTTCTCAATGGATTTAGACCCTACGATTTTTTCTGAGTTAGAAACATGTGTGACCGGAAGTGCAGTCACCGCCGCCCCAGATTTTCAAAAACATTTTGTCCTCTGAATTCATCTGTGCAATTACATTTTGCTTTATGTCTTTATTTCATTAATTTATAAGAAACGAGTTCTATCGGAGGCTTTAATTTCCGGTTAAACCACCGGAAGCTGAAAACAAATGTCAGACAATTATACCATCAGATACGTCTCTAAAAAGTAAAGTATACACCAGTTTTTGGGATTTTGAAAAATCTTTATTTTTTACCCATCTCTTCGACATTTGTGAAAATCAAGAGTGGCCGTGATTATGTACTTCCGGTCAAGTATAATGCATGCTTTTAACTCAGAAAAAATTGTAGGTCCCGAATTCGTACACGCGCAGGGGTCCCCCTCCGTGATGTCCAGACGACCAGCGTTTATTTCAATTAAATCTCTTTTTTATGTCCAAAAATATTCAAGGCGGAAAGTTTTAAAAATAATACCCCTGTAGGTATATTATGTATAAAGCTAAGCCCAGATTTTTGGTGCGTGTCCGGAAAAGAAATACGACTTCCTGATGAGGTGGCAAGCTGAAATTTGGCATGTGGATAGATAGTGCCGGCGATAAAATGAGAAAAAATTTGAAACCTGCAAAATGGTGTTTCGTAAGCTTTTTGTGACCACCATTAGGTTTTCACCTCCATTTCCACGGTTTAATTGCGAACGCTGCCTAAACGCTTGCAGGTAGATCAAAATTATGAATGGAGATTGTTGGCAATGAAAAAGATCTAAATAAAAGTCCGCGACGGCATATTTGGTTACCACAGCAGGTCATGATACGATACCATTATTGATACCTCTCTTTACATAACAATCATTATAAATATTCTATAATCTCCTTAGTGCATTGATTGTTATCGGTAAATTTTTAGAATTTATTTCAATCGTAATAATTAGGCCGACTTATTGCATGCCCCCCGCGGTATTTGTTACCGCCGCTCCCTAGAAAAATTTTTTGACAATCACAAACGTTAAACAAAGGATGATAATGCTTGTGAACAGGAAAACTGAAAACATTTCTTATATGAAAGAACCGCAGAGAAAATTGAGAAAGGTAGGATCAATTGTTAAAACTAATTTGTTGGAGATACCGCTAAGAGGACTGACTGAATAAGCTGGACGAAGAAAAACAGTCGTAAATTAATTATAAAACAATGAGTATTGTAGTAGCTTTCGCCCAAATATAAACACGAAACACGTGTCATGTCTCTTTCGTTGCAAAAAAATTGGCAGTCTCCTCGGAGACGGTAAACTTCTACTTTTTCACAGAATTTGTAAATGTAGCATTTAACTTTATTTAACCAAGGTCGGGCGTGCGAAGCGGTTGGATGGCTGATGCACCCGGCGCTCATTTACTATAATCTAAAATACAAATGTTTTTCACTCCTAAAATGGACATTTTTCGAAAAAATGGCACTAAGGTTTTCGATCCGGCAATGCAACAGCTATCGAATTCGATAATGATAATATGCCCTTTTGCTAAGAAGAACTCAAAAAGGGGCCTTTTTGTCCCTAAAATGGCAATTTTCTAAAAAATTGCAATAAGGTTTTTGATCCGGCAATATAACATCTGTCGAATCTGATAGTAAGAATATTTTTTTTTTGTAAAATAAATTGAGACAATGGCCCTTTTGCCACTAAAATGACATTTTTCGAAAAAATGGCACAAAGGTTTTCGGCTTGAAAAAAAATCAGCTATCAAATCTGGTTATAAAAATATACAGTTATGCATTTTTTTTGGCCAAAAAGGCACAAGTGTGAATACATTTTTAGAAGCAGAATTCGAAGAGCATTCATATGGTAACGCGAAAAATGGTGGTTTGCATTTAAATTTTTAAAGTTGATGTGACAAAAAGGCACTTTCCGCGAACCGATGTGGCCCAGATTCTAATCAGCCACCTACAAATCTCCCACTGAATGTGTGTGCCAAATTTCATCTCGATACGTTCAGTAGTTTGAGCTGCAGCGTGATCACAGACAGACAGACACACAGACATTTTTCAAAAACCACTTTTCCGGATTCCCAGTACCCTGAAACGTAAAGATTTGATGTTTTTGGCGATTCGATTTTTTAATCGATTTTATTAACTTGTTTCGCTAAGCGAAGAAGTTAAAAAGTACTAGAAGAGTACTAAAGTACTAACTCTGGCAACATTGATTGAGAAAGGTAAGGATATCAATTGTTAAAACTAATTTGTTGGGCGATACCGCTAAGAGGACTGACTGAATAAGCTGGACGAAGAAAAACAGTCGTAAATTAATTATAATACAATGAGTATTGTGCTAGCTTTCGCCCAAATATAAACACGAAACACGTGTCTCTTTCATTGCAAAAAAAAGTAGATGTGTGCATTATGGGATATTTACTTTGAACATGCGTAATGCGTCACAACTTTATTGTTAATTCCTGAAACCTGAGGGAATATTTAGAGTTCTGTGCTATGGGCCTGGGCCCCAAAAAGTCAAGGATAGAAAATGCAGATTTTTGAAAGGACGCTGTGACTGGTGTAATTTAGAATTTTGTTCGTATAGGTATATAATAAAATATTGGTAACGAAATCGGCTTAGGGGCCCAAAGTGATGTGCGTACCTACTGCGTTGTTCAATTTTTCTTCGTGAGTTAGTCGAGTTTGGAGTTATTATAATAATCACCGACGATGCCACGGCGGCGGCGGCGCGGCGTGAGCCCATCAATCACATCAGGTTAGGTACTATTTTATTTTTATTTTGCCCCCTCCTCAAATAACTCGTGCGACAAAGCCAACAATGACGTCATAGAAACACTATGACGTCATTGTTGGCTTTGACGTCGCGCTGCTAACAGGTTTTGCGTTTGGTACAGAGAGGGGGCTCAGCTGTATTACAGGTTTCTTCACCATATGATAATTAGAATTGGACGCGAATAGACCAAAGTAACATGGTGTTTTATGTGTTGCCTATTAATGAATAAAAATAGCTTATGGGCAAGCACACGCTTCCATACTATTGTATGACTCCTCTTGAGGTTTACGTCTAAAGCGTAGCCTTCACTTCCAAATTCTTGAAAGTAATTCACGTTCGGTGGTCTACCATATAATTTTTCGAAAGTTGTAACTCCATTAAGACTTCTAGAAGGACATCTGTTTCTGATATAATTCGCCGTATTGACGGCTTCGGCCCAAAATGATGGAGGTAGCCCTGATGCGATCAACATGCACCTCGCCATTTCCACGAGAGTTCTGTTTTTCTTTTCGGCTACTCCATTTTGTTCCGGCGTGTACTTCACTGTTAACCTTCTTTCAATTCCAGATTCCGTCAAAAAAGTTTCAAATTCTTTATTAACATATTCTGTGCCATTATCACTTTGTAGATACTTGATCTTTCTTCCCGTCTGGTTTTCAAAACGATTTTTAAATTGCTTGAAAAATTCCAACACTTCATTTTTCTTCTGCAAGATTTTGATTTCACACCATCTCGAATGATCGTCAATTAACAATGCAAAATATTTTCCTCTGCCGTTGGATTCCACCCTCATGGGGCCGCAGATGTCTGCGGCCGAATGCATTATTTCGAAAACATTCGATTCTGTTGTGGAAGTTTTCGGTAAAGGTTGACGTGTCATTTTGCCCTTTAGCCAAATTTCACATTCGAAGTTATCGTCGCTTTCCAGAGTGCCAATTCCTCTTAATCTTCCATCATGATAACCCCTTTGAAGATCCTTTACATTTAAATGTCCCATTCGACAGTGCCACAATCTTGTTGTCTCTTGATCCAGTGTCGATGCCTTCTTTGCGTTCGGATTGTCCGTATCACTTTCGGGAATGTAATATAAACCACCAATTCTTGAAGCTTGCAAGACTGTTCTACCGTTTCTATTAAGTACGTATGCGTGGTCCTTTTCGAATAACACATCAAAACCATTGTCGCATATTTTTCCAACAGACATTAAATTTGTACGCAAATCTGGGACGTACAAAGTGTTCTTCAGTGTAACTTCCGTCCTGATTCTATTGACTTGTGTACAGAGCCCAACTATTCCTTTTGCTTTAATTTCTGTCGATGTATCACTGGCCAAATTTAATACTTTGTGATCTGGTTCTACAGTATCGCCAAAAGCGTCCAAATTTTTACATAGATGAGAGCTACATCCACTATCTAAACACCAGGCATCGTGCGACGAAGTCTTTCCAACATGCATTGTATTTTCTTCGGAAAACAGGCTTACTTTATTTCCCTCCTTTCCGTCATGTTTGACGTTGAAGTTTTTCTTGTTCCAACAATCAGAAGCCTTGTGGCCGACCTTATGACATCGACGACACTTGTATTTAAAAACTGTGCTTTGATTGTTGTCGTTTCTGCCATTTCCATTTGAAAATTTCTTCATGTTTCTTCGTGCAGCCATTGCGTTTGGTATCTCGGGACTTTGGTTTCTTGTTTCGCTTCTCGCCTCGTATTCTTCGATTATCTTCACTCGTAATGCATCTGGATCTGGCAGAACATCTCGTGATTCAATAGCACAACGAAAATTCTCAAAAGTGATGGGTAAACAATATAGAGTAACATTATAGTTAATAAATCGGGGTTAATTTCTACTTCCATCTCGTTCAGCTTGTCCACTGCATCGAAAAATCTTCTCAAATGTTTGTGTATGTCTTCTCCTTCTTTCATCTTCTGAACGGTGAGCTGTTTCAGGAGAGTCGCCTTCTTGGCAGGACCTTTGGATTGGTAAATCGTCTCCATTTTCTTCCAGCATTCCAGTGATGTACCACAGCCCTTTACTTGCTTTAATTCAGCGGGACTTATTGATAAAATAATGTCACTTTTCGCTTTTTCGTCATTGTCGATCCACAACCGTACCGCTTCCGCAGGTTCCTCCGGCTTCACACTTGAACCATTTACGAACTTCCACGCGTTATTTTTGATCAGCAATGCTTGCATCTGTATCTTCCACGTGTCGTAATTGTCTTTAGTTAACAACTCGATTCTTGCTGTGTGTGAATTCATCATTTCCGATTTTTGACAGGTACTCACAAAACTCTTTCCTCTTTAACAAATCAGCTTTTTCTCTCAATATTCTGGAGCTGGGCCCATAACCTGTTGTTCCTGGTGCGGATATTGAAGAGATAGAACCAATATGAAGAGAGTTTGTATACAATTGAGAACTTTTATTGATTGACACAACTTATAACTTTTATGGCAGTTACTAACTACAATTCCTCATCGCCTATTCGATTAACTTTTATTATTATTTCCAACAGTAACCATGAAAAATAAGGCACTTTTTAGAGAATACTAACGGAAAGTGTTTATCAATGCTACGTATGGTTCCTTTTTCACTGCTCACCATTGGCATCTTCTAAACTGTAAGAAACACGGAGTTGGCTAAATTAAAAAAAAGTCGCGCTATTTTTTTGTGATTAAGAATTTGAATCCCTCAATATCTTTATTAGTGTTGTAAAAATTTCATGAAACTTATTTTTTTGAAATATTTCATTAAATATGAAAGATATTCCAACTTTGGTCCAGTTTAAAAATTTATAAGAATTAATATTTTTTAGTCACAAATTTAAGTAGATACAACCCACAAGTTTCAACACTACTTTTTAATTATATAAGAAATTCGTCATTTGGAACAATGTTAGGCATTTTAACAAAAGAAATAAAAAAAAACTTTGCAGATCTCCAAATCTTTAGGTATCTACTCATCTGCGAAGCACATTATAATTAAATTTTCTGGAAAATTTCCCCATTTTTGAAGTTATACGAACCTCGCGGTGGTGGGACTGGGTGGAATGTCATTCGTATGTCATGTCGACTCATTTTGCGCGCGTTTTTAAAAATAAGTTTCATGAAATATTTCAAGGGGTGTGAAATGAAACTTATTTGAAATATTTAATTAAATATTTCAGCTTTACAACACTAAATTCTTTATGCGTTCCTGAGTTATTCCGAAAAATCTGAAAATTGCGATTTCAAATAAAAATTAATATCTCCCTAACGATTAATGCTAATGAAACTTGGGATTTTTATATTTTTAACAGCTGTCAATAGAATGGCATTCACATAAATTTTCTAGGCCTTCTAGATTTAGAGCAATAACAGTCAACTTTTGATTCTCTTATGGCCGCCATATTAAATTTTGACACCACGAGATACAGAAAAAAATTAGCTTTTCAAAAATGTAATTAATATGGACTTTTTCGAAAAAGCGTCAAAATTCCAAAAATTTGTGGTTAATTTATAAAATCACTACAAAACTTTTTGAAATAAACTATAAAATTGAATTGAAGATTCAAAAAGAGATTTTGAAGTCGCCTGACTCAAATTTTAACACGTTTTTTCAAAAAACTTCTTCCTAGTTACATTTTTGAGAAGCTAATTTTTTTGTATGTCGAACGGTGCCAAAATTCAACATGACGGCCATAAGAAAATCAAAAGTTGATGGTCATTGCTCAAAATCTAGAAGGCCTAGAAAATTGATTGACAGTTGTCAAAAATATAAAAGTTCCAGATTTTATTTAAATAGCATGAATCGTTAGGAAGATATTAATTTTAATTTAAAATTGCAATTTTCAGATTTTTCGGAATAACTCAGGAACGAATCAAGATATCGGGGAATTCTCTTCAGATTCTTAATCACCAAATACTAGCGCACTTAGGAGGTGGTAATGGTGAGCAGTGAAAAAGGAACCACCCTGTATTCCTGTAGACGTTTACCTTACAGGTGGAATTTGTTTGGTACAGCCTGTATTCGCACAGAGGAGCAGAAGATCAGGATATAGAGATGGCAAAAAAGAAATACCAAATTTCAACTCGATAATTCCATCAGTCCTCAAGTTATTACGGAAGCGTAGATGTGCCAGATTTTTCTCTTTTTTTGTTTCCAAATTACCACAAAAAATCTGTAAATTTCGGAAGAAAAAACGAAAAAACTGTAAATTTACACAAAAAGTGTAAAACAAAAAAAGTGTAAATTTACACAAAAACTGTAAATTTACACAAAAACTGTCGATTTACATAAATTTTTTTAAGATTCCCGCCAAACAACGGTCATCGGGCGGAGTTTTTCTGTAAATTGACAGTTTTTGTGCAAATTTACAGTTTTTGTGTAAATTTAGTTTTTGTGTAAATTTACAGTTTTTGTGTAAATTTACAGTTTTTTCTTCAGAAATTTACACTTTTTTGTGGTAATTGGAAATAAAAAAAGAGAAAAATGTGGCACTTCTACGCTTCCGTAAGTTATCCACCGAATAAGCAGACAAAAACCTACTCTAACCGGCAATCTCGTAAAAAATCAAAAACTAGTAAGCAATATATTCATATAAACTTGACAACAACAGTTCTCAACAATTTGGAAGTAAAAATTCGTTCAAGTACTTTGAGCAAGTTGACAATTGACAAAAATAATCACAAAAACTTAGGAATGATTTCATCACTAGCATAAAAGCGTAAGTACAGTCTATAAGTAGTGTTTTCACGGTGCTAAAGAGGAGGGAAATAGTTTCATCCTTACATAATCGTCCACCATTTCTTTGATTTTATCAACAGATGGACTAGGAACACTTAGAGTAAACCCCAAATCCTTCAATTTGCCTCCGTTCAGTCTTAAATTTTTATGCAGAAGCAGTTCAGGGTCCATGTGCGGTGATAAGGGTGTGTTTTGGATATAGTCTTTCTTACACATTTCGGCCCAGGGCTGCAAATGCTTGTCATTGGCGTCATCAGCAGCGCCTACTAAGTCCACTACTGCAGAAACTAAGTTGCCATAATAGTCGACTCTGATTTGAAACAGGTCTGAGAGGATGTTTGTGATGGAACCCTGAGTTGAGTCGGCCTCATCCACCACGTTATACACCTAAAACATAATAAGCCTTTATCTACAACTATTATACAGGGTGAGTCTGAAAGACTCCACATCCTTTATACCACAGAATCTACTGTTCAAATGATGAAGCTGGGTGCAAAAATTATTGGTCAATTGTGATTCCTCATGATGTTATAAGCCGCCAAAAATTTTCATTTTTAAACGTTCTTTTTAAATATCTTTCGAAAGGTGTATCGTAGGATTTTGAATTTTTGCAGAGCATTGTTACAGAACAAGATGCAACTACTTTAAGACATGATCCAAAAAGCGGATCGCTGTTATACAGGTTGGCCCCGATGTTATTTGCCTTTGAACTTTTTTATGTTTGAAAATATTGCTAATTTGCCTATGCAGCCGTATTCCCCGTTCAATTCTAAAACTTTTTTGGCTCTTAAAATTTTTCGAAAAAACTAACCACTCACGAGGAAAATTGAAAAAACCGAAAACATGATCATCGTGATAAACCTACAATTTCAATAAAAATCAAAGTGTACGAAAAATTTTAAGAGCCAAAAAAGTTTTAGAATTGAACGGGGAATACGGCCGCATAGGCAAATTAGCAATATTTTCAAACATAAAAAAGTTCAAGGGCAAATAACATCGGGGCCACCTGTATAACAGAGATCCGCTTTTTGGACAACGTCTTAAGTCCCATCAGCAGTTGCTTCTTGGTCTATAACAATGCTGTGCAATACGATACACCTTTCAAAAGATATTTAAAAATAACGTTTAACAATGAAGATTTTTGGCGGCTTATAACATCAAGATGAATCACAATTGACCAATAATTTTTGCACCAAGCTTCATCATTTGAACAGTAGATTCTGTGGTATAAAGGATGTGGAGTCTTTCAGACTCACCCTGTACATATGTAGCACTAATACATCGGATGATTGTAACACTCGCCTTTTGGCTCGTGTTACAAACAGCAGCATTCGATTGGGTTAGTAAATTACCTGTAATATCGTATCGTCTCGATTACAAACGAACCAAATGGCTCTACAAACATCCTCGACGTGAATTGTGTTAATTTTTAAGTCAGCGTTCCATAAAAGCTTCATGGTCTCTCCGAGGTGTTTATAAACCGCTGCAATCATTATTCTAGGGGTTAGACCTGTTCGATCGCCAGGTCCATAGACTGTGGCTAACCTCAGGATGCTATAACGTAGATTCGGAATGTCACTTATTTTCTTTTCGACCTAAAATTAATAGCATATTTATGATGCAGGCTTAAAAAACTAAGTTTTGAAAATTTTTATTTGTTGCGGACGAATTTGTAGTCTTTATTATTATTTTTCATATTTTTCAAAAATTGATGGAAAGGCCTAAACGATTACTACTTTGAAAATAAACCGGCAGACTACTAAATGGTCAGTAGGTACCTAAAATTGTCATTTGCCTTGCCTCAGGTTAACATAAAACAGAAAGCCAGTATTTATACGGGGTGTCCGGAAATAACGATGAAATATTTCGGGGGGTGATTCTGCAGCTCAAAATATGAAAAAAAGTTCCTATAAACATGGGTCCCTGAAGGGGGCGCTCAAAATTCGATTTTGATTTTGTCAATTATTAATTTTTTGCATACTATCTGACATCGATAAGCAACATTAGATTACTTTAGATACTAATTTTTAAAATCCGTTCAGTTTTGTAATTTAATAAAAATCGTTTGATACGCCTAGGAAATGCTAATGGATCTTTAAATCTAATTTTTTCGAAAACGGTTGATCCTACGCTGTTATAACAAGAGAGGCGTTTTTATGTAATTTTAGTCAGGAAACCATATTCCGGTGAGAAATTGTCTAAAAAATAACACGTAAAAAAATTTTAGTGGGGAAAGCTGAAGCCCCCCCCTATTTTCCATGCCCCTGGTTGAATCTGCTTTTGGTTGATACCATAATCTGATGGCGCTTACTGATGTTAGATAATGTGCAAAAAGCCGTCACTGTATCTTAAGCGGTTCCCGATTTATTCTATAAAAACCGAATTTGAGGCGCCCCCTTCAGAAGGCCGTAGCCCCCTTAGGAACGATTTCCGGATACATGTTTATAGGAACTTTTTTGCATATTTTGAGCTGCAGAATCACGCCCAGAAATATTTCATCGTTATTTCCGGACACCCTGTATAAAGATTCGTTTAAGCCTAAAGTGAAACGATGGAAAATGACGACGGTCAGGTCGGCATGTCGCAAAAACCGATCGTATTTCATTCTCCTACTTGACTTGCAGCTGCTGCAGATCACGCATGTAGTGATTGGCCCCTACCATGACTCGGCATTTGCTCTTTTCTAAACTGTACCTACTGCTGCATGTTTTATTTCGTAAATGGACCAATCACGATTGCGCATTTGCTCTTTTCTAAACTGTACCTACTGCTCCATGTTTTATTTCGTAAATGGACCAATCACCATAGCACATTTGTTTCAAAACACAAAACCGCGAAAAAACCGCTAGAAATTTCTGCCATTAATTCAATTTAAAATCAAATGATGCTGTGAAAAACAATTGAAATCTTGACAGTTGCCGACAACAAAACTTTTCATAATGGCTGATTATGGGTTTTCACGTTAATTTTCATCCACAATTTTCACGGCTAGGCAGAAAATTACCTGGTATTTCCATTTTCCTATAAAGCTCCACGGTTCAATAGACCCGTCTTCCTTGTGAGGCACTTTTTCCGAAGAACACAATTTCCCCGAAGACAACTCGATATAGTGCTTCACATTATGTATAGCTGCTTCCTTTGCGCAATTCAGACTTAACGTCAAGATCCCTTCTTCATACACTGGATCAGTTTGGCCGAATTTGGTTTCACCGGCACAGTTTACGACGAAATCCCAAGGATCATCAGAGCTAAACGCAATCGTACATGATTCTAAAATACAGGTAATTACTTTACTTTTACTATAACAAAAGATTTAAATTCACCAGGATTAATTAAGTTGGCACTTTTAAACTCAACAACTGGATCCTGAAAGTGCTTCTGACATTGGTCGTTAAGCCAAGCCACTTGCGGAGGAACTTTGTCAACTACCCTTATTGCACTAGTGAGATCATTCGAGATCAGGAATGAAACCAGATTTCTACCAATGAAGCCGCAACCTGAAAGAATGAGGTTATTTCGGTGAAAAGTGAACAATATTGTAATTACCGCCCAAAATTAGCACTCTTGGCTTTTCCATTTTTTACAAACTTGTGACTTGGGTTAGTACAATGCACTTTTGATAGGAAATTGTTATCACAGGACTGGCACTGCAGTTCATCCGCTTTACGTCATTGCATCGTGTACATTATGGAAGAAAGTAAAGAAGCAACAAGACAAACCACAAGCATTACCACTTTTTAGGTTCTTGGTTGGAGTGAACGTGGTGAACGTGATTCGAATTTTTATTTTGAATAATAACAATAATATATGAAACACACACAGAAAAAGAACTCAGTGGCGTAACAAACAAATGAATGCTAGGAAGCACACAGGAAGTCACGATTCGATTTCCTACGATAGATAATAAAGAAATCGAAATAAAAAACAAAGGAGATCATAGAAGAGATAGAGCTGACAGGTGACAATGGGTGACAAGAGCAAGATAAGTCCGAAGCCTGTCATTTTCATTTCTGAATCTTGATGTTCAAGGAGCAACTGACAGATGGCGCCCTAACTACGTTACGGTATTGGGACTTTTCTGTGTACCCAAGGCGCGGATTTTGAAAATGATGCAACCACAGACGAGAAGGTCGTTTAAGGCACTGGTGGGGGTTTATTTATTTATACGCATGCGTTGATCTTGTGTCATTTCTAGTGCATTTATACGTCATCTGTCAGTACTGTCAACAGAATCTGGGACCTTTCACGTTTACCACGTGCTATTTTAACCTACAATGATGATAAATGACACATAACTGACAGTAGACATTCAAGTAAATTCTGTCGGCGGTCAAAAAATGACTGCGCATACGGCCATACATGGCGTCATTACGTCACGCTTACAGGACCTGTTGAAATTAAAGTAAATTCCGTTCTATTTTTGACTGATTTGTTTCTTCATATATTTCTTTTATTCTTCTTACCAGATTCCCATTCAATCCTAGTTCTCTCATGTGCTCCCACAATCTTCCCATATCTACACTATCAAACGCTGCTTTGAGGTCCACGAACAACGCATACATCTTCCCGTTCTTCTTTTTTATTTTTCTTCTTGCTATATGGTGTAATAGGAACACGTCGTTGTCCATGGTACCTATCCCTATTCTGAAACCTGCCTGGCCATCTAGCAAGCTCTTCTTCTTCCTTTCTAATTCCCCTTTCATTCTTTCCCCTAGTATCATTGCATACAATTTGTACAATAATCAGGGGGGTCTTAAAATACTTTTGTTTTTTTGTTCATTTTCTACTGCAAATATCATTACGGTTTATGGTAAAACTATTTCTCAACAATTCGCCTTTTCGACACATCTGTGCGTCTGCGGAGGCACTACTACTAGGTGCAGATTGATAAAATATGCCTCCGGCTTCTACTATTAAATTCAGTGTACATCGCATTGATGTACACACATAAATATAATGTAGTATATGTACATATATTTCTGCAAACGTAAGTATATAAGTATTCATTTTACCTAAAAATTATGGGTCGGACTAGCGCGATTTTTAATACGGCCATTGCCAACTTGATTTTATTTTTACTTCCGCTAACTTTATCTTATGACTTGCTTTTTTCGCGCAATATTCGCCTCAAATCAGCTCATATGTCTTAAATTATTTAATCAAAAATAAATCCTTTTGTTTTTATTATAATTTTGAACCAATTTATTCCCGGAAAAAGTGCATTTTACTCGAATTAAAATTTAAACATCACCACTTAGTTAGCTCATTTTACTAAGTATACCACATTAATAATAATAATAATAACCCCCTATTAGTCTGCATTTGCTACATGTAAATTGTAGATTAGACAAGTCAAGGGGGAACAATACTTATGTGTATACATATATATTATGAACATATTAAAATTATGTAAAACAAGGGGTTATCTGCTGCATTTACAACATTGCTCAAATTCTTGAAGACTATAAAAACAATTTTGAGTCAGAAATTTATGCAGCTCTCTATTAAAAGGTATCACAGGTAACCTTGTTAGACTACTGGGTAACATATTATAAAATTTTGATGCTGAGTAAATTGGCGATTTCATAAATAGAGAATACTTGGGTCTATCAGCGTAGATGAGTCCTCGATTTCTGGTGCCATACTCATGCATGTCCCCGTTTGTTGTATGTTTATTTTTGTTTACATGCATGTAGCCTAGAAGCTTTTTCAGGTATATTGATACGACTGTTAAAACATTGTGATCGATGAAAGTATTCCTACATGATTGTCTAGATGGTAAGTTAAATATCAGCCGGATGATTCTCTTCTGCGCAACCAGAACTCTATTGATATCACAGGCTCTACCCCACATGAGGATATTATAGGAAATTATTGGGTAGACATAAGCATAATATATAGTGATGATGCTATCGCTACGCAGGGAGTTTTTCAATGAGTTAATTAGATAGAAGCTTCTGTTTAGCCTACTGCAGACATTGTCAATTTGGCTATCCCAAGATAAATACTTGTCAAATTTTACTCCAAGAAAGTTAGCAGCTTCCTTCATATTATACGTGCTTCCATTTAACTGTAGCGTAAGAAGTGATGATTTTCTGTTCTTGCCATGGCACTCCATAATTACAGTTTTATCATTATTAATCATCACGCGGTTGCTGTGGCACCAACTGCGAAACTCGTCAAGGGCTCTTATCACCTTGTCGTGAAGTTCGGGAGTAGTTTTGGCAGATACTACAACAGTCGTGTCGTCTGCATATATGAAAGTTCTGCAACAGGTGAGGTGGTCCGGCATATCATTGACGAACAGCAGAAAAATGAGCGGCCCCAGTATGCTTCCTTGCGGGGTGCCGAGAGTCATAGAATACTCGTTTGACAGCATTCCGCCAACCTTGACCCTGATGCACCGTCCAGTCAGATATGATACTATCCATTTACTAATCGGATCCCTGAGTCCCATTTTTTCAATTTTCTGCGCAACAAATGCTTTATCAATGGAGTCAAAAGCACGCGATAGGTCGAACATGATAGTTATCACAAACTCATTTTAACCTCCCCAACCCCATCACAATTTAAATAAAATGGGAGGTTACTGCAATCACTAAAATTTTCGAATTTGAGATACCACCAGATCTTTACGTTTTGAGGTCTCAGGAACCCAAAAAAGGGGTTTTTAAAATGTGTCTGTGTGTATGATGTTGATTGGGGTGGGGGTGAAATGCGCAAACTGAACAAGGTCAAAGCTATGGTGAAACATGTCCCCCTCAATGCCAAGGAACCTGTCGAAAACCGCAAGTCGATATCTTATTCCGTTCAAAAGTCATTACGACTGGATCGTCTTGAATGGGCCACCCGGTATGTACAAGAAATTTATTTTAATCTTCTATATATGTTTTCCATTTCTTCTATTTTTTGAAATAGAGTCTTCTATGACAGGAGAATGATTTCTGGCAACCCTAAGGGGGTGCGTTGTAAAATTTTCTAAAAATAAAAATCGACTTGTTCAAGCGATTTTTGAAGTCGATTTTTGCTCAATTCCCCGTTGCAGTAGGTGCTTCGTTTTAAATGGAACATCCTGTATAATATAATTTCGCTAAGTACTAATAAACTGTGGTTATGTACCTAGTTGTTTCTTACAAATTCTACTTTTTTCTATCCGTAGAAGAAACTATACGTTCGAAACAAAATTATGAAATTACGAACCGTTCTAGCGCTCAAACGTCAAGTCCTAGAAGAAAAGAGCTACGGAAGCGGCTAAAACCTCCCCATTTGGTGAATGATCCGATCCTACCACCCATAAATTTCAATCCAGCCTCTACCTAAAGTGTTTTGGTAGTTTTTCGAAATTTTAATTACTTATTGGCCAAAGGGCATTAATTTAATTGAATTTTTGAAAACAAAATACGAAGAATCTTCATGTGCTGATAAAACAAATGGTGGTCATGTTTCAAATTTCACAGGCGCCATGCCAAAAAGGCACTTGTTATTGGTCTTTTGCCACCAAAATTAAGTAAATTTTCCTACTTGCTATACCTAAATTTTACTACTGGAATTTTTCAAAATTTTATGATTTTTTGACAAAAAGGCACTAAGTTTGAGGTCATTTTTGGAAACGACATTTGAAAACATTTCATGTTCTGATAGAGAAAATCGGAGTTTATCAGTCAAATTTCAAAGTTGATATGCCAAAATGGCACTAGGCGTTGACCGATGGCCACCAAAATTAAATCAACTCTTAGGCGGTTACTGGTATCCCTACCTACCAAGTTTCAGCCAAATCGATTAAGCAGTTTGGGCTGTAGTGTATTATCTAATGTTGCTTCGAAATTTAGAATTTTTTGATTTTATGCCAGAAAGGCGCCTAGTGTGAATACATTTTTAGACACAGAATTTGAAGACCTTAAGAAAAATTGGTGTTCATTAGTCAAATTTCTTAGTTGATACACCAAAAAGGCACTTGGCGTTTGTAGATTGGCAACAAAATTAACTGGGCTCACCAGAAGGCCAACATTAACCCCCGTTCCAAATTTCATTAAAATCTGTTCGGTAGTTTTCGAGGAATCTTGCTCATATACGTACGTACGTACATACACAGACATTTTTTACAAACCACTTTTTTGTGATCCTGGGACCTTGAAACGTAAAGATCTGGTGTTATCTCAATTTCGAATTTTGGAGTGATTGCAGTAACCTCCCATTTTTATATGGTTGTGGGGAGGTTAAAATGTACAGAACCTTTTTTGTAGCAAATTTCATGGAGAATAATTTTTATAATGAGATGAAAGAGAGATGAAGAGAATAAAACTTTTTCCAGCTTTCCCCGATTTTTTTCCTTATTGTCCCTTACTGACGGCCCTAAAAATGCAAAACAATTGCTTGGAAAAAGAAAAAAGAAAATAAAAATAAAAAAACAAGTTTGGTTCAAAGAAAAATAACGGGTTTTGAGTCATCGAAAAACTTCCGAAGAATTTACAGTGTACCTTAAGCTGTTATTTTTCTTTGACCCAAACGCTTTCTTTTTCATTTTTCCAGGCAACTGTTTTGTATTTTGTGTTAATTTCTTTTCTAGGTGAAGATGGAGTAACACTCCGAAACGCGTCCTAAACAGTATATTGTACATTTTGTAGAACAAGACTTTGAACCTACTCTGTTTAAAAAAAATTTTTGGGTTTAGCCGTCGTTTGATTGGCAAAACCTGCAAGTTTCATAATTTTAGGAGAAAAACCGTTTTTTCAAGGCTCACAAATAGACTTTTTTCAATATTTTTCTAGTCGTCGACATATTCCGTTCAGCATTGGAAGTTTCAAATTTTTGGCCGTTTTTTATGGATACGGAAATATTTAAATAAAGGATTGTTGGAGTAGATGTACATCAACTTTCAGTTTCTTTTTAACCTCCCCACTCCACTCCACCATTTAAAAAAAAAGGGAGGTTACTGCAATCACTAAAATTTTCGAATTCGAGATAAGACCGGATCTATACGTTTTGAGGTCTCAGGAGCCCAAAAAAGTGGTTTTTAAAATGTGTCTGTACGTTCGTAAACACGCCACAGCCCAAACTACTCAACAGATTTAGCTGAAATTTGGTACGTGTGCATGTGATAACCCAACTTAGATCTGAAAAGCTTTTGGAGCCAATCGTGCAACCAGAAATGCCATTTTGGCACATCAACTTTTAAATTTTAAATGCAAACCCCCATTTTTCACGTCACGATAGGAAAGGCCTTCAAATTCTGCTTCTAAAAATGCATTCATTCTTAGTGCCTTTTTGACCAAAAATAAAAAAAAAATAGATTTTTATCGGACTTTAAAATCGCGGTACAGCCCAAGCCCCTGAACCGATTTGGCTGAAATTTTGCACAAGGGGATTGTATTACACGTCGAAGAGGTGAACAAATTTTGGATTCAATCGGCCCACGGAAAGTGCCGTTTTGGCACACCAATTTCGAAATTTAAAATTATTCTCTAATTTACCCATCCAAAACAAGTTTTTGAAAGATTTATTGTCACTATCGAGGTCACCATCAGAAAGGTCTTCAATTTCTGGTTTTAAATGAGACAAAATTGATTCGCATTTAGAACCCTTTGGGTAGAAAAATCGAAATTTTGTAATAACACTGAAACCACTTTATAGCCCAAACTAGTGGATCGATTTGCCCGAAATTTGGTAAATGGAGGTGAGGTGACCCGTTGAAGAGCTGAAAGGCTTTTGGGAGCAATTGGTCAACGGGAAGTGCCATTTAGGCATATCAACTTTAGAATCTTAAACAGAAGTCCCTGAAATCAAAGACCCACGCGTTGGGGAGGTTCCAGCCGCTTCTCTGCTGCCATTTTTTTACTTGAACTTACGGAATACTTTTACAAGAATCGTCCTCGTCGCTGCCGTCTTTACAATCCGATTTGCCGTCGCATCTCAAATCCTCGTGGATACATTTACCGGACCTGCATTTGTAGCTGAAATAGATTTTTTTATATTTTAGCATTAATAACAATAATTAACAGTTACCTTAAGGTTCCGCAATCTGACGTACTCTTCGAATGTTCCCCAACTCAATTGTACCATTATTGACAAATAAACTACTCGGTGGAAAAACTGAAACGAATTCTTTAAAAAATTAGACCAACGTGACCTTAGATTACTTCATAGCCATTGGCCATACTCACCAGCAACAAATAAACAAATTACCCACAATAACGATTTAACGCTGAACATCACTTAAACTAATCTACTTTTAAATGTTACAACTATTTTAGGCGACTCATCGATATTATTTTGCACTTATAATATTGTCAAGTGGAGCAATGTGGGAACGTCTCCCCTACATTTTTCTAATGCGGCGAATGACCGCCGCCCCACCACGGTGCACGGACCGTGGTGGTTACGGTAAGCGTACGGGGGAGCGTTCCAATCAGTGGTTTGAGTGACACCGTCCCCGAGGCACCAATGTAAGTACCCCTAAACCTTTTACCTATTGGGGGGAGTAGACCTTGTTAGAGTTTAAGTTCTTTGGAATAAAGTTTAAGTAATAGAAAACGACCCTAATTTATTCCGATCCGGCACAGTACCACTAAGCTACCCCCCGTAGCTCGCACCTGGGAGACTGGGTCGATTAGGGTTTTAACCCCCAGGCGTGGCACATGGTGGAGGCGCCGTATTTATGTGTATCATTGAACCACCTCAAACCCCACCACCACCCTAGCTAAAATTTTGCGAGGTAACACAGGTCTACTCCCTAATTCACTTGTTGTGTGTATTTTTGCGCATTTTACGGTATAAATATTTAATTTTTTTGTCAGTTTGTAATTTGGCGTATACGTTGGGAAATTACGAGGCACTGTTGCGTCGAAATGTTCGGTTAATCAGTTTGAGCAATTAATCGTCCACAAATGAGCGATTCTGATGAAAATACTGAGGAGGGTAGAGTGACGCGTTATCAGCTTAGAATAAGAAATCAACAAGAGTTCCAAAATTTTGTACCTCCGGCACAGTCCACTCAAGTAGTAGAAAATATTTCGGTGCTAAGTGAGGGAAGTCAGGCCCGTGCGGTTGGGTGCCCATCGGGCGCGTCCCCGGGTGGTGGATAGGGGAATGGCCAGTCCGCTGGTTAGTTACGGCCATACGTGCAGACCTGGGGCTTAAAACCCTCACGTGTCTGTACCAAAGCCGCTACCGCGAACCAACCCCTCTGAGACACCGGGCGCCCTCTCAGAGTAATAGCCTTACCCTCATGCGCCGGGCTCCATGAGGGCGGACCGAACTCCCGGGGTTAACTGGGAATTTCAGACCAGATTTAGGAGGATACCGGAGGCCTCAATGCAGCAAATGGGGTCGGAAGACACCCATAGCTGCTCTGAGACTTAGGGACCTAGCAGCCTGAACAGAGGGACTGGAAGACTGATACTTCTGTTGTCTGTACGGAGGGACAAAAAAAAAAAAAAAATTACCTCGCGGTTGCGATAGGAATAAGCTGATAACTGGACCTATCAGATTTTTGTGACTAGGGACTAATTCTGACTGATGGGACTGAAAAAGACACCGCAGTTGCACAGGTACCGTGACACTGGCAGACCCTCAGGGAATGAGGGCGGACCGAATTCCCGGGGTTAACTGGGAATTTCAGACCAGATTTAAGAGGATACTGGAGGCCTCAATGCGGCAAATGGGGTCGAAAGACACCCATAGCTGCTCTGAGACTTCGGGACCTAGCAGTCTGAACAGAGGGACTGGAAGACTGATACTTCTGTTGTCTGTACGGAGGGAAAAAAATAAAATAAAAAAAATACCTCGCGGTTGCGATAGGGACAGTTTGACAACTGGACCTATCAGACTTTTGTGGCTAGGGACTAATTGTGACTGATGGGACTGAAAAAGACACCATAGTTGCACAGGTACCGTGATACTGGCAGACCCTCAGGGACTGTGGCACCAACAACCAGTTGTGGCTGATGGGGCTGTCCACCAGGAACCATCGGCCACACGGGGGGAAGATGTCTGCAGTCTGTACGGAAGGGTAGTTATAATAGTGCTGCGCAGGACGCTAGGGACTAGTTGTGACTGAAAAAGATACCACAGCTGCACAGGTACCGTAACACTGGCAGACCCTCAGGGACTGTGGCACCAACAACCAGTTGTGGCTGATGGGGCTGTCCACCAAGAACCGTCGGCCACACTGGGGGAAGATGTCTGCAGTTTGTAACATAGAGGGACATAAATTGATACCTCAACTGAACCCTTTAAGGGTACACTTTAAGCTGCTTTCGACACCAAGAAACCAGTTGTATCCGGCAGGGCTGAAAAAGACCTGCCGGTTATAGTGGGTTCGCGGGACGAAGCTTCAACAAACTCCCTAAAGAGCAGAAGTACCCGCCGTGGTATAGCAAAGCGGGGTGGCTTTTCTAGCACCCGATTAACACTATTCAGTTTCTACAGCAGAAGTACTGGGTCTTTGCAGAACCGGGGTTCCTGTAGGAAATGGATAACTGTCACAGTGCGGGCATAATGGACCATGAGGTCTGAATGCAGCGGACCCGTCAGGGAAACGCACCGCAGAACGAAATACGAAATACGAATACGAGGGAACTCAGGACAGTGTAATTCCGGAAAACACGGTGATAGAACAAAATTCACCTGATTTGGTAAACGTTGCGGAAAATCAAGAAAACTCTGACGGATCTTTGAAACGGCGGAGTCCAATACCTGAGGCGCTAGAGCCAAATATTATTATCGAAAATAGAGATAGTCTAAGTAGTTCGTCGTCCGTCCCTTCGGCTAATTTAGAAACCATCCCGTTGCACCACGTAGAAAGAGCGTTGGATACGATCATTCGCGAAGGGTGGACAAATCGCCAAGACGGTAATCCGGTCACCCCTTTTGGGAAAGAACCTCCCCGGCCTAAAGTCCGAAAAAGCATAATGGCGAATACGACAATAGCGGAAGCGTTGAACTTGGCCAGAGATAATTGCAAAACACCCGGGTTCATCTCTCCGGAAACCTTTAACCCGTGCAAAGACAATCCTCACGCGTACGTTGTTAATTACGAGAGAACCGCGACGGCAAATTGTTGGGATGAAAATGTCATGATTGCGTATTTCGGTACTTTTTTGCTTGGGGCGGCCAATAGGTGGTTCCAATTTTTCACAAGGAACCCAAGAAATGGGAATAAGTCATGGACCGATGTCAAAGCGGAATTCATAGCGGAATTCGGGGATCCAAATTGTACCGATTACCTATTGAGAAAATGGGAGGCGGCCGTACAGCAGCCAACAGAGTCAATAAAGTCCTACTTTTACAATTTAAAATTAATAGGCCTCGATTATAAGCCTACTATGAGCGACGAAGAATTTATCCGTAAATTTGAGGGGGGCTTACAGGCCCAAAGCACCGCCAGTAGGGGTGGAACTTACGCAACATAAAAAGGGAGCTGCTGGCCCAAAGCATGACTGCGGGATAAGCTGGACGGGCTACAGTCGTCGAAGGCACCAAAGCACCGAATAATGGAACGAAGTCGTCGCAACGAACTTTCCCAAGAACATAAGGGTTAAAGGAAGGCACCGACGGGAAGTAACATTCATCGGGTTTGATTTTGTTGTTAATTGGTACGATTTGTAGACATTGTCGGAAAAAGGAGGCTGCAAAAACAGGTTCAATCCAACGAGTAACCTCCTCTTTCTTACTGAGTTTAGCTTTTAAGGGCCTTCAGCCTCGACTTGTATTGTATTTGGAACAGGGTGATTCAGGAATTTCAACTAAATGTGGATGTAACTAATTTAGATATATAGATCCCGGGTCGGGATCTTCCCGAGCGGGGGGGGTGTCAAGTGGAGCAATGTGGGAACGTCTCCCCTACATTTTTCTAATGCGGCGAATGACCGCCGCCCCACCACGGTGCACGGACCGTGGTGGTTACGGTAAGCGTACGGGGGAGCGTTCCAATCAGTGGTTTGAGTGACACCGTCCCCGAGGCACCAATGTAAGTACCCCTAAACCTTTTACCTATTGGGGGGAGTAGACCTTGTTAGAGTTTAAGTTCTTTGGAATAAAGTTTAAGTAATAGAAAACGACCCTAATTTATTCCGATCCGGCACAGTACCACTAAGCTACCCCCCGTAGCTCGCACCTGGGAGACTGGGTCGATTAGGGTTTTAACCCCCAGGCGTGGCAATATATACAGGGTGTCTCAGAACGCTCGCACCAAATTCTAATGAAGCATTCAGGATTAAATTCTGAGTCGATCGGCGTTTTTGAAAATTTCCAGGGTGCAATAGTTCTCAAGTTATAAGAGATTTAAGAGGACCAATCAGAATTCAGCTTTGAGTTGCTTCATAAGGTAATTTAATGCTAGATGCACTATTTCCTAGGTAACAAGATACTATCAATGAAAATGTATACTGTGGTATCTTGTTACCTAGGAAATAGTGCATCTAGCATTAAATTACCTTATGAAGCAATTCAGAGCTGAAATCTGATTGGTCCTCCTAAATTTCTTAAAACTCGAAAACTATTGGACCCTCGAAATTTTCAAAAACACGAATCGACTCAAAATTTAATCCTGAATACTCCATTAGAATTTGGTGCGAGCGTTCTGAGACACCCTGTATATATAATATATTTTTTTTGCTATCAAGAGACAGATAGAGAAGAGGTCAGGGAGAATGACCGATCAAGTCGCATGCACTTGATAAGTAAGTAGGTATTTCCAGTTCTGGTGGAATGTACCGCTGGGATTCCCTCTCTGCTTTCTGACGAAAAGATGACCTTAGGATGATTTTGAAAGTGTAATAAATAAAGACCTAACAAAAAAGTGTCACTAGAAATTTTTTCGAGGCATTAATGTTGTTAAGTCTTCAAGTTTTCATTACTGGCGGTTGTATAAAAAGAATTCTTCAGTGCCAAATTCAGCGCCGAAAGAATCTTCGACTCTCTTCTATTCGCTTCTGTTAAGCTCTCCCGACTTTTCTGCTCCTTAATCTCTTTCACTGCATTTTTGAACAGTTTCACGCCCTTCTCATCTTCATATTCGCACTTTTTCGTGTTGAAAACCTTCACCAAATAGTCAGATTTCAAAATCGATTCTTCCAGTCTCGTGTTTTCAAAAACCAGCTCGTAAAGACTTCTTTTCTGGTGCTCAGTTTTCTTCACATTAAGTTCTTCCGAACTTGGAGCAAATTCTTTTACAAAAGTTCCTCTGGAATCGTCCGAAAATCTGTTGAGCACGTTGTATAACACTTCAACTTTTGGTTCTTCTTTTTCCCTGCAGAAATCTTCAGGAATTGCTTCTTCTTTTATTGTGCTCAAAATTGAATTCGCCGAGTATCTGGATCGCATCAGCAAATCAATGTCTTTCATAGACCTGTAAGGAATTTTTGGTTTCTTCAAGTAATTCTGCTGCATTCGTTGGAATTTCTTATTAATCTCATTCGTGCTGCATCTGTGCCTGGAAAGATGTTGGTATTTCGTCTTTAACAGCGTTTCTTCCTCCAGTCGCATATCTCGTTGCATAGCTTTGTACGATAACAATTTATTGATCTCCTCAATTTGCTTCGAGGCAATTTCTAATTCTTCTTTCGCGTTTTTGAGCTGTGGCTTTTCAATTTCTTTCAGTTTCTCGATCAGTTTCATGCAAGAATTCTTTTTGGTGGACGGTTTTGGTTTCGGTGGAGGCTCCAAAGCATTCTTCGTTGTGAATTTCGAGAAATTAAAGCCTTTTCTTAAAATTCCTTTGCCTTTAGTTTCCACTTGCTGGGGGTTTTCTATGCGAGTGTTTCTCCGTTTGGGATTTTTTTTTATTCCGTCGACTTTGATGAAGCTCTCCAGCGGTTGGTCTTTTTGTATACATTTTGCTTCCAGATGGTACATTTTTCCAAAATTTTTGACAAAAGTGTCAAGTGTCAAGTACGACGGTGGTTTCATTATTTTAGATTCATGGAAAAATTTTATTATTTTCAGTTATTTTATTATAAGCTTCAAAATCTTTATCTTGTTGCAGGCGAATAAGTAGGAAATTGAAATGACTCTATTATTGAGTATGTAACTTTTGATTGATTTGTGTCTCACTCGCTCGCTCGCTCACCTTGTCCAGGCGATGACTTGAGTAGTTAAAATATCAAACTAAGACTTAAGCTGGTTCTACACTGTAGCAAAACACTTTCTACATCAAAGTTATACAAAATTTGTTAAGGAGAGAGAAGAAAAATCGTAATTTACATAGTCTTTTTTTGCTATAATATAACTTTATCGTCGTATTCACAATATTTATAAAAGACTCATATTCTAAAGGACTCCGGGAGGGGCAATGTTAATCAGGAGCTGCCCCTGCATCCTTCTAAAATATAATTCGAGTTTATACGTTTAATTAATTTTCACCCGCTTACTTCCAATTGAGGACCTTTTGAAATTAAAGTAGTTTTTAAGGGAATTTAGTCCAATAAGGACCAGCCCTTTGCAAATTTTGTTAGGTAACGATTCAATCATGGGTTGGACTTTACATCCTAATTCACAGTTTCTCTTTTTTTTTGTTAAATTTTACCCTATCGAATTTTTCATCCCGTCACAATTTTTCGCCTCTTTAAAAGCTAATTTTACATAATCGACGTAATTCTTTTGTCTAATTCGGAGATTTTACTTAAATGGTTGTAAAATAGCACCCTAATTTTGCTCTATTTTTCTTGTTACGCAGGCAATGCTGGAATAGAATAAATATTGCAATGAAAGAAATTTTTTTTCATAATCCCGTCCAAAAAATTCTATTTTTCCCACCAATTTCAGTTTTTCAGTTAGGAAATTCATCATACTTCCGCACTAGTGCGAAAATGTAATTACACTGCGAAAAGTGAATTCATATCCGCACTAGTATGAAATTTAATTATTACTGATCTAAAGATTATTTCGTTAAGTTTTAGTGCCGTAGCAGAATGCGGAGGTACTCTTGTCTTAGCTTATTCGCTCGCTCGCTCGCTCGCTCGCTCGATCGCTCCTCAGTCTGTCCGTCGGATAACTTGAGAACGGATCGAGATATCGAGCTGAAACTTGGTAGGCAGCTTCGTCTCCCGAAAAGTAAGGCGAGGATTGCTTTTGGGCCATATCGGACCAAGGGGGTGGGAGCTAGGGGTGAAAAACCGAAAAACTACTAATTGCAATAACTCGAGAACTAGTGGAGATATCTTGCTGAAAATTAGTATGCACGTTCGACCTTCAAGTCTGTTGAAAGTGAGGGGGTGCCAATTTCGGGGGATGAAATTCAGGGGATGAAAACCACAAAAAATATGATAACTCCGCAAGGGTTGCACGCAGCTGTCGGAAACTCAACGTACACACATATATCGGTGAAATCTTGTGGGGGATGCGTTTTTTCGTAAAATCGAACAAATGGGGTGGAAATTAGGGGTAGCAACTCGAAATTCCGCTTAATAAGTACTAGTCGAAATTGGCGTCATTCGATAGCTTTCCATTAATTATTCAAAAAAGGTGTCATTCATATTTTGCGAAAAACCACCCTTATAGGCGCTACGAGCCCTAACATGCAGAAACACAAAAATACGAGAACTCAAAAACTACTCAACGTATCAAGGCAGAATTTGGTTTGTGAATTTCCAGTGACATTATAGGTGGATGGACAAATTTTCTAAAATATCTAACAAAGGGGATGAAATTTAAGGGTTGAAACTTGAAATTTCTTCAAGTAAATGGTAGCCTAAAATTACGGGGTTCGATAGATTTCGGTCAACTATTGAAAAAAGGTCTTATGAGTTTTCAATCTAAAACCAACCCCTGGGCCATTAACCACCCCTAACTCTTTGCAAGTCGATAATTATATTTTATTTATTTTTTCTGAAACCCTATTGGTTTATTTATGAACAACTGAAGTCAGTAAATACGCAAGGAGTCATGTCACACCGGAAAAATAAACTCACCCCTGTAAATCATAAAGGGGTGAAATCATGAGGTGTTGAAAACATGAATCTACAAATTACCTTAATTTTTAAACGAATTGGGTTAGGGTGGTGAAATTGAAAACACAACTTCCTTTAGGGCATGTGGGGGTGGTGAAATAGGGGGTTGGAGTTTAGGGGTTGAAACGTCCATAAAGCCCTGTAATTTGACACAGAGAAGCAATATCTTCTGCGAAACTGTGACATCTTACACACTGCATCTTCGAGAAGGGAAGATCGAATTTTAGGAGAAAATTATCGAAGGGGATGAAAGTTAGGGGTGGAAACTCGAATTTTCAATGAAGAATGTATAGTTGAAAATATTACCATTCGATAGCTTTCTATTGATGGTACAAAAAAGGTCTTATTCATCATTCGCGAAAAACGACCCTTAAAGGCGGTACAACCCCCTAACATGCCGAAACAAAAAAATGCGAGAACTCAAAAACTGCTCAACGTATCAGGGCTAAATTTGATGTGGTAATTTACAGCGCCACTGTAGGCGGATGGGCAAATTTTCATTAATATCTAACAAGGGGGATGAAATTTAAGGGTTGAAACTGGAAATTTTTTCATGTAAGTGGTGGAATAAAATTATGGGGTTCAATAGATTTCGGTCAACCATTGAAAAAAGTCTTATGAGTCTTCATCCTAAAACCAACCCCTACGCTACTAACAACCCCTAAGCCCTAGCAAGCGGAGTAAATATATTTCATTTATTTTTTTTTTGCTTTCTTCTAATTTGTTATTAATTTAAAGTGATTTTCATTAATTTTTGACCCATCCACAATTTTTCAACCCCTTTCATGATATGTGAACCCTCAAAGAGCAAAATTTACCCAGACCGCTTCTTTTTCGGGTGATTTCCGCTGGTTAATTTTGTAAAATTCGCGCAGTTTTGCCTTATGAATTGTTCTTGCCTTTTTCACTTTTTCGACCCCTTCGCAATGTTTCAACCCCCAAAAGTCAAATTTGCATAATTGGCTTATTTTCGTGTTATTTTCTGTAATTCTACTTAATTACGATTAATTCTCATCCCTTTTAACTTTTCATCCCCCTTTACAATTTTTCAACCCCCTAAGTGTTTATTTTGCAAAATTCACATAATTTAGTTTTCCTTCGGTAATAAATTGAACTCAATTGGATTATGTTTATCTTTTTCACTTTTCCAACCCCCTTCGCAACATTTCAACCCCCAAAATCTAAATTTGCATAATTGGTTTACTTTCGTGTTATTTTCTGTAATTCTGCTTAATTACGATTAATTCTCATCCACTTTGACGTTTCATCCCCCTTTACAATTTTTCAACCCCCTAGGTGTTAGTTTTGCCAAATTCGGATATTTTCGTTTTTCTTCTGTAATAAATTGAACCCATTTGGATGATGATTAAATTTTTCACTTTTTTCATCCCCCTTCGCAATGTTTCAAGTCTTCAAATGCTAAATTTACATAATTGGGTTAATTTGGTGTTATTTTTCGTAATTTTACTTAGCCACGGTTAATCCTGATACCTTTTGATTTTTCATCCACCTTTACGATTTTTCAACCCCCTAAGTGCTAATTTTGCAAAATTCGCATAATTTCGTTTTTCGACGGTTATAAAATTGAACGCATTTGGGATTCAGTTTACCTTTTACAATTTTTCAGTTTCCTTCGCAATAGGTAGGTATAAGTGCTTATTTCAACCCCCACAAAAGTTTTAATTGCATAATTTGGTTATTTTAGTGTTTTATTTCGTAATTCTACTTAATCCACACTTCATTTTCATTCCTCTTGACTTTTCATCACCTTTTTTCATTACCTTGGACTTCTCATTCCCTTTTTCAACCCCCTTAGTGCTAATTCTACATACCTACTTCGCAAATATGATGTTTTTTTGTTAACTCTCTACTGTTTAATTATGTACGGCCAATTTTCATAATTTCGTCTTTTAAACACCACTGTGCGTCTGCGGAGGCACTACTACTAGGTGCAGATTTATAAAATCTGCACCCGACTCCACCAGTAAATTCAGCTCGCCCCTACATACACATTAACAAGGTAAACATCTACAGGGACACACATCGCATTGATATACATCTTTCGTTGGCTTTTTTGAATCGCATTCGGCAACAAACGTATCTACGGAATTATACTTCACTTATCTTCGAGGAACCGCATCAAATTACGGTGCAAACGGCTATAAGTCTGTTTATTTTTTATCGTACTGTCAGAAAAGCCAACGGAAGATGTATATCAATGAATCAATGCGATGTATATCTCGGTAGACGTTTATCAAGTTAATGTGTATGTAGGGGCGGCTGGTCTTACTGGTGGAATCGGGTGCAGATTTTATCAATCTGCACCTAGTAGTAGTGCCTCCGCAGACGCACAGATGTGTCAAAAAAGCGGAATATTAAAAATTTCTTGTTGAAAATCATCCAATTAATCCAATTATACATTTAAAAGCTTTTGTGTGGGTTGAAATACCTACTTATACCTACCTATTGCGAAGAAAACTTGAAAATTGAAAAAGGTAAGCTGAATTCTAAATGAGTTCAATTTATTACCGACGAAAAACGAAATTACGCGAATTTTGCAATATTAACACATAGGGGATTCTAAAATCGTAAAGGGGGATGAAAAGTCAAAGGGTATAAAAATTAACTGTAGGTAAGTAGAATTACAGAAAATAGCAGGAAAATAACCCAATTATGCAAATTTAGGGTTTTGGGGTGTCGAAATATTCCGAAGGGGGTCGAGAAATTGAAAGTAAAAAAATATAAACTAAATGAGTAAAATTTATTACCCCGGAAGGACAATATTGCGCTAATTTTACAAAATTAATGCTCGCGGATTGAAAAATTATGAAGGGAAATGAAAAGTCAAGGGGGGTGAAAATTAACTGTAGTTAAGTAGAACTAGCGAAAATTACACGAAAAAGAGGGTTTTGAGGGTGTTGTGGGTGAAGCACATACAAATAATTACTCCGCTTGCCAAGGGTAGGAGTTGTCAGTAGCCTAGGTGTTGGTATTAGATTGAAGACTCGTAAGACTTTTTTCAATGGTTGACGGATATCTATCAAACCTCATAATTATATTTTACCATTTACCTGAAAAATTTCACAGTTTCAACCCCTAAACTTTATCTCCTTTCCCTTGTGAGATCATAATGAAAATTTGCCCAGCCGCCCACAGTGTCACTGTAAATTGACACACCAAATTCAGCCTGCATAAGTTGAGTAGTTTTTGATTTTTCGTATTTTTGTGTTTCTGCATGTTCGGGGTTGTAGCGCCTTTAAGGGAGGTTTTATTGCACCACTTTATGATTGCAGGGGTTTATTTCTAACTTGTGTGTCGGGTTCCAGACCTCAACGTGCAACATATTTGAGTGGTTTTCGTATTTTTGTGATTTTCAATCCCCAAATTTCATCCCCCAAAATTAACACCCCTTCACCTTTAACAGACTTGATGGTAGAACTCGAAAACCAAGTTTCAGTAAGATACCTCCACTCGGTTTCGAGTTATACAATTAATAATTTTTCGCTCCCGGGAAAAAAATCTCGCACTCTCGCGCTTCTACTGCGAACGCTGCCTAAACGCTTGGAGATGGATTAAAATCATATAAGGAAAAAATGTCGACAAGGAATAGACCTACAAAAAACCGCTACAGCATATAAATATCTGTTACGGCTAGTCGACAATAAGCGACCGAAGCCATTTTCGTCAAAAATTAAAACACAAAAACGATCACGGTGGGCTACCCATCGTATATAGCTATAGGCCGTCGCGGACTTTTTTGTAGATCTTTTCAATGCCGACAATTCCTCCTCTTAAACTTTTGATCTATCTTCAACCGTTGAGGCAGCGTCCGCGATCAAACGTCGAAAATTGAAATTTCTTTCGGTTTTTCATCTGTAACTTCAACTACTATTTTCGGGGTATACACCTGTGTACAAAATTTCAGCTCGATATCTGCTTTCGTTCTCAAGTTATGCGACGGACAGCGTAGACGGACGAGCCGCCGAGCGAGCGATTTCACTGACACTACAGTACCTCCGCATTCTGCTACGGCACTAAAATTATAGTTTCCAAACAGTTATTTATATAACAAGTGGGAAAAGCATATCATTTCCTTACGCGTCTGATTATTGCAGAACGAGGCAAAACCGAGTTCTGTAAACACACAAGTAAGGAAATGATGCATTTTTCATAATCCCGATCGAAACGTTCAAAACATATAATTGTCATAATTCTTTACCTGTACAATCAATCTGCGCCTAGTAGCAGTACCGTCGCCAAAATTGGCTTTTCAAAAATCTCTCCAACATAGGCTTTTTCGATAGAGCGTCAAAATACACAATGCAATTTCTGTCATTTTAACATTAAACAGTGCTGTAACATCGATGTTAAACACCCACTTACTCCGCTTGCTAGAGCTTAGGGGTTGTTAGTAGCCTAGGGTTGAAGTCTCATAAAACCTTTTTACAAAAGTTTCCAGTTTCAACCCTTAATAAAAATTTGCCTATCCGTCTAGTGTCGCTGTAAATTAACACGCCAAATTCAGCTTTGATACCTTGAGCAGTTTTTGAGTTCTCACATTTTTGTGTTTCGGCATGTTACGAATTGTACCGGCTTTCAATAGAAGGCTATCGAATGGTATGTACTAATTTCAACCCTACAATATTCAGTGACAATTCGAGTTTCCACCCTTAAATTTCATCCTCTTCGATAAAGGACCGCACACTTTTCTTATGGAAATTGGGGGTTAGATTTTTTTGACAAAAATATATGTTGTAGAGCACGTCTTCCTGAGTAATTGTTACCAATTACCCTTTCACAGAAGATTCTGTTTCTCTGTGTCAAATTACAGGGCTTCATGAACGTTTCAACCCCTACACTCCAACCCCCTATTTCACCACCCCCACAAGCTCTAAAGAAAGTTATATCTTCAAATCTTCAACAAAAAATTCACGTTAACATCCAATACAATTTCTATTGGGACATCACAATCAATACTCTTCACAATTCAGAACAACCAAAAGCAATAGATTACAACATGATTGGAATTTTCCAATAGAAAACAATTGAAATCAAAAACAGGATTCAACCTGTTTCCAACAAGACCAAATAAGCTCCAATATAAATAGAACAACAAAATTTTGGTTCTAATGTATTGTTTCCTAACAGACATTTGACAGGAAAGATACAGCAATATAAATTATCAATAATAATACGACGAGTAGTCTCTTGATTGCCGCGGGTATTGACGTCCGAATGGTTGTCAACTACGAGTCAAAATGGTAGATTTTTTTAGGCTAAAAAGAGGACGAGAGCTCACTCGAGTCCTCTTTGGCCGAAAAAAATCTACCATTTGACAAGTAGTGCATCCATGAGGACTCAACAAGGCAACCAAGAGACTACGAATCGTATTTTGTAAATTATTTTATAAATGAAAGTATTGAGTAAGTAGTGTCAAGTTGACATTGTAGTATTATCACTGTAATCAGGATTTGATTGGTTACTGGTATACTAAATGCTGTTTTGGATTGGTTCAATACTTAATGTATAAAATAATCATTGATAGCATCTTGTTACATACCTAGAAAATAGTGCATCTAACATAACATTAAAATAACCTTATGAGAAGCAATTCAAAGCTGAAATCTGATTGGTTCTCTTAAATTTCGTATATTATTATTATAGAAGAATTGAACCCTGGATATTTTCAAAAACGCAGATCGACTCAGCATTTAATCCTGAATTCTCCACAGAATTTGGTGCGAGCGTTCTGAGACACCCTATGTACAAATTTATGTTTGATTTTGTTAATTTTCTTTGAATTCACAATTTATTCTTCGGAAAAGAATAGAAAATTGTATTCCTCATGTGCTCCCAGCGCATCCACCAATCTTATCCACTCGGCATATCCCAGCGTGGTTTTCGAAATTTCCAAACAGCAGTCGTGCGCACTTGGTTATTTGTTTAGCATCCTCGTCACAAGCCGAGGAGATGGGATGAAAAATCAATACGAAAGATGTAGGGCTGTAGTTCGGCCAGATGAAAACTTGCCCCCGAATTTAGTAAAATGCTTAAAGTTAGAAGTAGTGAGAGTGCTTTAGACGACCGCGTCAAGTGAATATGTTAAGTACAAACCACAACATTCTGTTTAAGGCAACAATCCTTGCATTATGCGTCATATCCTTCGTACACGTCTTTTTGTTCCCTCTGTACGATATCAGCACCGGCCGGAATCCCACCAAACTCTACGTGGACTTCGAACAATCTCTGTGCAACACCAATATAAAGAATAAAAAACCGTGGAAGCGCAGTCAATGCCCCCAGTATGGGATCGTGACGACGATGCAAGGGGGGAGGTTGGGGAACCAAATGTGGGAGTACGCCTCTGTGTGGGCTTTGGCTCGCAGGACGGGTTTGGAGCCCTACGTGCCCCGCTGCATTCGCCTAAAGTTGGATCAAGTTTTTGAGGCTCTTTCTGTGCCCACTTTTGAGGAGATCTCCCATTGTCCAGTGCAACTCAACCGTTTCGTTAGATCGTTAGACACGTGGAACTTCACGAACCAAAGCATCGTCTTACCTCGATACTCTATTCAACCAGAACTGGTAGTAACATGGGTCCAAGATATCGTTCAAGAATTTTCTATCAAAAAAAAACTGTTAGAAAAAAGCCAACAATTTCTTCATTTAGCGTCGAAAAATAGGACCAATCCCATCTTCGTGGGTATCCACGTCAGAAGAACGGATTACATCGGTTATTTAATGCGGAAACAAGCAGCTTCCCCTGCCGGTTTAACTTTCTTCAAAAAAGCGATGAAATATTTTCAAAACAAGCACGGAAATGTCGTTTTTGTAGTGGTCAGTGATGATCCCGTATGGTGCTGGAAAAAATTCCGGAAAAGTAACGTTTACATTACTGGCAAGGATAGCCGCAATTCTCCTGCGCTAGACCTGGCAATTTTGGCATCTTGCAATCACTCGATTTTTGACTATGGAACTTTTGGCGAATGGGGGGCTATTTTAGCCGGTGGCGAAACAATTTACTACAATTTAACTCATCACTCCTCCCAGAGACTAGGACAACTTTTGGACAACTGGCGTACGATTTAAATGTATTTTTTGGCCTAAATTGCTCTGACTGAATCAGATTAATTATTTTTGTAAAATTATGATGGATAAATAGACTGCACCTAATTTTTATTACTGTAAATAATATAAATGTTGTACATATTATATAAACTGTTACTTCTAAGGCTATTGTGAGATTCTGTGCCAATATTTGAATGCCCTTCACAATAATTACCTACTTTCGGTTATAACGACACCTTTCTGCAATCTGTGATCTTTTACTATTGTTTATAAACAATGATCTATGTGCCAAAATTATAACTGTGTGCGACCTGACAGTATTAACGGTAAAAATGTATAAAATCTATCTTTGTATAAATTTAAATGTTCTGTGATATTTGTATGTTATGAACACAATATACAATCATAAAGGATTATTTACTTGTAGATAAAAATTAAAGATGTCTTTATTTATAAATAGTCACTATTTATTTACAGTTATAAAATATCTCTAATAAATAAATGGTATAATAGACATTATTGTTTTTTATAAGTATAATTGAGCAGCAGATAATAAATTTTAGATACAGTCGGGGACTTTGAAAATGTCCGTCCCATAGCGAATATTCACTTGGTCGACTATATCGTTGTTTGTCGACCTGTCAATCAAATTGCAGCGATGCAGTCGACCAAGTGACTTGTCGCGATGGGGTGGGCATTTTCAAAGTCCCCAACTGTACCTACTTAATGGTTTCTTCACTTATTCATGCGGTTGTGCCTTTCTGCGCGTCGTGCCCAAACATCGCCTTCATGCGATATGGGCATCATTTCCACTCTCGTAGAATATACTATCCTCCATTTATACTCACTACCGCTATACGTAATTTTAGCATTAAAAACTACATTTCGTATTCAACATTAATTATTTTTACGGTAACAAATTAGGCAAAATTAAAATATATCGGTTTTGATAACATTGCTGTAAAGTGGATGGAAAGCTATTTACTGGGAAGACGGCAAAATGTTATTATAAACGACGTTCAGTCAATGCTACAACCAACTAGATCTGGTGTTCCGCAGGGAAGTGTATTTGGGCCTATATTATATTTTCAATATATACGTTCGATCTTCCAAACTGTATACAGTTCAGCAAAATACACATGTATGCAGAAGATATCCAACTGTACATCTCCTCCGAAATTGACAATATTGCTGACAATCTTGAAGAGCTTGACTCTGATCTCTGTGCTGTCTTGAAATACTCATGGATTTTTGTTATTTGATAAACATGTTGAAAATATTTATAAAGCTTCTATGCAAAAGTTAAGCAATCTTTATAAGCTTAGGGAGCATATAAACAGGTCTACGAAGCTAAATCTTGTTAAATCACTTATTTATCCTAACATAGACTACTGCGCTTTGGTGTTTTACTACTTCTTAACCGAATAGAATCAGCAAAAACTTGAAAGAATCCAGAACGCCTGCATAAGATTTGTTTGCAGTGTGCCCCCGAGGGAGCATATTACACCATATAGAGTGTCACTTCAGGAACAGAACATTGGAAGTCGAATTTTGTATCTATCCGCAAATTTCTTATTTAATGTCTTACAGCATAAATCACCTTTTTATTTGTTTGAACTTCTATCGAAACGATCAGATTCACATTCGGTTAATATAAGGGTCAATTCTTACACAGTACCCCATCATCTGACAAACAAATTTGAAGGATGCTTTTCATACGTAGCGCCATTCATACTTAACCAGTTCTTGCTATATTTGGATCTCCCAGTTAATCAATTCAAAAACAAAATCTAGGGGTCATTAAAAGATATCCATTAAATTTTATTTGTATAGGTACGTCATGTTTAAGAATTTGCCGCACATATTCATCATTCGCTCGTCATGTCTATTTCTTTCCATTCTTTTGTTATTATGTAATTATTAAGGAAAACTCTAATGTTTATAAATTTAAATTTAAACTTATGTTATTTACATTGTCGAATAACCATCAGAATAATTTTTGCTTTTGTCAGGAAGCGGTGGAAGATAGTTAATAGGTACTAACCGCTTCCCATTGCATGTAAACTCTATACTATAGAAATTATGTGCAATAAACTTTATTATTATTATTATTATTATTATGTTTACCCTTTTCACAAATTTTTTGAAAATTGATTAATTGATGTTATGTGTGACAATTACTGAAGGAATTGAGGATTCCTTAGAATTTTAAGAATAATTACCGAACAAATATTAACACACGAAAAAATTGGTTTGATTCTGGAGTCGAAAACTGCATAGGCACCAGTAGATATACTATGCCGATTCTAGCCCACCTAAGCGGTAATTGACCTGAGTAATACCTCGTCGTTACGAAATCATGGTCACGTGACCCCGAGGCGAATCACGTCATTTTTTCGCTTTTGACCACGCGATCGCGACCCACTACGTCATCGTGACGTCACGTCGCACCTGCAGGTCCCGACCTCCAAAAATTCGGGCTTCCGGACCCGACCGCGGTCCCCCGATTTCGGGGGTCCTGGATCCCGGGATCGACCGCCCGATTCCAAAATGTTTTATCGTCGTGCCATACGCGTGCCGTCTCGACTGTAATAATAATAATAGTTTGAAACTAGATACCTAGCTCTCCACCGATAAGGATAACGACCAAGAAAAACATGGATCAGATAAATTTATTTATTTACAAATTTTTCATTTACATTAAATTACATTACATTATATACATTATATTCATTATATACATAGGTACACACATACATCATTACGTAGGTACATAAATAAATAGATAAATACATAAGAACAACTAAGTAAATTCTTGAGCGTAAATTATCATCTATGAGTTTTCAATCAATCAAAATCATCATCCCTTTCCATTATTGAGAAATGCCCCCACGGTAAGGTATTGAAGGAATTACTCAACAAATAGCGCTTATCGTCGTGAGCGTTTAATGCTATCTTTGTTTGTGTAATTGTGTTTACATTATGCCGTTGCGATTTTATAAAATTTTGGTGGACCAATTTTTCTTTTTCGGACGTTAAACACTCTACATATGGTCCGGGGGCTCGTGACCGAAAACTTACGTCATAAGGTACAGAAGGTTTGACTTCCCCATTTGATGTGCATTTTGAAGCTAATTTAAAAAACCCGTGTCCTACGCCTGGGACCGGGGGCGTTTGGCAGCAATAAACATTTTAAATTTCGAAAAAGGGCCAAAATTTACGTCATAAGGTACATAAAAAGTTTGAGCGGCGTTACATGTGGAACGGCCCCCTTGAGTCAAAAAGCCGTCGTAAGATAAAATATTTGGGGGCTTTTCATCCATAAGACAACTTTGAAATTTCGAAAAAGGACCAAAATTTACGTCATAAGGTACATGAAAATTTTTTTGAGTAACTTGTAGGCCATTCTACTCAAGTTATGAAACCACTTCGTAAGACAAAAATTTTGTGGGTTAAAGGCTTTCAAGATAATTTTTTTGAAAAAAGGACCAAAATTTACGTCATAAGGTACATAAAAATTTTGAGGGGCGTTACATGTGGAACGGCCCCCTTGAGTCAAAAAGCCGTCGTAAGATAAAATATTTGGGGGCTTTTCATCCATAAGACAACTTTGAAATTTCGAAAAAGGACCAAAATTTACGTCATAAGGTACATGAAAATTTTTTTCAGCAACTTGTCGGCCATTATACTCAAGTTATGAAACCGCTTCGTAAGACAAAAATTTTGTGGGTCAAATGCTTTCAAGATAATTTTTTTGAAAAAAGGGCGAAAAATTACGTCATTTGGTACATAAGAAATATTAGCGGTAAAATGTGTGGAAATATATCCCAAATTCAGAAATCCATTGTAATACAAAATTTTCGGGGTCTTTTCATCCGTAAGACGAACTTGAAATTTCGAAAAAGGACCAAATTTTACGTCATAAGGTACATGAAAAATTTTTTTTTTATTTCGTTGCTCATAATACCCGATTTAAGAAACCGCTTCGTAAGACAAACATTTTGTGGGCTAAGTTGCTTTAAGACAACAGTTTTCGAAAAAGGGCCTGAAATTTACGCCATCAGGTACATGAAAAATTGAAACGGCATTATGTGTGGAAACAACCCTCGAGATCACAGATACCTCGTAAGGCAAAGTATTGGGGGGCTTTTTGGCGTTAAGACAAATTTGCAAATTGGAAAAAGGGCAAAAATGCAGATGCATGGCAAAGATGCAGAATTCTTCGAGATAACTCTGATCCACAGGCAGTTTTGTGACGTTTTGGAAGAGTCTGCAAATCCATTTAGCAAGTTACTTCAAGACAACGTACTTTGCAATATCGGAACTGGCAAAGCTGCAAGTGAAAGAACCAAAGAGTATTTACTAAATACCACCGAAAAAAGAGAGCAGCTAAGAACTACATTTATTGACGAGTGCAGACCAGGACACTGAGAGGTTTAATAGAGAAATAAAGAGGCAAGCTATTCACAATTTTGAGACAGAAGGAGTAAAAGTGAAGCTACGTACCAAAGATAAGAAAGTTAAGGAAATAGGGCTCACCTGTGGAATATTTGGCAGAATGTGTTGTTTAGTCATCGAAAAAAAATTAGACTTAGAGGCAGTATTACAGTACTTCCTAACACCGATACCTCTGTCTTTAGTTAATGTAGATATGACTATCAGAAAGTTGGACAAATCTCAGTTACTGAGGCACTTGGAGAAATCAATTTCATCGGAAGAAGCGCCCAAGGCGGTCTGTGAGGTAATCGATGCCATGTTTTTTCTTCATATCCTACCAACGGCACTTCCGGAAACATACGGAGAACTCTCTTCATACGTCCTGCGAAAATTATGTTCAAGCAAAGCAACTCGAATCGATGTGATCTTTGACCAGTACAAGAGCCCTTCTATAAAAGATTCAGAAAGAACAAGAAGAGATGGCAACTTACCCAGTTCGCAAGATTTTTATATTCAAGGGCCCCATCAGAAGAAACCAAGAAATTTCCATAAAGCTTTGGATAATGAAAGCTTCCTTCAAAAGGTCTTTGACATTATTTCTTGCAAAGGATTGGCAGCGAGAAGAGCAAAAGAAAATTCTAAGGAATAAGACGTTGTTTTTTTCGCAAGACAATAAGTGTTTTCAGAACCAATACGGAATTACATTGCGAAAACATCTTCAAGGAGGATTCTCATCGAAAGGCAGCCGACTCGAATCAGAAGGTTATAATAATAAGAAAAAAAAGAAGAAAAACTGACGTTTTGATTATATTCCTGAGTAATATTTATAGATCGAAAGAGATTAAACCCTTTCACATGCTGTGGCTTGATTTTGGAGCAGGTAAACACAGACGATTTATTAACGCCTCACTACTATCGCAAAAGCTTGGATCAGATATTTGTAAGTCTTTACTTGGATTGCATACCTTCACATTCCGATTATACCGCAGCTTTCTCGCATAAAGGAAAAATTCGACCATTTAATCTATTGTCTAAATCAATAAAAGCATTCTCCGCACTTGGATCTTCCTCTGAAGTATCTGATGAAATGGTAGCTTTACTGGAAGAATTTACTTGTGAAGTTTATGGCCAAAGAAAGTGCAAGTTTGTGAACAAAGCCAGACGTCGGTTGTTTTATAATTGGAATAAACCAAAATGTGTTTCTAAACCCTTTTCGGGAATTAAAAGAATTGATCCCACACTTTTGCCACCATGTAAGTCTGTTTTACATAACAAAATCTTGCTGTGTAATTTCATTTGTTGCATCTGGAATAATGCCAACACCGCCAATCCTCTACAAGACTTGGAGCCAGAAAGTAATGGATGGAAAATGACTCAAAATGGTCTTCATCCAAAATGCAATAGAGCACATATTCCAGAAGGTTTTTTTTACTCGAAGACGTAGAAGTTGTAGGAGTAGAAGACGCTCAAAATTCTGATGTAGAACATGATGTGTCCGAGGATTCCGACGACAGCTCGGATGTGGAATTTTGAGTTGCTAATACTAATGTTATTAACATTTTTGTATATTTAAATAAGTAAAACCTTTTTGCATTTTCAAACGATGCATTAGTGACTTCAAGGGCTTTTCGACCTAGCCCTCTATTATTTTCTCCTGAACAATAAATATAATTAATGTACCCTTCTCCAAAATACGTTGCCTTACAACGATTTACCCACAAAATTTTTGTTTACGAAGCGGATTCATAAATTAGGTATAATCGCCGACAAATCTTTGAAAAAGTAAATTTTTGCCCTTTTTCCAATTTGCAAATTTGTCTTAACGCCAATAAGCCCCCTAATATTTTGTCTTACGAGGTATCTGTGATCTCGAGGGTTGTTTCCACACATAATGCCGTTTCAATTTTTCATGTACCTGATTGCGTAAATTTCGGGCCCTTTTTCAAAAACTGTTGTCTTAAAGCAACTTAGCCCACAAAATTTTTGTCTTACGAAGCGGTTTCTTAAATCGGGTATTATGAGCAACGAAATAAAAAAAAATTTGTCATGTACCTTATGACGTAAAATTTGGTCCTTTTTCGAAATTTCAAGTTCGTCTTACGGATGAAAAGACCCAGAAAATTTTGTATTACAATGGATTTCTGAATTTGGGATATATTTCCACACATTTTACCGCTAATATTTGTTATGTACCAAATGACGTAATGTTTAACCCATTTTTCAAAAAAATTATCTTGAAAGCATTTGACCCACAAAAGTTTTTTGTCTTACGAAGCGGTTTCATAACTTGAGTATAGTGGCCGACAAGTTGCTGAAAAAAATTTTCATGTACCTTATGACGTAAATTTTGGTCCTTTTTCGAAATATCAAAGTTGTCTTATTGATGAAAGGCCCCCAAATATTTTATCTTACGACGGCTTTTTGACTCAAGGGGGCCGTTCCACATGTAACGCCGCTCAAACTTTTTATGTACCTTATGACGTAAATGTTGGCCCTTTTTTCAAAAAATTGTCTTGAAAGCCTTTGACCCACAAAATCTTTGTCTTACGAAGCGGTTTCATAACTTGAATATGATGGCCTACAAGTTACTCAAAAAAATTTTCATGTACCTTATGACGTAAATTTTGGTCCTTTTTCGAAATTTCAAAGTTGTCTTATGGATGAAAAGCCCCCAAATAATTTATCTTACGACGGCTTTTTGACTCAAGGGGGCCGTTCCACATGTAACGCCCCTCAAAATTTTTATGTACTTTATGACGTAAATTTTGGTCCTTTTTTCAAAAAAATTATCTTGAAAGCCTTTAACCCACAAAATTTTTGTCTTACGAAGTGGTTTCATAACTTGAGTAGAATGGCCTACAAGTTACTCAAAAAAATTTTCATGTACCTTATGACGTAAATTTTGGTCCTTTTTCGAAATTTCAAAGTTGTCTTATGGATGAAAAGCCCCCAAATATTTTATCTTACGACGGCTTTTTGACTCAAGGGGGCCGTTCCACATGTAACGCCGCTCAAACTTTTTATGTACCTTATGACGTAAATTTTGGCCCTTTTTCGAAATTTAAAATGTTTATTGCTGCCAAACGCCCCCGGTCCCAGGCGTAGGACACGGGTTTTTTAAATTAGCTTCAAAATGCACATCAAATGGGGAAGTCAAACCTTCTGTACCTTATGACGTAAGTTTTCGGTCACGAGCCCCCGGACCATATGTAGAGTGTTTAACGTCCGAAAAAGAAAAATTGGTCCACCAAAATTTTATAAAATCGCAACGGCATAATATAAACACAATTACACAAACAAAGATGCATTAAACGCTCACGACGATAAGCGCTATTTGTTGAGTAATTCCTTCAATACCTTACCGTGGGGGCATTTCTCAATAATGGAAAGGGATGATGATTTTGATTGATTGAAAACTCATAGATGATAATTTACGCTCAAGAATTTACTTGGTTGTTCTTATGTATTTATCTATTTATTTATGTACCTACGTAATGATGTATGTGTGTACCTATGTATATAATGTATATAATGTATATAATGTAATGTAATTTAATGTAAATGAAAAATTTGTAAATAAATAAATTTATCTGATCCATGTTTTTCTTGGTCGTTATCCTTATCGGTGGAGAGCTAGGTATCTAGTTTCAAACTATTATTATTATTACAGTCGAGACGGCACGCGTATGGCACGACGATAAAACATTTTGGAATCGGGCGGTCGATCCCGGGATCCAGGACCCCCGAAATCGGGGGACCGCGGTCGGGTCCGGAAGCCCGAATTTTTGGAGGTCGGGACCTGCAGGTGCGACGTGACGTCACGATGACGTAGTGGGTCGCGATCGCGTGGTCAAAAGCGAAAAAATGACGTGATTCGCCTCGGGGTCACGTGACCATGATTTCGTAACGACGAGGTATTACTCAGGTCAATTACCGCTTAGGTGGGCTAGAATCGGCATAGTATATCTACTGGCACCTGGGGTCCAATTCTCGAATCGTACGAACTGTTTCGTATGCGAAATCACTAAGGTACGCGCAATCTGATTGGCGGCTGCTTAGCAACATCGCATACGAAGTAGATTCGAACGATTCGAGAATTGGGCCCCTGAAAGTGTGTCGACCGTACTAAAAAAAATTTCCACTTCTGCTTAAAATTCAATTTTTAAAAATTCATTGTTAAGTACCTAAGAGGAACTAACGCTTTTGCGGTAAATTCTGGGGAGCAGGAAAAAAAATAAATTCATTTCCCATATTATTTCCCTACGCGTCCCAAAATCTGAAACGCACGGTACATCTTCCGGTGACTTTTAGATTCGCTTTTTATTTTATTAATTTTTGCAGGTCACCGGCTGGGGCCACACGGTAGAATCTGGAAAACCCTCGGAAGAATTAAAAGAGCTCTCGGTTCTACACATCGACTCCAATACATGTCAGACCTCTCTGCCATCGGAATTCGCCCAAAAATATTTCACTTTCGATAAACTATGTGCAGGCTCTCATAATCAAGGTAACTAGTTAAAAACCTGACATGTTATTAACTCGTTTTTGCAGGTAAGACAGTTTGCAAGGGAGAGAGCGGTAGCCCACTGGCCTTTAAATCTAAAGAAGATGGAACATATTACGTGCAAGGAATCGTCAGTCTTTCACCAGAATCTACCAACTCTTCAGTTGGTGGCTGCTCCAGTCAGGACTATGGACTTTATACGAAAGTGTCAGAATATATCGAGTTTATAGAAAACGTAAAGGCTGTTTATGACTATTAGATAACTGATCTTTTACTATTTTTTTTTTCAAAATATACAGTTTCATTTACTTATTATAACTTTTCCTGTAATTCCTTCCGTTTCTTGACAAGTTTTATCACGTACTTGTATCGCAAGAAAAATTAACCCCAAAACGTGCATAAAACTTATTCCCAAAAACAGAGATAGAGTTCCGCCAAAAGAAACTAAAACTTTTTCTTGTATTTCATTTCGATCATTGTCGATAACCTTTCTTTCGTTGCAATACTTACTCTATTCGAGCATTAGAGGGTTGACAAAATGTTAATTGCCTGCGTAACAAGAAAAATAGAGTAACATGAGGGTGTTATTTTACAACCATTTAAACAAAAGAATTACTTCGATTATGTCAAATTAGCTTTTAAAGAGGCGAAATTCTGTGACGGGATGAAAAATTCTATAGAGAAAATTTAACAAAGATAAAAGAGAAACTGTGATTTAGGATGTAAAGTCCATAACAAAATTTGCAAAGGGCTGGTCCTTATTGGACAAAATGACTTTAATTTCAAATTGTCCTCAATTGGCAGTAAGAGGGTGAAAATTAATTAAACGTATAAACTCGAATAATTCTTTTATCGAAATTTGTATCGTTATAGTGTCTTAATGTTGTTGCTTAGTTGCCTGTTAAATACATCATAATATTACAGGAGTATTGTCAAGGTAAACAAATCATAACATCATAGTTACCGAATCTTAATAGCATAGTTACCGGTCCATAATAACATAGTTACCAATAACCCAAAGATAATAATGCAAATATTTATTTTTTTCAAAACTTAAAGAATAGCCACCTAGTAGGTAACAATTAATAAAAATTCAATACATACAAAATAAGATCAAGTACAACTTTCTCCCGGCTTCATATTGATCGTAACATGGCAGTTACTAAAGTTGAAATTAATTGGATCGTTTTTGGTCGAGCAAAGTGTCATCCCCTTGGTATCTATAGTAGAATTCATAGTTTCTTCAGCCATCAATGAACCTGAAGCAGCGGCATTGTCAAACACACCAAATCTTGTAGAATCCGAAGTGGTTAACGTAATTGCTTTGGTAGAGGTCATCCTTTCAACAATGTGTCCAGAATTTATAGATACATCATCAACTAAGATGTTTCTGGTAGTTTTAATCTTCTCGGCAATGCTATCTTCCACATATGACTCGGCAACTTTGCTGCTTTTCCAGCCGCCAAGCCGTTTTAGTCGCATAATATCTGCTCCGGAGTTTGCCAGCAACGTGGCAGATGACCTACGCATGCTATGCCCAGTATATTTTTCTGCTTCTGGAAGATTCAGAAATTTCGCAATTCGCTGCGGAATACTTGCAAAGAAATGCTCTCCGCATACTTGTCTAGTACATTTTCCATTTCTAAATGACACGAAGAATCTTCGATTTTCCATATTTGGAGGACGTAATGCAATGTACTTTCGGTACAACTCGACAGCATTAACATTGCCTTCAGAAATTACTGTGAATACACGTTTGACGTGTGTTTTTGACTTCGAGATAGTAACCACAAGCAGAGTATCCTTATCCTCAATGTCGTCAATAGTTATATACGCCAACTCCTTTCCACGCAAAGCGCCAGAAATGGCGAAAAGAAAAGCAACCTGCAAACAATACAAGAACCAAGGCTCAATAATCTCATTGAGTGCATTTCTAAATCTATACCTACCTTTATCATCAAAAATGATTCATCTGACGCAACGCGCAGAAATTCATTTATTTCGTCCCTTGTCAACACCTTTGCCTTCTTTCCCTCATAACCAACATTCTTCTGCTTGATGAATGCAATAAGACTGCCATATTCACTTATCTTGACCCTCTCCTTTATCTCTAAACAAGATCTTAGCATGGAGTACTTAGTCCATAGCGAAGACGCAGCATAATTTTCTGCCTAGGTAATAACAAAATGTCACCAACAACAATAATTGGTAATAGCTAAATTAAAATTACCTTCTTCTTGAAATACGCGAGTACTATTGGCTCTGCAGTTCCTTTTACACCTCGCGATTCCCGCCACTTACAAAATTCGAGGTACTCCTTCTCGTACAATGTTCTTGATTGTACTGGCAACAAATTCGAAGTAACTTCGTTGGCTTCCATCAAAATATCCTCAGGAATAATATCAGAATCCATTACGTTTGAAAATTCAAAACGGCAGAAAATTTAACGTCAAAATTTCACACTTTTACCATTTGTCAAACAAAGGCAACCTGCGATTTCGATAAAGCCTTGTATTCAATTCGGATATTAACAATTCATAATAGACTCCGACGTTACTAAGGCGACTCGGCTTTCGCCTCGTCGTCGTTAGGTAACGTCCTCGTCAATTATGAATATCTTAATATCCTTCTTAAATAAATAGCTATAACGTTCGTATAAAATAGCTATTAAGACAACAAGTGTTTTATAGACAGTTTAAAAATCGAGGTCGTAGTTTATATTTGAGCGGAGCGAAAATATAATAGGCCGAGATTTTTAAACTATAAAACACGTGTTGTCTTCATCATTTTTTCTAACACTAACCATATAATGCCATATATTAGCAGGATATTTTAATTTTTCTTTAAAATATACGTGCGAATGGTTGTATGTAAAAACAAAGAATGCCATGGTTGCTATGGTTATCATGTAAACAAATTTTGACAAATTTTGAAAAAAGTTTGTAGTTGAAATGTCCGAAAATATTCCGGACGAAATATTGAAGAAAGGTATTGAATTACGTGGAAAATTGTTACCAGCGAAATCTAAAGATGCGTATGAAAAGGTTTACGTGAGTTTTCAGAAATGGAGGACAAAAAAAGGTATTGGTGAAATGACTGAAGACGTGATCTTAACGTATCTTGACATGAGGTCACAAAAGCTGTGCCCAGCATCTTTGTGGCCAGAATATTCTATGTTAAAAGCGACTCTGAAGTGTAAAGAGAACGTGGATATTGAAAAATTTGGTGCAGTTGTTCCTTATTTGAAGAATTTGAATGTTGGTTATCGTGGTAAAAAGTCCAAGGTGTTGTCGCGAAAAGAGATTGAAACATTTTTACTGCAAGCTGGAAATGAAGACTATTTGTTTATGAAGATCGCTTTACTATTCGGAATTGGAGGAGCGTGTCGTAAAGCAGAATTGTGCAGTATGAATTATGAAGACATAGAGGACTGTGGAGATGTTTTGAACGTTACTATTCCTGATAGTAAAACACATAAGGAAAGAAGATTCAGTATTGTCAGTGAAGGTTTTGGTGTTAACCCTATTGATTTGTTCAGACGTTATGTTGCTTTACGTCCCAAAAATGCACCTTCTAGATTTTTTCTTCAATACCATAAAGGCAAGTGCACTCGACAAGTTGTTGGAATTAATTCTTTCGGACAAATTCCAAAAAAGATTGCGATTTTCCTGAAACTGGAAAATCCAAAAAGTTATAGTGGTCGTTCGTTTCGTCGCAGTTGCAGCAACTCTCCTTGTTAACGCAGGTGGAGATATTACCTCCTTGAAAAGACATGGCGGGTGGGAATCTTCAAAAGTAGCCGAGTCTTATATAGAAGAATCATTCGGAGAGCGAGTGAAGATTGCAAGAAAGGTTTTTAGCGATGGAATGGTGAATTGTAATGAAATGGATCAAATTAAGAAGGTAGATGTTAGAACCAAGACCATCAATACGATAAACCCCGAAGAACCCAGCACATCCTCTAGATCTGGAATTACTGGGGGACTTGTTGACTACAATAATTGTAATTTCAATTTTTATGTAAAAGATAAATAAATTAATGTTACTTGTAATATTTATAGAAATGTAATTTAGTTATTAGCTATAAAACACGTTGTCATGGACGACGTGTCTTATAGTCAACGGCGTGTTTTATAGCAAACATAAGAAGCAAATTCAAATGCACCATAGAAACAGTATAAAATGTTGGTGTTAGAAAAATATTATTTTCTAAAGGGTGCAAGGGCAGTTCCCCTCCCGGAATCCTTTAGAATATTAGTCTATTATAAATATTCTGGGTACGAGCGAACAATAACATTACCTATGTAACAAAACACGTTATATAATAAAGTAATATTACAGCAAAAGAAAAAAAACTGTGTAAATTACGATTTTTCTTCTCTCTCCTTAACAATTTTTTTATAACTTTGATGTATTTAGATAGTGTTCTACTACAGTGTAGAACCGGCGTGATATTTTAGCCACTCAAGTCATCTCCTGGACAAGGTTAACGAGCGAGCGAGCGAGCGAGACACAAATCAATTAAAAGTTACTCAATAATAAAGGCATTTCAATTTCCTACTTATTCGCCTGCAACAAGATCAAGGTTTTGAAGCTTATAATAGAATAACTGAAAATAATAAAAAATTTCCATGAATCTTCACACTTGCCACTTTTGTCAAAAATTTTGGAAAAATGTACCATCTGGAAGCAAAATGTATACAAAAAGACCAACCGCTGGAGAGTTTCATCAAAGTCGACGGAATAAAAAAAAATCGCAAACATAGAAAACCCCCAGAAAGTGGAAACTAAAGGGAAAGGAATTTTAAGAAAAGGCTTTAATTTCTCGAAATTCACAACGAAGAATGCTGCTAACACCTTGGAGCCTCCACCGAAACCAAAACCGTTCGCCAAAAAGAATTCTTGCATGAAACTGATCGAGAAACTGTAGGAAATTGAAAATCCACAGATCAAAAACGCGAAAGAAGAATTAGAAATTGCGTCGAAGCAAATTGAGGAGATCAATAAATTGTTATCGTACAAAACCATGCAACGAGATATGCGACTGGAGGAAGAAGCGCTGTTAAAGACGAAATACCAACATCTTTCAAGGCACAGATGCAGCACGAATGAGATTAATAAAAAATTTCATCGAATGCAGCAGAATTATTTGAATAAACCAAAAATTCCTTACAGGTCTATGAAAGATATTGATTTGCTGATGCGATCCAGATACTCGGCGAATTCAATTTTGAGCACAATAAGAGAAGAAGCAATTCCTGAAGATTTCTGCAGGGAAAAAGAAGAACCAAAAGTTGAAGTGTTATACAACGTGCTCAACAGATTTTCGGACGATTCCAGAGGAACCTTTGTAAAAGAATTCGCTTCAAGTTCGGAAGAACATGTGAAGAAACCTGAGCACCAGAAAAGAAGTCTTTACGAGCTGGTTTTTGAAAACACGAGACTGGAAGAATCGATTTTGAAATCTGACTATTTGGTGAAGGTTTTCAACACGAAAAAGTGCGAATATGAAGATGAGAAGGGCGTGAAACTGTTTAAAAATGCAGTGAAAGAGATTAAGGAGCAGAAAAGTCGGGAGAGCTTAACAGAAGCGAATAAAAGAGAGTCGAAGATTCTTTCTGCGCTGAATTTGGCACTGAAGAATTCTTTTTGCACAACCGCCAGTAATGAAAACTTGAAGACTTGACAACATTAATGCCTCGAAGAAATTTCTAGTGACACTTTTTTGTTAGATCTTTATTTATTACACTTTCAAAATCATCCTAAGGTCATCTTTTCGTCAGAAAGCAGAGAGGGAATTCCATCTGTACATTCCACGAGAACTGGAAATACTTACTTGACAAGTGCGTGCGACTTGATCGGTCGTTCTGCGCGACCTCTTCTCTATCTTTCTCTTGATAGCAAAATAATATTTTCAAAGTTAACGTGGTGCAAAATAATATATGATAATATCGATGAGTCGCCTAAAATAGTTGCAACATTTAAAAGTAGATTAGTTTAAGTGATGTTCAGCGTTAAATCGTTATTGTGGTTAATATGTTTATTTGTTGCTGGTGAGTATGGCCGAAGGCTATGAAGTAATCTAAGGTCACGTTGGTCTAATAATTTAAAAAATAATTCGTTTCAGTTTTTCCAGCGAGTAGTTTATTTGTTAATAATGGTACAATTGGGAAGATCCGGAGAGTACGTCAGACCGATTGCGGAACCTTCAGGTAACTGTTAATTATTGTCATTAAAGCTAAATATAAAAAAACTATTTCAGCTACAAATGCAAGTCCGGCGAATGTATCGACGAGGATTTGAGATGCGACGGCAAATCGGATTGCAAAGACGGCAGCGACGAGGACGAGTCTTGCAAAAGTATTCCGTAAGTTCAAGTAAAAAAAGAAAAAATTATAAATTTGGAGGTTTTGCCAATCAAGTGACGGTTAAACCGAAAATTTTTTAAAAAAAATTAACAGCTAATCTACTCACTATGGAAACACTGGACAACTTCGGTGGAAAAATGCACTATCACTAGAAACACCCCACTACACTAGTCAGTCCAGTTTAGAGGACTTCATTTCAAAATTAAACTCAATTTTTCCGAGTATTAAATTCACTCACGAAGTTGAAGAAGAGGAAAAACTCCCTTTTCTAGACACTCTAGTGATTAGAAATAATAATAAGTTAGAATTTGACGTTTATAGGAAAGAATCTGGCACATACCACTATATCTCGGCAGACTCCCATCATTGTGCACAACACAAGATGGCAAGTTTCCATTTTTTGGCACACCGTCTTCTGAATTTTCCTTTAAACAAGGAAAGATATCAGAAAGAACTCAAAACAATCAAAGACATAGCGAGATGTAACGGGTTCGAACCTATCATAATAGACAACATCATTAGGAAGTTAAAATTCAAACAAGTGTTAAACGCCACGACTTTTCGCTTCGAAGAACAAAAACAGGACTTAAAATTTGTCGCACTACCTTTTGAACCTCAGTTGACAAGAGGTTTGACAAGGTTTTTTGCCCAACAAAATTTAAGGACAGTTTTCAGATCCGAAAACAAACTGAAAAACCTTTTAGGCAACCCGAAAGATAAAGTAGGGAATAGCGAAAAATCTGGTATATACGAAATCAATTGTCAAAATTGTGATCTAAAGTATGTAGGTCAAACACGAAGGTCTATCAGCACCAGATTTAAGGAGCACTTAGCCCACCTTAAATATGGCAGAACTGAGAAATCCAGTGTTGCCCTACATGCTTTACACAATGACCATAGAATAAGTGATAATATTAAGTTAATTTGTAGCGTTAACAAGATGCAGATGCTCGACGCTTGGGAGAGTATTGTAATTCATAAGTCTAGAGATAGGCTTATGAACGCTGATACAGGCCCGATCGCATATTCATCTTTGTTTACGCTACTTTAAGTAGGACTTGTTGTATTTATACGTGTTCACCCTTGCGTGACCATTTCTCGACCTGTGATTGGTCTATCGAGATCAGGCGAGGGGCGGAGCTACGCGGGTGGGCCTATAAATATTTCAGTTTCTAGACAGGCAGGTTGTTTTAGCTTCGGCACATTGTGTTCGAAACGCGTCAGCAGTGTAAATCAAGTGTTTCGGTGTAGTGGGGTGTTTCTAGTGATAGAGCTAATCTACTGTTTTAGATGTCCTGCCTATCTCTTTCGCTGTCAATATGGTGCCTGCATCAACAAAGATTTAGAATGCGATGGAAAACAGGACTGCAAAGACAAATCTGACGAAAACTCCCCAAACTGCAAGAATAGCTCAATTCCAAGCACCTGCGCGTAAGTCCAACAGAAATTTTTTGATCTCTTCAATTTTTTGCAGTGTCGATCAGTTTCAGTGCAACTCAGGACAATGCATTAGCGAGGATAATAAATGCGATGGTACAGCCCAATGTCAGGATAATTCAGATGAAAGCGTCGACACATGTTCTAAGATGAAATGTCCGGGATTTACGTTCAGGTGCGATTATGGTGCTTGTGTGGACGGAGATGCGCGATGTAACCAGGTTAAGGAATGCTTTGATGGATCTGATGAATCGCCACAGCTTTGTGGCACTCCTATACAAAATGCTACTGAAGCAGAAATACCAAAAAGAAGGTAACTTTACTACAAAGAAAAGAAATGAACACAAAATACAAAACAGTTGCCTGGAAAAAGAAAAAAACCTTTGGGTCAAAGAAAAATAACAGTTTTTGAGTCACACTGTAAATTCATTGAAAGATGCTCAAACATTCTACGTTTTTTTTCTTTTTCCAGGCAACTGTTTTGTATTTTGTGTTAATTTCTTTTCTAGTTGAAGATGGAGTAACACTCCGAAACGCGTCCTAAACAGTAAGTGCATTTTGTGGAACAAGACTTTGAACCTACCTTTTGTAATCAAACATCAGTTTCTCTTTGAAAAGTAACCAAACTTTCAACAAACTTCATATATTTTAGTGATCAATGCGTGTTACCACCACATCCCAAATACGGTTACTGGGCCATTGCCGGTGGTAACTTCCCCAACTTCCGACCAGGAGATATTGTGGAGAGCGGAACTTTTTTGGAGATCAAATGTAGCGATCCCGAAAAATATATTTTCGTAGGACAAACGTTTGTTAGCTGTAGCCTCGGAGTTTGGAACCCAAACATTGGGCAATGCTCGCGTAAATTTACCAAAAATATAAAAAAAATTTTTTCATGAAAATTTTGCAGCTCTTTGCCCTCAAATTTACAGTACTGCAACGATGACGGTTTGGTGCAACGGTATCGAAAATTGTACAAGGCCTTTAAGTGCAACTAAGGCCTCGTTTCAATGTGCAAATTATTACGAAGACCTGAGTCTAACTCGACGTCCAACTAGGATATGCAGGGACGGCTCCTGGGATTATTCAATACCAAAATGCGAAGCCGCTTGCGGTAGAAAAAGAGTCAATGCTCAAACTTTGATAATAAACGGACAAAATGCCACTGAAGGTGATTATCCTTGGCAAGCTGCAATTTACAATCAAAACAAAATTTTGATATGTGGGGGCTCTTTAATAACCCAAAAACTAGTGCTGACAGCTGCACATTGCGTGACTGACCAGAAAACAAACGTTTTAAGTCCTGCGGAGAACTACGAAATCGCTGTTGGTAAATATTACAGACAGCACGGTGACTCCAAGGATCGACAGGCACAATATTCCAAAGTATTATTCCTTAAATATTTTGTAATTTTTATTCCATATTTTCTAGGTTGCGAATATTACGATTTCTCCACGTTACAAAGGGATATGGCAGGGATATATTGGCGATATCGCCATATTAGTCACCGTAAGACAATTTGCCCTTTCTGATCGAGTCCTGCCAATTTGCTTGGATTATGGATTTAACATCAGATTTAATTCATTAGAAACAGCTGTGGTAAGTAAGTAGTTATTTTATAGTAGTTAGGTGAAGTAAAAAAAGACACTTTTCTGTGTTTCCTACAACAAAATACCAAAAGAATGCATTTTAGTGCCTTAGCAGTATGCACTCTTGTTTTAGCCTATTCGCTCGCTCGTCGTATCGCTCCTCACTCTGTCTTGAGCACTGAGGACGGATTGAGATATCGGACTGAAACTTGGTATACGGCTTTGTCTCACGAAAAGTGAGACATATCGAACCATAATTTTTCACTTTTTCAACACCCCTCGCAATATTTCAACCCCCCAAGGGCTAAAATTGCATAAATGGCTTGTTTTTGTATTATTTTCTGTAATTCTGCGGTTAATTATCATCCCCTTTGACTTTTCACCTACCCCCACTTCAAAATTTTAAATGGCAACCCTCCATTTGTGATACATCATTTGAAAGCTAATTTCATTGCCAATGTAACGTTGCAACAATTTTTGATATTTGTTCAACTCTAGCGCCCTCTGTGGTCAAATTTCAAATTACATTAGGGCCCTTTGTAATACATCATTTGAAAGGGTTTGAAGTTCTCTGTAAACTGATGGAAGAATTTTTGAAATCCACCCACTCGTTCAAAAGTTACATTGAAAGACATGAGCTGGTTCTGGGCCTAGGAATCCTTCAAGATTAGGCTGTAACTTTTGAACGAATGGATAGATTAAAAAAATTCTTGCATTAGTTTACAGATAATTTCAATCCCTTTCAAATGATGTATCACAAAGGGCCCTAATGTAATTTAAAATTTGACCAAAGAGGGCGCTAGAGTTCAACAAATTTAAAAAATTGTTACAGCGTTAGATTGGCAATGAAATTAGCTTTCAAATGATGTATCACAAGTGGGGGGTTGCCGTTTAAAATTTTGAAGTGAGGGTAGATGGGGGTGAAGGGGTGAGTTTTGAAATTTCGCCAAGCATGGATTTAAGTGTCCCCCTCCAAATAAAAATCGACCTGTCCGAGCGAATTTTCATATTTTATTTGGTTTACGAAATATTTGGGGTGGATACTTTTCATTGGAACACCCTGCAGATAGATTATGTTTACCTTTTAGTGCCGTAGCAGAATGCGGAGGTACTCTTGTCTTAGCTTATTCGCTCGCTCGCTCGCTCGCTCGATCGCTCCTCAGTCTGTCCGTCGGATAACTTGAGAACGGATTGAGATATCGAGCTGAAACTTGGTAGGCAGCTTCGTCTCCCGAAAAGTAAGGCGGGGATTGCTTTTGGGCCATATCGGACCAAGGGGGTGGGAGCTAGGGGTGAAAAACCGAAAAACTACTAATTTCAATAACTCGAGAACTAGTGGAGATATCTTGCTGAAAATTAGTATGCACGTTCGACCTTCAAGTCTGTTGAAAGTGAGGGGGTGCCAATTTCGGGGGATTAAATTTAGGGGATGAAAACCACAAAAAATATGATAACTCCGCAAGGGTTGCACGCAGCTGTCGGAAACTCAACGTACACACATATATCGGTGAAATCTTGTGGGGGATGCGTTTTTTCGTAAAATCGAACAAATGGGGTGGAAATTAGGGGTAGCAACTCGAAATTCCGCTTAATAAGTACTAGTCGAAATTGGCGTCATTCGATAGCTTTCCATTAATTATTCAAAAAAGGTGTCATTCATATTTTGCGAAAAACCACCCTTATAGGCGCTACAACCCCTAACATGCAGAAACACAAAAATACGAGAACTCAAAAACTACTCGACGTATCAAGGCAGAATTTGGTTTGTGAATTTCCAGTGACATTATAGGTGGATGGACAAATTTTCAAAAATATCTAACAAAGGGGATGAAATTTAAGGGTTGAAACTTGAAATTTCTTCAAGTAAATGGTAGCCTAAAATTACGGGGTTCGATAGATTTCGGTCAACTATTGAAAAAAGGTCTTATGAGTTTTCAATCTAAAACCCACCCCTGGGCCATTAACCACCCCTAACTCTTTGCAAGTCGATAATTATATTTTATTTATTTTTTCTGAAACCCTATTGGTTTATTTATGAACAACTGAAGTCAGTAAATACGCAAGGAGTTATGTCACACCGGAAAAATAAACTCACCCCTGTAAATCATAAAGGGGTGAAATCATGAGGTGTTGAAAACATGAATCTACAAATTACCTTAATTTTTAAACGAATTGCGTTAGGGTGGTGAAATTGAAAACACAACTTCCTTTAGGGCATGTGGGGGTGGTGAAATAGGGGGTTGGAGTTTAGGGGTTGAAACGTCCATAAAGCCCTGTAATTTGACACAGAGAAGCAATATCTTCTGCGAAACTGTGACATCTTACACACTGCATCTTCGAGAAGGGAAGATCGAATTTTAGGAGAAAATTATCGAAGGGGATGAAAGTTAGGGGTGGAAACTCGAATTTTCAATGAAGAATGTATAGTTGAAAATATTACCATTCGAAAGCTTTCTATTGATGGTACAAAAAAGGTCATATTCATCATTCGCGAAAAACGACCCTTAAAGGCGGTACAACCCCCTAACATGCCGAAACAAAAAAATGCGAGAACTCAAAAACTGCTCAACGTATCAGGGCTAAATTTGATGTGGTAATTTACAGCGCCACTGTAGGCGGATGGGCAAATTTTCATTAATATCTAACAAGGGGGATGAAATTTAAGGGTTGAAACTGGAAATTTTTTCATGTAAGTGGTGGAATAAAATTATGGGGTTCAATAGATTTCGGTCAACCATTGAAAAAAGTCTTATGAGTCTTCATCCTAAAACCAACCCCTACGCTACTAACAGCCCCTAAGCCCTAGCAAGCGGAGTAAATATATTTCATTTATTTTTTTTTGCTTTCTTCTAATTTGTTATTAATTTAAAGTGATTTTCATTAATTTTTGACCCATCCACAATTTTTCAACCCCTTTCATGATATGTGAACCCTCAAAGAGCAAAATTTACCCAGACCGCTTCTTTTTCGGGTGATTTCCGCTGGTTAATTTTGTAAAATTCGCGCAGTTTTGCCTTATGAATTGTTCTTGCCTTTTTCACTTTTTCGACCCCTTCGCAATGTTTCAACCCCCAAAAGTCAAATTTGCATAATTGGCTTATTTTCGTGTTATTTTCTGTAATTCTACTTAATTACGATTAATTCTCATCCCTTTTAACTTTTCATCCCCCTTTACAATTTTTCAACCCCCTAAGTGTTTATTTTGCAAAATTCACATAATTTAGTTTTCCTTCGGTAATAAATTGAACTCAATTGGATTATGTTTATCTTTTTCACTTTTCCAACCCCCTTCGCAACATTTCAACCCCCAAAATCTAAATTTGCATAATTGGTTTACTTTCGTGTTATTTTCTGTAATTCTGCTTAATTACGATTAATTCTCATCCACTTTGACGTTTCATCCCCCTTTACAATTTTTCAACCCCCTAGGTGTTAGTTTTGCCAAATTCGGATATTTTCGTTTTTCTTCTGTAATAAATTGAACCCATTTGGATGATGATTAAATTTTTCACTTTTTTCATCCCTCTTCGCAATGTTTCAAGTCTTCAAATGCTAAATTTACATAATTGGGTTAATTTGGTGTTATTTTCCGTAATTTTACTTAGCCACGGTTAATCCTGATACCTTTTGATTTTTCATCCACCTTTACGATTTTTCAACCCCCTAAGTGCTAATTTTGCAAAATTCGCATAATTTCGTTTTTCGACGGTTATAAAATTGAACGCATTTGGGATTCAGTTTACCTTTTACAATTTTTCAGTTTCCTTCGCAATAGGTAGGTATAAGTGCTTATTTCAACCCCCACAAAAGTTTTAATTGCATAATTTGGTTATTTTAGTGTTTTATTTCGTAATTCTACTTAATCCACACTTCATTTTCATTCCTCTTGACTTTTCATCACCTTTTTTCATTACCTTGGACTTCTCATTCCCTTTTTCAACCCCCTTAGTGCTAATTCTACATACCTACTTCGCAAATATGATGTTTTTTTGTTAACTCTCTACTGTTTAATTATGTACGGCCAATTTTCATAATTTCGTCTTTTTAACACCACTGTGCGTCTGCGGAGGCACTACTACTAGGTGCAGATTTATAAAATCTGCACCCGACTCCACCAGTAAATTCAGCTCGCCCCTACATACACATTAACAAGGTAAACATCTACAGGGACACACATCGCATTGATATACATCTTTCGTTGGCTTTTTCACTTTTTCCACCCCATTCGCAATATTTCAACCCCCCAAAAGCTACATTTGCATGATTGGCTTATTTTCGCGTTATTTTTTCATATGGCTTATTTTTGTGTTATTTTTTCATAATTCTGCTTAATTTACCTCCACCTTACAATTTTTTAAACCCCCTAAGCGTTTATTATGCTAAATCCCCGTAATTTTGTTTTTCCTGTGGGGTGGAAGGTTTTAAACGGAAACAAAGAAGGAGATGAAAAGGGGAAGTTTACTTATGTATTACCAAATGGAGAATCGGTAATAGACTACGTATTATAAATGAAGAAGTGTGGGAAAAGATGGAGAAGTTCAGAATAGGGGTAGAATCAGACCACGTGCTGTTAGAGGGGGAAATAAAAAAGGAAAAGGGAAAACGAAATAGGGGAAGCATAACGAAAAAGGTAATTAAGGAAGAAAGGTAGAATGAAAAGACAATCAAGGAATACAGGCAAAAGTTGGGAAAAGCAAAATTCGAAGCAAAGGGAGTGGAAGAAAAAATCAAAGAGCTGGAGAAAAGTATAAGAGGGGCAGGAAGAAGTGAGGAAATAATACTAAGGGGAAATAGTCAGGGAAATGGAGGGGGATGGTTTGATATAGAATACAAGAAAGCAAAAAGAGAGACGAGAAGAGATTTAAGAAAATGGAAAAAAGGGAAAACGAAAAGGGAAGAATACTTGAAAGCCAAAGAAAAATACAAGAAGAAATGCTACGAAAGGAAGAAACAAAAGAAGGAAGAAAAAAGATAAGAAGTATAAAAACAGAAAGAGAAGCGTGAAAAAAAAGATTTGGAATATTCCACAGCCAACGGTCGCACTGTATACATATAGAATAATTATCATGTAACAAGCCGAAAGGCACATTTAATAAAGTATATACTACTACTACTACTCCTACTACATTTGGATTATGTTTATCCCTTTGCAATATTTCAACCCTCCAAAAAATAAAATTTGTGTAATTGACTGATTTCCGACTTATTTTTTGTATTTCTACTTAACTACAGTTAATTTTCACCGATTCATCTCCCTTTACAATTTTTTAACTTTCTGAGGGTTAATTTTGCAAAATTGCCACGGGTGAAAAACGGCTTAGCCGAAACCGTGTGCTTTTGGCTGTGATTATTATTACTCCAATAAACTTGTATTATTTCCTTGTTACTTTTGGTGTTTCTATTTAAGGCGAGGCATAAAAGTCGGTTTTGAAACATAAGATTCGCTTGCAGCAGGTTGCGAACAAAACTGATCTTAATTTTGCACCTTAGTTATAGATGGGGCACAGGATGGGGGTTGCGATTAGCAATGATGCCGCTCCGGTCTTTCTAAAAATAGAATTGATGGGAAAGAGGGAGGTCCGAGATTTTCTGACGAAATTTCGTTCCGTAAAGGCGAGTCGGATAATAAATAGTTAATAAGGGTGGCGTAACATAAATCCACAAAAATTAGAGTATGGAGTCGCTCTTTATTAATACGCAACCTGATTTGTCTTTGATTATTCACTCGCTCGTCGAGTCTGTCCGTCGCATAATTTGAGAACGCATTGAGATATCGAGCTAAAATTTGGAATGCAGCTTTGGCTCCCGAAAAGAAAGGCGGGGATTGCTCTTGGGCCATATCGGACCCATGGGGTGGGAGTTGGGGGGAGAAACCGAAAAACTATTAATTGCAATAACTCGAGAACAAGTGGAGGCATCATCCTTCTGAAACTTGGTATGCACGTTCGACTTTCAAGTCTGTTGAAGATGAAGCGGTGTCAATTTCGGGGGATGAAATCAACAAAAAATATAATAACTCCGCAAGGGTTGCACGCAGCTATTTGAAACCCAACTCACACATATTTCGATGAAGTCTTGTATGGGGTAATGCATTTTCTCCAAACTCGGACATATGGGAATTATGGGATGAAAATTAGGGGTTGCAACTCGAAATTCCTCTTAATAAGTACTAGTCGATATTGGCGTCGTTCGCTAGCTTTCCATTATAAAGGGGTCATTCATATTTTGCGAAAAGCCACCCTTAAAGGCGCTACAAACAACCCTTAACATGTAGAAGCACAAAAATACAAGAACTCAAAAACTACTCAACATATCAAGGCAGAATTTGGTGTGGTAATTTCCAGTGACATTGTAGACGGATGGACAAAATTTCGCTGAGATTTTACAAAGGGGATGAAATTTAAGGGTTGAAATTGGAAATTTCTTCAAGTACCTAAATGGTGGCATAAAACTACGGGGATTCGATAGGTTTCGGTAAACCATTAAAAAAAGTCTTATGAGTCTTCAATTTAAAACCAAAACCTAGGCCACTAATAACCCCTAACCGTTAGCTAGCGGATAAATACATACATTTCATTTTTATTTTTTCTGAGATCCTATTGATTTATCTATGAACAACCGAAGTCAGTAAATCAGCAAGGACTTATATAACACCGGAGAAATAAACTCATCCCTGTAAACCACAATAAATAAATCGCCGCAATTTTTTAACGAAATGGATCGGGGTGGTCAAATTGAAAACACAAGTCTCTTTAAAGCATGTGGGGGTGGCGAAATAGGGGATTGGAGTTTAGGGGTTGAAACTTTCATGAAGCCCTGTAATTTAACACCCCCAAAAGCCAAATTTGCATAATTGGCTTATTTCGTGTCATTTACTGTAATTCTGCTTAATTACGATAAATTTTCATTCCCTTGGATTTTTCGTCCCCCTTTACGATCTTTTAACCCCCTAAGTGTTAATTTGGCACAATTTGCGTAATTTTGTTTTTCTTCGTTATAATAATTTGAAATCATTTAGATTCAAACACTAAAGGATCCTATACGATAGTGGCCCAGGAAATAAATTGAAAATCAGGATCAAGGCGACACTAAACTTTGATTTTTAGCGTGGAGGTATGTATTTAATAAAGTGTTCTTACAAGATTGAATACAAATAAACTTTCCAACAATTTAATTGGTCCACCCGGAAATTTGAGTCGAATTTAAAATGCCGTAACTCCTCAAAGAGTTGATCGATTTGAAGGAGCCTTTTTTCCACAGAAAGCCCATTTCATTGGCGTTTTAAGCAGGTCCCCCTTATTTGATATACAGGGCGTCAGAGTCGGGTACTGCAAAGTCGCGAAAATTTAAACCACCCCCGATTCACTATAAAAACACTGGACAACTTCGGTGGAAAAATGCACTATCACTAGTGATAGAGATAGTGCACCCCCGATTCTTAAAAAAAAATTCTAAATTTTTTTGGTTGCTCAAGTTCGCCTAAAATCACATTTTGAACCACCCCTTCTGCCTCCCTCCCGGCCATCATTAGACGAAAAATTATTTATGGCATATACCGGGTGTATCACAGACCCCGCCGTATAGGGAATTAACATGGGAAAATGAATTTTATTTTTTTCCTGCTCCGGAGGATTTTCTCGAAAAGTTTTATCGTGTTTGGAGGATAGTCCATACTAGTCTGTACCTCTTGAGATTTTTTTTTCGTTCGTCAGCTCCTCTTAGGTACTTAACAATGATTTTTTGAAAATTGAAATTTCGACGAAAACGAAAAAATTTTTCGTGCCCAATCGACCCGCTTCGAATGTTTACTTAGTTTGCTGCCTTTGTGGATTGCAACACAACGCAAAATAAATGGATACTTCGAAGCGGGTCGATTGTGCACGAAAAAATGTTGCGTCTTGCTTCTACGGAACATTTTTTCGTGCACAATCGACCCGTTTCGAAGCATCCATTTATTTCGTATTGTGTTGCTATTTCGTGTTGCTATTTCGTCGAAATTTCAATTTTCAAAAAATCATTGTTAAGTACCTAACAGGAGCTGACGAACGAAAAAAATCTCAAGAGGTATCAGACTAGTATGGACTATCCTCCAAACACGATAAAACTTTTCGAGAAAATCCTCCGGAGCAGGAAAAAAATTAAATTCATTTTCCCATGTTAATTCCCTATACGGCGGGGTCTGTGATACACCCGGTATCACATTATGATGTGGCATAATAGTCTTACTGTTTGATCTTATTCTTACGTGCCGCCTGAGGAAAGCCGCCACTGCATCGCCGCACCCCTTGAGAAAATAAAATATATTGCAGTTATTTATCGCCATTGTTTAATAATATGCCTTTATCTTTAATTTAAGATTTTAAGTGCTATAATTCTCGTCAATAATCAATAATGATTTGGAGAATAAAAAAAACAAAAAAATTATAGGTCAATTTTCAAGATTTGAACCCATGTACGAAAGTCGAAGAATGGGAGAAAAACAAATTTGCCGCTCAGCTACGGTTTATATCTTTCATTGTATACAGATGTTGGTCTCAAGAAACAGCAACAACAAAATTTCGAAGACGTGCACCTCAAATTATTTCTTCCAAGATATTTATTAAGCGGAAATCTAATTAAATGTTGAGTTGACATTTATATTTCAAGATAAATCAAATAAACTACAATTTGGGCACTGTCATCTGCATTGCAGAGGCTGAACTAACGGACAAAATTTAAATGCCAAATTTCTGAGTGTAGGCAGCATAATTTACAAATGGATTCCAATGTCAGAACATTAAATTAATTTTTGTCTTGGTAAGTTGGTGTTTCTTTATAAAACAATTGACCTCATGTTGCGCAGAATGTAATTCTGGATATGCCACAAAAATTTCAGATCGTATCGTAAAACAATAAAGCCTGTAGTCAAGTTTCCGTAAAAAGTGTATGTAAAGTTGCCTAAAACCGTTTCGTGCCTCCCCTTAATTGCAGTAAATTTTCATTGTCTTGGACGTCTCACCCCCTTAATAATTTTTCAACACTCTGAGTGCTACTTTTACAGACTTTTTTTTGTGTTTTTTTGTTCATTCTCTATAGTGCAGGTTTTTATTTTATTAATCGTCGCAGGTCACCGGCTGGGGCAACACGGTAGAATCCGGAAAACCCTCGGAAGAATTAAAAGAGCTCTCGGTTCCAAACATCGACTCCAATACATGTCAGACCTCTCTGCCATCGGAATTCGCCCAAAAATATTTCACTTTCGATAAACTATGTGCAGGCTTTCATAATGAAGGTAATTAGTTAAAAACTTGACATGTTATTAGCTGGTTTTTGCAGGTAAGGCAGTTTGCAAGGGAGACAGCGGGAGTCCACTGGCCTTTAAATATAAAGACGATGGAAGATATTACGTGCAAGGAATCGTCAGTCTTTCACCAGAATCTACCAACTCTTCAGTTGGTGGCTGCTCCAGTCAGAGCTATGGACTCTATACGAAAGTGTCAGAATATATCGATTTTATAGAAAACGCAAAGGCTGTTTATGACTATTAGATAACTGATCTTTTACTATTTTTTTTTCAAAATTTACAGTTCCATTTACTTATAACTTTTCCTGTAATTCCTTCCGTTTCTTGACAAGCTTTATCACGTACTCTATCGCAAGAAAAATTAACTCCAAAACGCTCATAAAACTTATTCCCAAAAACAGAGATAGAGTTCCGCCAAAAGAAACTAAAACTTTTTCTTGTATTTCATCGATCATTGTCAATAACCTTTACCGACTAAATCTTCGAAGCCAAATAAAACATTTCTGTAGTACTTCGTATTGGGGGGCAAGAGACCCCACCTGAAAGTTATCCTTTGGTCGAAATAGCCATATTCCCTAAAAAAGTAAATTTCAAACTGAATCAATAAAAAAGTTTTGAAACCATTTCGTCAACTTTGGTACCAACGGTAAGTAGGTAATAATGTCGCATGGTTCTGGGCATCTACATCCCAGTTTAACTGGCGAGCTTGTAATGTACTCGTAATGCTTGGACAAGCAAATTAACCCGGAAATATTACAAACTTTTCCTTCTGAAATTTGAAACAAAAAATTTTCCAATTATTATAAACAAATGTTACTTACTCAAAGTGTGGTAGAAGAAAGGCCTGCATTTGCATAATTTAATTGCGAGGTGGTAGCGACAGGTGATGTAGCATATGCTGGTACTGAAGAAGGGAAAGTCTGGAGTTAAGGGCTCGTCATAAAAGCGGCATTTCCGTTGTTGTGGCGATAAATATCTCGTCGAGGGTGCAGATTCTGTTTCCAGCATGTGGTAATTTATTTCTAGTTCTTCGCTGTCTTCGACGATTAAAGGTAGGTCTGACGTTGCGTGCACAACATCTAAAGGCGAGTGCACGTAGTACTGAAAGATTTTGGAGAAAGCAATGGGAAAATGTTAGTGGCTCAATGATCAAGAAGCGAGAAAATCTCATTTTAAATATTTTAAAAACGCGAGTTGCTGGCTTCTTAAATTTCTTGGATAACCACGAAATTTAGACCTAGCCGGAAAACTAATTTTCTCAAGCCTCTAGAAGCGAGAAGATATATGAAATAGTTATTTACGTAAAGAGTATGGAAAGCGATTCTTTCTTGGATGAGTTGGCAGATTTCAGTCGAGAAAAGATACTTTACATACGAGTTGCGTATTAAATTTTTTTTCGCACGACTTAAAGCTCCATTTTACTCCCTCAAAAGGGGGACTAAAACGTTACTTTTGCTCCCTCAAATTTTAGAAAGAAAAAGTTGCCTGATTTACAAATTTTCAAACTTTCAAACTTGCTATCTGCGTTTTATCATGATTTTGTCTGCTATTAAAGGATTTTTAAGATTAACGGCTTTCGGTCGTGCAAAAAATAGCGTATACAGGGTGTTTTGCAACCGCGTGTAAGTTTTTTAACATTAGATTGCCCATCAAAAATGGTGACAATTGGCACAAAATTGTTTAGGTCGAAGTCGTCTCCTAAGGAAGTTAGGGCTTTACCATAGGGAGCAGTTTTTCTTATTTGGATATCTCTAAAACCACTCATTAAATTAAAAAATACCAAGAATAGTAAAAGTTGCAGTTTAAGCTGCTCTTTACAACAGGCACCACCATTTTTAAAATGCGTGACCTTGAAAAATTTTCCAGTTACCTCAGGTACGGATATCTCTAAAACCACGCATTAAATCAAAAAATACCAAGTATAGTAAAAGTTGCAATTTGAATTGCCCTTTCTAACGGGGGCCACCATTTTTAAAACGCGTGACCTTCAAACATTTTCCGGAAGAAAAATGTCCAAGGTGTCTCCGTTTTCTGGGGATCCCGTGGTCATAATCCAACGAAATTCCCCATGTAGATGTATATTCACTGGCTACTAGTGTCCACCAAATTTCATTCAAATCCGTTAATCCGTTCCTGAGATAACTAAGATAAACTTCTCCCGATGGCTGACCTTTAAAGCTCTATAACTTCCTTAGGAGACGACTTCGACCTAAACAATTTTGTGCCAATCGTTACCATTTTCGATGGGCAATCTGAGGTTAAAAAACTTACACGCGGTTGCAAAACACCCTGTATAACACTGGACTAAAGGAATTTTTGATCAATGGCGTGTTTGTTGACCTCGCCTGCGGCTCGGGCACCAAATCACACTGCGGGATCAAAAGGTACACTTTAATCCCTTGATATACATATAATATATGCAATAAAACACTAGTGTTTTATTTTTCATAAAACTACTTACTATAATCTATACTATAAAACATTAGTGTTTTATTATATTATTATTATATCGACATTTGAATAAATTGCCATTTTCATACAGTTTCTAATTCATTTATGCCCTAAAACGTTATATATGGCACTCGTGTCTTATCAGCATTTTAGACACTTAAGAAATCAGACACTCGACCTTCGGTCTCGTGCCTAAACTTTTTTTGAGTGTTTGTAACCACGAGAGCAATGAAAACGTATTTCGGTACGCAATGCATACAACGGTTTTTTATAAAATCACAAAAAACTTAGTTTGAATTGCTAAAACTGAAAAATATACTATAAGCTACTAGTGCCGTAAAGTTGGCTAGCTTATATACCGTAAGATGTTTAGTTTACAATACTAGTACCATAAAGTAGCTACTTTATGGTACTAGTACTATAAACTGATTACTTTACAGTACTAGCATCATAAAGTTCGACTTTCTGTTCATCTCCTAGTTACTAAAAAATAAACTTTATGATGAGATTTGGAAGAAATAACTATTAGGCGCCCGCAGTTTATTAACCTCCCCACTCCACTTCACCATTTAAAAAAAAAGGGAGGTTACTGCAATCACTAAAATTTTCGAATTTGAGATAAGACCGGATCTATACGTTTTGAGGTCTGAGGAGCCCAAAAAAGTGGTTTTTAAAATGTGTCTGTATGTATGTACGTACGTTCGTAAACACGCCATAGCCCAAACTACTCGACAGATTTAGCTGAAATTTGGTACGTGTGCATGTGATAACCCAACTTAGATCTGAAAAGCTTTTGGAGCCAATCGTGCAACCAGAAATGCCATTTTGGCACATCAACTTTTAAATTTTAAATGCAAACCCCCATTTTTCACGTCACGATAGGAAAGGCCTTCAAATTCTGCTTCTAAAAATGCATTCATTCTTAGTGCCCTTTTTACCAAAAATAAAAAAAAATTGATTTTTATCGGACTTTAAAATCGCGGTACAGCCCAAGCCCCTGAACCGATTTGGCTGAAATTTTGCACAAGGGGATTGTATTACACGTCGAAGAGGTGAACAAATTTTGGATTCAATCGGCCCACGGAAAGTGCCGTTTTGGCACACCAATTTCGAAATTTAAAATTATTCTCTAATTTACCCATCCAAAACAAGTTTTTGAAAGATTTATTGTCACTATCGAGGTCACCATCAGAAAGGTCTTCAATTTCTGGTTTTAAATGAGACAAAATTTATTCGCATTTAGAACCCTTTGGGTAGAAAAATCGAAATTTTGTAATAACACTGAAACCACTTTATAGCCCAAACTAGTGGATCGATTTGCCCGAAATTTGGTAAATGGAGGTGAGGTGACCCGTTGAAGAGCTGAAAGGCTTTTGGGAGCAATTAGTCAACGGGAAGTGCCATTTAGGCATATCAACTTTAGAATCTTAAACAGAAGTCCCTGAAATCAAAGACCCACGCGTTGGGGAGGTTCCAGCCGCTTCTCTGCTGCCTTTTATTTTTATAATGAAATGAAATAAATATTCCGATTCTTTGTATCTAAAGTGAAAAACGTACACGAGCCAAGTTCTTCTAAATAGGGCAACCCCTAATATGCGGAAACACAAAAATACCAGAACTTAAAAACTGTTCGACGTATCAATGCAGGATTTGGTGTTCTAATCTACAGTGACATTGTAGGTGGATGAGCAAATTTTCATTACGATCTAACAAAGGGGGTTAAATTTAAGGGTTGAAACTGGAAATTTCTTCAGATAAGTGTTGTATTAAATCACAGGGTTCAAAAGACTTCGTTAATCATTGAAAAAAGGTCTTATGAGTCTTCAACCTAAAACCAATCCTTAGGCTACTAACACCCCTAACCTCGATATGTGAACCCACAAAAAGCAAAATTTCCGCAGACCGCTTCTTTTTAGTGTAATTTTCGAAAGTTCTACTTTACTGCAGTCACTTTTCACCCCCTTAACTTTTCATCCCCCTTCACAATTTTGCAACCCCTCGAACGTTAAATTGGCCAAATTCGTGCAATTTTGTCTTTCTTCGGTAATAAATTTTACTCTTTTGGATAATATTTACATTTTTCACTTTTTCAACCCCCTCGCAATATTTCAACCCTCCAAGGGCTAAATTTGCATAATTGTCTTATTTTTGTATTATTTTCTGTAATTCTACTTAACTTGGGTTAATTTTCACCCTCTTTGACTTTTCATCCCCCTTTACAATTTTTCAACCCCCTAAGCACCCATTTTACTAAATTCAATATTTCAACCCTCCAAGGGCTAAATTTGCATAATTGTCTTATTTTTGTATTATTTTCTGTAATTCTACTTAACTTGGGTTAATTTTCACCCTCTTTGACTTTTCATCCCCCTTTACAATTTTTGAACCCCCTAAGCACCCATTTTACTAAATTCGTCCAATTTAGCTTTTTCTTTGGCCATAAGTTGAATTTATATAAGTAGCTTGTGTTTTCCTTTTTCACATTTTCCACCCCACTCGCAATATTTCAACCCCCCAGAAGAAACATAAAAATACCAGAACTTAAAAACTGTTCCACGTATCAATGCATCAGGATTTCGTGTTCTAATTTATAGTGACATTGTAGGTGGATGAGCAAATTCTCATTACAATCTAACAAAGGGGGTGAAATTTAAAGGTTGAAACTGGAAATTTCTTAAGATAAATGTTGGTATTAAATCACAGGGTTCAAAAGACTTCATTAACCATTGAAAAAAGGTCTTATGAGTCTTTAACTTAAAACGAACCCTTAGGCTACTAACAACCCCTAACCCTGATATGTGAACCCACAAAAAGCAAAATTTACGCAGACCGCTTCTTTTTCGTGTAATTTTCGAAAGTTCTACTTTACTACAGTCATTTTTCACCCCCTTAACTTTTCATCCCCCTTCACAATTTTGCAACCCCTCGAACGTTAAATTGGCGAAATTCGTGCAATTTTGTCTTTCTTCAGTAATAAAGTTTACTCTTTTGGATAATATTTACATTTTTCACTTTTTCAACCCTCTCGCAACCTCGCAATATTTCAACCCTTTAAGGGTTAAATTTGCATAATTGCCTTATTTTTGTGGTATTTTCTGTAATTCCAATTAACTTCAGTTAATTTTCACCCCTTTGACTTTTCATCCCTCTTTACAATTTTTCAACTCGCTAAGCACCCATTTTACTAAATTCGCCTAATTTAGTTTTTTTCTTTGGCAATAAGTTGAATTCATATAGTTTATGTTTTCCTTTTTCACTTTTTCCAGCCCAATCGCAATATTTCAACCCCACAGAAGCTAAATTTGCATAATTGCCTTATTTTCGTGTTATTTTCTATAATTCTACTTAACTACGGTCAATTTTCACCCCCTTTGACTTTTCATTTCCCTTTACAAATTTTCAACCCTCTAAGCACCCATTTTGCTAAATTCGCCTAATTTCGTTTTTCTTTGGCCATAAGTTGAACTTATACATATAGCTTATGTTTACCTTTTTCACTTTTTGTTAACTCTCTACTGTTTAATTATGTACGGCCAATTTTCATAATTTCGTCTTTTTAACACCACTGTGCGTCTGCGGAGGCACTACTACTAGGTGCAGATTTATAAAATCTGCACCCGACTCCACCAGTAAATTCAGCTCGCCGCGCCCCTACATACACATTAACAAGGTAAACATCTACAGGGACACACATCGCATTGATATACATCTTTCGTTGGCTTTTTTATTTTGTTTTACGTTACTTCGAGTTTTGAATGCACGCTACCACCAAAAAGCCCTAAACGTCCTTTCGACAGATTGTGATCCATATGTGATTGTGATTGTGTCGCATATTTTCTGAATAGCTCTGTACTTACTCGATTAAAAAAGAAATAAATAAAAAACATAAATTATTAAATTGGAAGTTGAAGAGACTTCCTAAATCAATGTCTACATTTTTTTTTGTAAGATTTTGTTGAGTCGTTTCATTACTGCGGGCTAAGTCAATTCTATGAATTTATTGCAAAAGAGTTTTTTGCTGTTTATTTCAAATGTTTAATTTTTTAAAATATCTTTCTTGAATTGTGCCCAAACTTGCATTAACGCAGAATGTTGTCAATTTTTTGTTAATTTTTTTAGTGGCGGAAAGCCTTAATAAGTTTGGGCTCATTTTCTATCAAAATGACTGATTGTATTGTACGAAAAAATACGGTATACCTTCGCCTGTTCCAATTTTAGTGCCATAGCAGAATGCGGAGGTACTCTTGTCTTTGATTATTCGCTCGCTCGCTCGCTCGCTCGTCTAGTCTGTCCGTCGGATAACTTGAGAACGAAAGCAGATATCGAGCTGAAATCTTGCACACGGGTGTATACCCGGAAAATCTCGGCGGGGATTGCTTTTGGGCCATATCGGACCGTGGGGGTGGGAGTTAGGGGTGAGAAACCGAAAAATTATTAATTGCAATAACTCGAGAATTAGTGGACGTATCTTGCTGAAACTTGGTATGTACGTTCGGCCCTCAAGTCTGTTGAAGGTGAAGGGGTGCTAATTTCGGGGGATGAAATTTAGGGGATGAAAACCGCAAGAAATATGATAACTTCGCAAGGGTTGCACGCAGCTGTCGGAAACTCAACGTACACACATATATCGGTGAAATCTTGCGGGGGATGCGTTTTTTGTAAAATCAAACAGATAGGGTGGAAATTAGGGGTTGCAACTCGAAATTCTGCTTAATAAATATAGGTCGAAACTGGCGTCATTCGATAGCTTTTCATTAATGATTCAAAATACGAGAACTCAAAAACTACTCAACGTATCAAGACAGAATTTGTTGTGTTAATTTTCAGTGACATTGTAGGTGGATGGACCTTTTGACTTTTCATCGACCCTTACGATTTTTCAACTCCCTAAGCGGTAATTTTGCAAAATTCGCATAATTTCGTTTTTCGTCGGTCATCAAATTGAACGCATTTGGGATTCAGTTTACCTTTTACAATTTTTCAGTTTCCTTCGCAATAGGTAGGTATAAATGCGTATTTCAACCCCCACAAAAGTTTTAATTGCATAATTTGGTTATTTTCATGTTTTATTTCGTAATTCTACTTAACACACTTAATTTTCATTTCTCTTGACTTTTCATTTTCATCCCCTTTCACAATTTTTCAGCCCCGAGTGTTAATTTTTCAAAATTCGCCAAATTTTGTTTTAACTCCGGTAATTCTTTTCATTTACTCATTCCTGTTCATTTTCTATTTTTAAATTTTGTAACAACAATTTTTTAACATCTCGCCTTTTTGACATATCTGTGCGTTTGCGGAGGCACTACTACTAGGTGCAGATTGATAAAATCTGCACCCGATTCCACCAGTCAGACCAGCCGCCCCTACATACACATTAACTTGATAAACGTCTACCGAGATATACATCGCATTGATATACATCTTCCGTTGGCTGTTTCCGAAGTGAAATCCTAAAGTAACCACGAAATTTTCTTGCTTAGCCGGAAAACAAACTTTCTCGATGCTATTGAAGCGAGAAAACCTCATTTTCTCTCTAAATTAAAACTTTTTAAGCTGCAATTCCATAATAGCCCTAATTCTAGTTATTAATAGTCAAATTACATTCAGTGGAAGTTGAGGATCTGAATCGTACCGTGCGTAGCATAAACCATTTAAATAATGACATCGCAGGGTTGTTTGGGGCCGCTGATGGACAGATTTTCTGAAATAAGATTAAAACATTTTCAGTTTTTTTAAACTTTCGCAGCTCGTAACCAGCCATAATTTTACCGATGATAAAACCCAACTTACTGAACAGCTAAAATTGCAGAAAATTTGGAATTCACAGAAAAACAAATCCCAATTTCAGACATAACCAGCGTCCAGTTGGTCTGGTGCTTAATATCGAAAGTAACCAAAGTCCCGGATAATTTCGGGTGCACCTAAAAACGCAATAATTGTTGCATATTTTGCATAATTTATGCAAATGTGCCAAAGTGCGGTTACCTCTGCGGCTACCTCCAGCATGTCAACGCCCTTCAGACTCGAATCATTCTCGAAGACAGAAAATTGATACAAATTGGAATAGGAAACGTTTGCGACAGTTTCAATGAACTTCAAGTAATGGTCGAAGAGTGGATCGCTGGACGACCTTCCCCATTTTCTGCAATAATTAATCCATTTGGCAAGGGATTGAAAGAGGTGAACGTATTTCAAGGGTAAATGAAATTACCGCAAAATATAGTTTTCAGCTTTTTTCTTATCAACTCTTCGCACGAAACACCCGCTAACGGCGGGGAAAGGGTTTTTCCAATTTCTGTAGTCCTTCTGGATTGAGACTACAGTAGGGTTTGCTACGTATCTGTTTAGATTAGAATATGCGATGTTAACTGCACCGCAAATTGATATTATTGTCACGAATATCCAGAAAAATCTGAAAATCTTCATTTAGCAAATTTCGAAAAAAGCTAAAAAAGACTACCTCTCGTATAAATGTTCATTTTTGGTGCCAATTGAGCGTTTCAAAGGCTTGCCCTTCATCTCTGCAACTACCGTGACTGTGGACATTTCTAGCGCAATTACAACATACATTAATTCTGGATTGTAAACGCGATATAATAGCCAGCTAATGCTCCACACAAATACAAATCCATTAGAAAAATTACATTCGAATAAATCGTTGGCTAGCCTTAATTCATGCGGGTAATTTTTGCTTTGTCTGATAATGGGAGTTAATTTATGAAAATATCAAATTATTAGCTTTCTACCCGAAGCCAAAAAATACGGAAATTAACCACCCAGATTCAGAACACCACAAATTAATAGATTAGCAATTAAAATCTAGCACTTTTACTTAATCTCGGCACAATTACTTTTGCATTTTTAATATAAAATCGAAAGGGAGGGAACATAAGATATTTTTACAAAGGTCACAAGCTCTAGTATTATTCAATTTGCGGTTGCCAGCAGTTCCGCGAAATGGACTTGCAATTGCTAAGTCTCGTAACTTACAATGTTGTAAGAATTACGGTGATGATATCGGTTTATTTCGTGTTGTACCACTGGTGTCGATATTATTTGAATTTAATGTCCCTGAGATATCCTGGGCCACCCGCACTGCCTTTTGTTGGAAACGGATTGCACTTCTTGTGCGATAAAAAAGGTTCAGTATTTTTAAATTTTCCGGAATAATTTATATTTGCAGAAATACTGAATGTCTTGATGAGAATAACCCGACCCTATTCGTCTCCCTTAAGGCTCTGGTTCGGGCCAAAGTTTGTGATATTTGTTAAAGATCCAAGTCAGTTTCAGGTATTTGTTAACAATCAAATTTTTAATCCTTGAGTTAAGTTGCAAAGGTGCAGTGTGGGCTCGGCTGTTAATAATTGTCATTTGTATTTTTTTAGACCATAATGCAGTCAGCTAAGTTAACGGATAAATCCTTTATCTACAAGTTTCTTGAGCCTTTCTTCGGGAAAGGGCTTTTTACCTCTAAAGGTAATGCGCATAAGAAGCATAGAAGACTGCTGCAACCGGTTTTTTCGCAAAAAATGTTGGAGGGTTACAGCTATCTTTTCCAAAAACACGCCACTAGGCTAGTGGACAAAGTTGGATCGTGTGAAAAACCTGAAGTTACCTTCAACGTTCACCCCTATGTCCAGGATATATCCTTGGAAGCTAGCATGGATATATTTTTGGAAGAAAAAAGCGAACGATTTATCGATTACGCATTCATGTCCCGCTGCATGAAAAAGTAAGACAAATGTTTTTTTAGTGCCGAAGCATATGCATATCTTGAGACCGAAAGCAGATATCGAGCTGCAATTTTGTACACAGGTGTATACCCCGAAAATCTCGAGGGTTGTTTTTGGAGTCGGAGTTAGGGGTGAAAAACTGAAAGAAATTACTATTTTCGACGTTTGATCGCGGACGCTGCCTCAAAGCTTGAAGATAGATCAAAAGTTTGAAAAGTCGGCAATGAAAAGATCTACAAAAAAGTCCACGACGGCATATAGCTATCTACGATGGGTAGCCCACAGTGATCGTTTTAGTGTTTTAATTGTTGACAAAAATAGCTTCGGTGGTTTATTGTCGGCTATCTGTAACAGATATTTATATAATGTCTCCGACTTTTTTGTAGGTCTATTCGTTGCCGACATTTCTCCCTTAATCGATTTTAATCCATCTTCAAGCGTTTAGGCAGTAGAAACGCGAGAATGCGAGATTTTTTCGGGACCGAAAAATTATTAATTGTAATAACTCGAGAACCAGTGGAAATATTCTACTGAAACTTGACATGCGATTTTGACGTACAAGTCTGTTGAAGGTGAGGGGGTGTCAATTTTGGGGGATGAAATTTAAGGGTTGAAAATCACAAAAATACGAAAACTTTTCGAATATTTTGCACATGGAGGTCTGAAACCCTACACACACATATTTCGATAATATCTGATAAGGGATGTTTTTTTCTGCAGGATAAGACAGAAGGGGTGAAAATCAGGGGTTGAAGCTCGAAATTTCACGTGTTGCTTGAAATTCAAGCCATTCGATAACTTTTCTTCAATGGTCCAGAAAAAGTTTCAAGCATATATTTAGCCCTTAGACCCTTAGAAGACCTACGACCGGAAGAGACAAAAATTGCACCTCTAAAACTAACCGCTTCAACCTTGAACCCCCTTCAACCCCCGAACACAAAAAATTGCACATTTGAAACTCGACCCCTTCAACCCCCAACCACAAAAACTTGACTTGGAGGAAATTTAACCCCTGCACCGCCTACAACCGAAAGAGTTGAATTGAACAAAAAACTGCGCCGATATCTCTATCCGTTTCCACGATACGGACAATCAAAAGTCAAAAAAACAGAAAAAAATCAGTAAAAAATTAAGGGGGCGTCGCAGGTCTATTCCGAGGGCAGTTTCGTGTTCGGGAGGGTCCATTTACCAAGTACTGAAAGTTTCAATCGATTAGGAGGAAAAACACTTTTCCGATCATTTTTGACGAATGTAGAATTTTTAAAAAATGAAAGTTCCCCGATCTTCACTAAATTTACATATTGCCCTAATTTGGGGACGAGAAAGCGAATGGTGAAGACCGCGATTCGATATCTCTATCCGTTTCCACGATACGGACAATCAAAAGTCAAAAAACAGAAAAAAATTTCGTAAAAAATTAAGGGGGCGTCGCAGGTCTATACCGAGGGCAGTTTCGTGTTCGGGAGGGTCCACTTACCAAGTACTGAGAGTTTCAATCGATTAGGAGGAAAAACACTTTTCCGATCATTTTTGACGAATGTAGAATTTTGGAAAAATCAAAATTCCCCGATCTTCACCAAATTTACATATTGCCCTAATTCGGGGACGAGATAGCGAATGGTGAAGACCGCGATTCGATATCTCTATCCGTTTCCACGTACAGACAATCAAAAGTCAAAAAAACAGAAAAAAATCCCTAAAAAATTAAGGGGGCGTCGCAGGTCTATTCCGAGGGCAGTTTCGTGTTCGGGAGGGTCCATTTACCAAGTACTGAAAGTTTCAATCGATTAAGAGGAAAAACACTTTTCCGATCATTTTTGACGAATGTAGAATTTTGGAAAAATCAAAGTTTCCCGATCTTCACCAAATTTACTTATTGCCCTAATTTTGGGACGAGAAAGCGAATGGTGAAGACCGCGATTCGATATCTCTATACGTTTCCACGATACGGACAATCAAAAATTAAGAAAACAGAAAAAAAATCGTAAAAAATTAAGGGGGCGTCGCAGGTCTATTCCGAGGGCAGTTTCGTGTTCGGGAGGGTCCATTTACCAAGTACTGAAAGTTTCAATCGATTAGGAGGAAAAACACTTTTCCGATCATTTTTGACGAATGTAGAATTTTGGAAAAAATCAAAAGTTCCCCGATCTTCACCAAATTTACTTATTGCCCTAATTTTGGGACGAGAAAGCGAATGGTGAAGACCGCGATTCGATATCTCTATCCGTTTCCACGATACGGACAATCAAAAGTCAAAAAAACAGAAAAAAAAATTGTGAAAAATTAAGGGGGCGTCGCAGGTCTATACCGAGGGTAATTTCGTTTTCGGGAGGGTACATTTACCAAGTATGTACTGAGAGTTCCAATCGATTAGGAGGAAAAACACTTTTCCGATCATTTTTGACGAATGTAGAATTTTTAAAATATGAAAGTTCCCCGATCTACACCAAATTTACATGTTGCCCTAATTCGGGGACGAGAAAGCGAATGGTGAAGACCGCGATTCGATATCTCTATCCGTTTCCACGATACGGACAATCAAAAGTCAAAAAACAGAAAAAAATTCGTAAAAAATTAAGGGGGCGTCGCAGGTCTATTCCGAGGGCAGTTTCGTGTTCGGGAGGGTCCATTTACCAAGTACTGAAAGTTTCAATCGATTAGGAGGAAAAACACTTTCCCATCATTTTTGACGAATGTAGAACTTTTAAAAAATCAAAGTTCCCCGATCTTCACCAAATTTACATGTTGCCCTAATTTGGGGACGAGAAAGCGAATGGTGAAGACCGCGATTCGATATGTCTATACGTTTCCACGATACGGACAATCAAAAGTCAAAAAAACAGAAAAAAATCAGTAAAAAATTAAGGGGGCGTCGCAGGTCTATTCCGAGGGTAGTTTCGTGTTCGGGAGGGTCCATTTACCAAGTACTGAAAGTTTCAATCGATTAGGAGGAAAAACACTTTTCCGATCATTTTTGACGAATGTAGAATTTTGGAAAATCAAAGTTCTCCGATCTTCACCAAATTTACATATTGCCCTAATTTGGGGACGAGAAAGCGAATGGTGAAGACCGCGATTCGATATCTCTATACGTTTCCACGATACGGACAATCAAAAATTAAGAAAACAGAAAAAAAATCGTAAAAAATTAAGGGGGCGTCGCAGGTCTATTCCGAGGGCAGTTTCGTGTTCGGGAGGGTCCATTTACCAAGTACTGAAAGTTTCAATCCATTAGGAGGAAAAACACTTTTCCGATCATTTTTGACGAATGTAGAATTTTTGAAAAAATCAAAGTTCCCCGATCTTCACCAAATTTACACATTGCCCTAATTTGAGGACGAGAAAGCGAATGGTGAAGACCGCGATTCGATATCTCCATCCGTTTCCACGATACGCACAATCAAAAGTCAAAAAAACAGAAAAAAATTCGTAAAAAATTGAGGGGGCGTCGCAGGTCTATTCCGAGGGCAGTTTCGTGTTCGGGAGGGTCCATTTACCAAGTACTGAAAGTTTCAATCGATTAGGAGGAAAAACACTTTTCCGATCATTTTTGACGAATGCAGAATTTTGGAAAAATCAAAGTTCTCCGATCTTCACCAAATTTACATATTGCCCTAATTCGGGGACGAGAAAGCGAATGGTGAAGACCGCGATTCGATATCTCTATACGTTTCCACGATACGGACAATCAAAAATTAAGAAAACAGAAAAAAAATCGTAAAAAATTAAGGGGGCGTCGCAGGTCTATTCCGAGGGCAGTTTCGTGTTCGGGAGAGTCCATTTACCAAGTACTGAAAGTTTCAATCGATTAGGAGGAAAAACACTTTTCCGATCATTTTTGACGAATGTAGAATTTTTGAAAAAATCAAAGTTCCCCGATCTTCACCAAATTTACACATTGCCCTAATTTGGGGACGAGACAGCGAATGGTGAAGACCGCGATTCGATATCTCCATCCGTTTCCACGATACGCACGATCAAAAGTCAAAAAAACAGAAAAAAATTCGTAAAAAATTGAGGGGGCGTCGCAGGTCTATTCCGAGGGCAGTTTCGTGTTCGGGAGGGTCCATTTACCAAGTACTGAAAGTTTCAATCGATTAGGAGGAAAAACACTTTTCCGATCATTTTTGACGAATGCAGAATTTTGGAAAAATCAAAGTTCTCCGATCTTTACCAAATTTACATATTGCCCTAATTCGGGGACGAGAAAGCGAATGGTGAAGACCGCGGCTCGATATCTCTATCCGTTTCCACGATACGGACAATCAAAAGTCAAAAAAACAGAAAAAAACCAGTAAAAAATTAAGGGGGCGTCGCAGGTCTATTCCGAGGGCAGTTTCGTGTTCGGGAGGGTCCATTTACCAAGTACTGAAAGTTTCAATCGATTAGGAGGAAAAACACTTTTCCGATCATTTTTGACGAATGTAGAATTTTGGAAAAATCAAAATTCCCCGATGTTCACCAAATTTACATATTGCCCTAATTCGGGGACGAGAAAGCGAATGGTGAAGACCGCGACTCGATATCTCTATCCGTTTCCACGATACGGACAATCAAAAGTCAAAAAAACAGAAAAAAATCAGTAAAAAATTAAGGGGGCGTCGCAGGTCTATTCCGAGGGCAGTTTCGTGTTCGGGAGGGTCCATTTACCAAGTACTGAAAGTTTCAATCGATTAGGAGGAAAAACACTTTTCCGATCATTTTTGACGAATGCAGAATTTTGGAAAAATCAAAATTCCCCGATCTTCACCAAATTTACATATTGCCCTAATTCGGGGACGAGAAAGCGAATGGTGAAGACCGCGATTCGATATCTCTATCCGTTTCCACGATACAGACAATCAAAAGTCAAAAAAACAGAAAAAAATCAGTAAAAAATTAAGGGGGCGTCGCAGGTCTATTTCCGAGGGCAGTTTCGTGTTCGGGAGGGTCCATTTACCAAGTACTGAAAGTTTCAATCGATTAGGAGGAAAAACACTTTTCCGATCATTTTTGACGAATGCAGAATTTTGGAAAAATCAAAGTTCTCCGATCTTCACCAAATTTACATATTGCCCTAATTCGGGGACGAGAAACCGAATGGTGAAGACCGCGATTCGATATCTCTATCCGTTTCCACGATACGGACAATCAAAAGTCAAAAGACAGAAAAAAATTCGTAAAAAATTAAGGGGGCGTCGCAGGTCTATTCCGAGGGCAGTTTCGTGTTCGGGAGGGTCCATTTACCAAGTACTGAAAGTTTCAATCGATTAATAGGAAAAACACTTTTCCGATCATTTTTGACAAATGTAGAATTTTGGAAAAATCAAAATTCCCCGATCTTCACCAAATTTACATATTGCCCTAATTTGGGGACGAGAAAGCGAATGGTGAAGACCGCGGTTCGATATAATTCACCCCCTTCAACCCCGAATCACAAAAAAATGACTTGGACGGAATTTAATCCTTGAACCACTCATTATCTCAGACTATTTTGAGCGCAAAAAATTGTACCCCCAAAACCCACAGCCTTCAACCCTGAACACAAATAATTGGCTTGGAGGAAATTGAGCCCTTGTACTATCTACAACAGAAACAGACTAACTGCAACCCCGAAAACCACCCCCTTCAACCTCCAAATACGAAAAATTGACAAACATAAATAATTGACTCGGTGAAAAAACCCGTAAGACTACTTATTGTTACTGGAAGATTCTAATTGAGCGCAAATAAGTTTAACATTTGGACCACTGTTATTGGAGGATAGGTACTAATTAAGCGCCCCCGAAACCCACCCCCTTCAACCCCTGATGATAATAATCGAACGGAAAAAATTGCACCACCTTCAACACCCAACACAAAAAATTGACTTGGTGGAAAGTTGATATGACCAATACTTACAACCGGAAGAACGCAAAAAAATTCATCACCCTCACGATTCCTTTATCATGAGCATATGCTTCGGCACTACTACTAGGTGCAGATTCAAACGGTGAATAAACATCTACAGCGATACACATTGCACTGATATACATCTTCCATTGGCTTTTATCTAACTCATTTTCAACAGGTTTTACGAAATATTCTTCACCAGAGTTATGACTTTTTGGCTACACTCCGAGTATATATTTTCAATGACGAGCATGTACAAGGAGCAACAAGAGATGAAGAATTTAGCCAAAGTCGTGACTGAAGAAGTACTTAACTAAAAGTTACTCAGAAATTTCAAATAGTTTTTCAGATGCTGGAAGTTAAAATTCCTGAAACTTTAGATCGGATGCAGAAAAATACTACAATTGCTGAAGAACTTAGAACGCCGTCTCTTGTGGAGACTTTGATTCAAATGGTGATAGAGGAACCAGACTGCTTGACTAAAGAAGAATGCGTCGACCATTTAATGACTTTCGTAGGAACAGTACGTAATGAAAAAAATTGACCCGCTTTCAAATTATTTTCGATTGATTTGAAAGGTGAATTATTATTTACATTTACTCAATTTTACAGAGTCATGACACCCAAAGCTCGGCTATAGCTTTCACTTTGATGATGTTGGCAATTCATAAAGATAATCAGGTAATTAATTTCAGTAAATTTCAGCAATTAATCGATGGCTTTTAGGCTAAACTTTTTGAAGAATTGCAAAGTGTTTGCGGGGACCAGAAAACCATAAATTACGTCGACATGCCCAAACTTCAATATTTGGATATGTGCGTAAAAGAGGCCTTGAGATTGTTCCCTCCAGGGCCTTATTTGTTCCGAGACGCAATCGAAGACTTTCAATTAGGTATTTAGGAATGTTTTAATAACTAGTAAATAGGAATTTGTCAGGAAAATATCATGTGCCTCGAGGAACGACCATTATGTTGGGACTTTTCAATGTTCACAGAAGTTCGGATTATTGGGAAAAACCCAATGAATTCTATCCTGAACATTTTTTGCTCGAAAAAGTGGAAAAGAGGCATCCTTATGCTTTTTTACCATTCAGTGCAGGACCCAGGAGATGTATTGGTAGGAATCTTTTTTTTTAAATTGTCGTTAGTTTTTTGATTCCAGCTCAGCAGTATACATATCTTAACCTAAAGACTGTAATTGGAACTTTCTTGATGCACTACGCTTTAAGTTCTGATCAAAAAATGGAAGATGTGAAAATCATGAGCGACGTGTCGATCAGACCTTTGGACGGCTATTTGATTAAAATACAGAAAAGGGACTGAAATGCGTCAGTAAATTTTATGGCAATGCATTATGGAAATAAAGTTTAATTTTTTTCACGTGTCAGACTTTGTACTTACGATTAGAGTGGACAGTGGACACTATACAAAAGTTTTCTTCATAAATATTATGAAAATGTGGAAATACTTATTGGTTTTATCATTGTTTGTGGTTGACTTAATTAGGTGTGATCTATAAACGGGGTACAAAGTTTAAACAGGGGACTAAAAAGTAACAACTCGGCAAAATTTGAATTCGTTATTTGCATCGAAATAAGCCAAATAAGGTATGTACAGTTTAGAAAAGAGCAAATGCCCACTCGGGAAGGTGGGGGCCAACCACTGCATGCCTGGTCCGCTGCAGCTGCAAGTCGAGTAGGAGGGGGAAATATCGATCGGTTTTGTGAAGTATGCTTCACGAGATGCTTAACCACCACTTCTCTTTCAGCATAGACGAATTTTTAGGTAAATGCTTATAATTATTTGGGCGTATTCTGCTTTTTTCTAAAGATCTGCACCCTTGTGAGGTATCGTGACAGAGGGCAATAATTTAGAACATTATTTACTAATGAACTATAAACTCACTTAATCTCAGCGGTCGGAATAGACAAAATTCAAATAAACCGGTCGAATTGTTGAGATTAAATGTCACCTCAGATAATTGTGTAAAAGGAAAGCGCATTTTGTCCAACTGTCCGATTTTAGTGCCGTAGCAGAATGCGGAGGTACTCTTGTCTTAGCTTATTCGCTCGCTCGCTCGCTCGATCGCTCGATCGCTCGCTCGCTCGCTCGCTCGATCGCTCCTCAGTCTGTCCGTCGGATAACTTGAGAACGGATTGAGATATCGAGCTGAAACTTGGTAGGCAGCTTCGTCTCCCGAAAAGTAAGGCGGGGATTGCTTTTGGGCCATATCGGACCAAGGGGGTGGGAGCTAGGGGTGAAAAACCGAAAAACTACTAATTGCAATAACTCGAGAACTAGTGGAGATATCTTGCTGAAAATTAGTATGCACGTTCGACCTTCAAGTCTGTTGAAAGTGAGGGGGTGCCAATTTCGGGGGATGAAATTTAGGGGATGAAAACCACAAAAAATATGATAACTCCGCAAGGGTTGCACGCAGCTGTCGGAAACTCAACGTACACACATATATCGGTGAAATCTTGTGGGGGATGCGTTTTTTCGTAAAATCGAACAAATGGGGTGGAAATTAGGGGTAGCAACTCGAAATTCCGCTTAATAAGTACTAGTCGAAATTGCCGTCATTCGATAGCTTTCCATTAATTATTCAAAAAAGGTGTCATTCATATTTTGCGAAAAACCACCCTTATAGGCGCTACAACCCCTAACATGCAGAAACACAAAAATACGAGATCTCAAAAACTACTCAACGTATCAAGGCAGAATTTGGTTTGTGAATTTCCAGTGACATTATAGGTGGATGGACAAATTTTCAAAAATATCTAACAAAGGGGATGAAATTTAAGGGTTGAAACTTGAAATTTCTTCAAGTAAATGGTAGCCTAAAATTACGGGGTTCGATAGATTTCGGTCAACTATTGAAAAAAGGTCTTATGAGTTTTCAATCTAAAACCAACCCCTGGGCCATTAACCACCCCTAACTCTTTGCAAGTCGATAATTATATTTTATTTATTTTTTCTGAAACCCTATTGGTTTATTTATGAACAACTGAAGTCAGTAAATACGCAAGGAGTTATGTCACACCGGAAAAATAAACTCACCCCTGTAAATCATAAAGGGGTGAAATCATGAGGTGTTGAAAACATGAATCTACAAATTACCTTAATTTTTAAACGAATTGGGTTAGGGTGGTGAAATTGAAAACACAACTTCCTTTAGGGCATGTGGGGGTGGTGAAATAGGGGGTTGGAGTTTAGGGGTTGAAACGTCCATAAAGCCCTGTAATTTGACACAGAGAAGCAATATCTTCTGCGAAACTGTGACATCTTACACACTGCATCTTCGAGAAGGGAAGATCGAATTTTAGGAGAAAATTATCGAAGGGGATGAAAGTTAGGGGTGGAAACTCGAATTTTCAATGAAGAATGTATAGTTGAAAATATTACCATTCGATAGCTTTCTATTGATGCTACAAAAAAGGTCTTATTCATCATTCGCGAAAAACGACCCTTAAAGACGGTACAACCCCCTAACATGCCGAAACACAAAAATGCGAGAACTCAAAAACTGCTCAACGTATCAGGGCTAAATTTGATGTGGTAATTTACAGCGCCACTGTAGGCGGATGGGCAAATTTTCATTAATATCTAACAAGGGGGATGAAATTTAAGGGTTGAAACTGGAAATTTTTTCATGTAAGTGGTGGAATAAAATTATGGGGCTCGATAGACTTCGGTCAACCATTGAAGAAAGTCTTATGAGTCTTCAACCTAAAACCAACCCCTACGCTACTAACAACCCCTAAGCCCTAGCAAGCGGAGTAAATATATTTCATTTATTTTTTTTTTGCTTTCTTCTAATTTGTTATTAATTTAAAGTGATTTTCATTAATTTTTGACCCATCCACAATTTTTCAACCCCTTTCATGATATGTGAACCCTCAAAGAGCAAAATTTACCCAGACCGCTTCTTTTTCGGGTGATTTCCGCTGGTTAATTTTGTAAAATTCGCGCAGTTTTGCCTTATGAATTGTTCTTGCCTTTTTCACTTTTTCGACCCCTTCGCAATGTTTCAACCCCCAAAAGTCAAATTTGCATAATTGGCTTATTTTCGTGTTATTTTCTGTAATTCTACTTAATTACGATTAATTCTCATCCCTTTTAACTTTTCATCCCTCTTTACAATTTTTCAACCCCCTAAGTGTTTATTTTGCAAAATTCACATAATTTAGTTTTCCTTCGGTAACAAATTGAACTCAATTGGATTATGTTTATCTTTTCACTTTTCCAACCCCCTTCGCAACATTTCAACCCCCAAAATCTAAATTTGCATAATTGGTTTACTTTCGTGTTATTTTCTGTAATTCTGCTTAATTACGATTAATTCTCATCCACTTTGACGTTTCATCCCCCTTTACAATTTTTCAACCCCCTAGGTGTTAGTTTTGCCAAATTCGGATATTTTCGTTTTTCCTCGGTAATAAATTGAACCCATTTGGATGATGATTAAACTTTTCACTTTTTTCATCCCCCTTCGCAATGTTTCAAGTCTTCAAATGCAAAATTTACATAATTGGGTTAATTTGGTGTTATTTTCCGTAATTTTACTTAGCCACGGTTAATCCTGATACCTTTTGATTTTTCATCCACTTTTACGATTTTTCAACCCCCTAAGTGCAAATTTTGCAAAATTCGCATAATTCCGTTTTTCGACGGATATAAAATTGAACGCATTTGGGATTCAGTTTACCTTTTACAATTTTTCAGTTTCCTTCGCAATAGGTAGGTATAAGTGCTTATTTCAACCCCCACAAAAGTTTTAATTGCATAATTTGGTTATTTTAGTGTTTTATTTCGTAATTCTACTTAATCCACACTTCATTTTCATTCCTCTTGACTTTTAACACCACTGTGCGTCTGCGGAGGCACTACTACTAGGTGCAGATTTATAAAATCTGCACCCGACTCCACCAGTAAATTCAGCTCGCCCCTACATACACATTAACAAGGTAAACATCTACAGGGACACACATCGCATTGATACACATCTTTCGTTGGCTTTTTTAAAAGACCGCGCTTCAAAAACTTGGGCATGCGTCAATAACTTATCGCAAACTGAATGCGAATTGCCTAGCAACTAGCGTTCTGATTGGCTACGTTAAAAAAATTGCTATTTGAGAGAGAAATCTGACAAATAACTTATAAATTTATAAAGCAGGAAGACCGTAAAAATTCTTCGTCTTCTCGACTTGCAGTGGTTAACGCCCACCTTCCAGAGTGGGCATTTGCTCTTTCCTAAACTGTACCTGGCGTTTTGAAATGTTGCCAGGCACATATTTAAAGGACACAGAAACATGAAAATACGAAAATTCAAAGCCACTCAACAAGGCATCAAAATTTGGTACCTAGGTATACAGGGTGGGTAATTTTTCGATGCTCACCATTGGGATCTCCTAAACAGTAAAAGATACGGGGTCGGTTAAATTACAGAAAAGTTGCGCTATTTGTTGCCGATTAAGAATCTAAAGAGAATTCCCCGATATTTTGATTCGTTCCCGAGTTATCACAAAAAATATGAAAATTGCCTATTTAAAGAAAAATTAATATCTTCCTAACGATTGACTTTGTTTAAATGAAACTTGGAACTTTTACATTTTTGGCAGCTGAATAGCATCAACAGAAATTTTCTAGGCCCTCTAGATTTTGAATAACGACAGTCAACTTTTGATTCTTTTATGACCGCCATATTGAATTTTAGCACCATCTAATGCACAAAAAAATTGGCTTTTCAAAAATTTACTCAACATGAACTTTTTTGACAGATGTCAGAATTTGAAAATTGGTAGGAAATGATTTGCAAAATTAGCCTAAACTTAGATGAAAAACATTTGCAAAAAAGTACGCAGACTTCTTCAATCTCTTATAACGCGTGAAAACAATTGAATTCAACAGTAATAAAATACGTCTTGCGGTCGTGTGACTCGGGCTTTCACATATTTTTTTAAAAACGCCCATGTTGGTTACATTTTTGAAAAGCTAATTTTTCTGTGTATCCGGCGGCGTTAAAATTCAATATGGCGCCCATAAGAAAAAAAAAGTTGACTGTCGTTATTCAAAATCTAGAAAGCCTAGAAAATTTCTGTCAATGCCATTCGATTGACAGCTGTCAAAAATGTAAAAGTTCCGAGTTTCATTTAAATAACATCAATCGTTAAGAAGATATTAATTTTTCTTTAAATTGCCAATTTTCAGATTTTTTGTGATAACTTAGGAACGAATCACAATATTGGGGAATTCTCTTCAGATTCTTAATCGCCAAGAAATAGTCCAACTTTTCTGTAATTTAACCGACCCTGTATCTTTTACCGTTTAGGAGATTCCAATGATGAGCATCGGAAAATTACCCACCCTGTATACCTACGTCAATTTGCATTGACACTGTTAGCCGTTAGTCGTATGTGTAAATTTTCATTATGATTTAACAAGGGGATGAAATTTAAGGGTTGAAACTAATAATAATAATAATAATAATATTTTATTCAAACTTCTTGGTATACGAAATAAATGAGTAACAAATGAGATTAGCTAATAACAGAAATTTGAATCTCAAGGCTGACGTTCAGCTTCCCCCTGCACATACCACAATAAAGTGGAAGGCAAGTGGATCTGATCTTCCACATCAACCTTGTAAAAGAAGAGTAATAATAAATAATTACAGCAATTGAAGTGAATATTGAGCACAGATAATAACACAGAGATAAAGCCGTTTATACACGACAGTGAAATATAGTGACACCTGCAGGACACCCATGGGTCCGAATAAAGAGAAGACAAAGTTATACCAAAAACAAAAATTGCAACAAAACGCTATAACGAAACCCGACCATCCGCAACTAGTTCCATAACCCTGGCTTTAAATAGTTCGTGACTGAGTGACTTGACATTTACAGGGATGGTGTTCATAAGTTTACAAATATTATACGAAAAAGAGCGCTTGAACAACTGGGTATGATGCCGAGGAATGTTGATTAAATCTTTACGTCTTAGATTTAGATTGTGAATATCAGTTCTAAAATTAATTTTTTCAATAAGATACGGGGGAGTATTAGTATCAATTACTTTTTTGAACAAACAAGCCGAATGCAGAGCTCTCCTTTGTCGCATATCTAACCATTTTAAGTCTTTAAGACGAGCATACACGGATTGCCGGCGACTCACACCGAAAATGAAGCGCACGCAGGCATTTTGTGCGCGCTGTATCCTGTTTGAATCCCGCTGATCTAAACATGTATTATAGACTACATCTGCAAAGTTAAAATGAGATAAAACCAAGGAATTACATAGAATTATCCTCATTTCAGTGCTAAGAAATTCCTTATTGCTATACAGAAGCCGAAGAGCAGAGAAAGCCCTGGATATGCATTGATTGATGTGAGATCTGAATCTCAAATCAGCGCTGAAAATTAGTCCCAGATTTCTTGCCTCCAAAGTTGGGTAGATAGGTGAGTTATCGACAGACAAAGAAATATTACCCCTTACTTCTTGGCAAGCTCTGGTATTTCCAAATAGGAGTAACGTTGACTTATTAGCGTTCAATTTGAGACCATGCGAACAAGAGAATGAGATAACACGGTTTAAGTCATCCTGCAACTGCCATAAAGCCAAGTCCAGGTCATCTTTATGAAAGGAAATATACATTTGCGAATCGTCTGCATAGAAGTGATAATTACAGAATCGAAACCGTAACTGGAGCTGAGAGACATATAAGGTGAACAGAAGGGGTCCTAAAATGGATCCCTGAGGAACACCTGAACGAATTTTACGCGACGTAGACAGTGCATTATGTATTTTGACACGCTGAAACCTTGAGCAGAAATAGTTTTTAAAGAAGAGACAAGTCGACTGATGAAAACCCAAATAATGAAGAATGGAAAATAGAATATCATGATCTAGCGTGTCAAAAGCCTTACTAAAATCAAGGAGTAGCATCAATGTACATCAAACTGTACATTTCTTTAAGCTGCTATAAAATTATGAGGTTCGATAAATTTCGGCGAACCAGTAAAAAAATGTCTTACGAATTTTCATCCTAAAATCAATCGCTTATTGGCTAATAACAACCCAGAATGTCTTGAAAGCGAATTATATAAATCTTTTTTATTTTTTTGTTAAATATTGATAAGCAATAGTTAGGTACACTATTAATTTTGCAGATTCCGCGCATTTTTGTGATCTTTCGGTAGGTAATACAAACTCATTTTATTTTGTTATTTTTTCCACTCTTTCCTCTGGGACTTCCAGTTTAACCGGAAGTGACCCTAATAATCCCCCCCCCGTTTTTTAAATAGAATATAATTATACTTTCTTCTCAACGGAATCGGAATCTACTGTTTTTTTTAAGTTAAAAATATGCTTCATATTCAAAAAACTTTTTATGAGCATATGTCCTAAAGTGCTTAGTTCTCAAAATACAGGGGCTCAAATTAAGAAAAATATATTTCTAAAATAACGCGTTGGGATTTTGTTGAAACTTGCTATACGTTTTTACCACATAAAGGGCACTTTGTGACGTATACTGAAAAATTTGTATCAAGTCCAGTGGCGCAGGTGTAGGTAGGTGCATATTTTCTCTGGCAAGCATATGAGTCGTATTTAGTATTCACTGGTCAAAACTGCCCAAAATCATCCTTTTCATTGTGATAAGCCGTTTTTGAGAAAATAAACTAAATCGGGCTGCTAAATTCGAAAAAATAAATTTTAGCCAATATGCTTTAAAAGATCTACATTTTAAATATCAAAATGACCGATACGTTGTAAGCCTTAATTAGTGCAAGGACTTGCATGAAAAAATAAAAAGAAGAAAATCTAAATTCGGGAATTTTTAAAAACTCGCACACCCTGTATCTTGGAAACTAAGCATTTTAGGACATAATGTCCGCACGAAGTTTCTGTCTTAGAATAATGAGGGGAATCACCCCCTGAAATTTGTCGGCGTACTTACGGAACAGCCTGTATGACCAGCATCCTGTATAATCAATGCACTTACTAATTGAAGGAATTTTGCTTTATATTTCACATACTAATCCATACAATAACTTAACAACGATACTATTTACTTAAATTGGGCCTCCAGATCAGCCATTTCCTTGTCAGCAGCTATTTTCTTCTCGATGGCCAGTTTTTCATCTCGAACCACTTTCTGTTTTGATTCGATCTCTGTGAAGGCGGCCTCTTTTCTGGATAGTCTATTATTATGGAAGGCCCCATAAAGAACACCAGAACCCAAAAGACTCCATCTCGCAAACTAAGGCAAATTTTAGGTTATGTAACATAATTATTAAAAACTGCACGTTTTTACCTTTATTAAAGGTGAAACACGAACGGGAGCGGCAAGTGTGGACATTTCACCGAATTTCACGAAAAATGTACTGAGAATTTGGAAAAAAACGGATTATATAATTTTCCTTCGTTCACTGATGACAACTAACTGACAGCTGACATATGACACCTTTTGACAGAACGGAACGAGAGTCGTTAAACTCCGACCGTAATTCTCCGTGTGTGTAAATGAGTTTTCATGAAAATAATCGACAAATTCTGTTAAATCGTAGGACATCGTTCAATATGTGAGCGCTATAATTTTCTAATGAATTAATTTAATTAATATATTAGGTGCAGATCATGATCGACGATCGAAGCTAGTGACAAACCAAAAGTATCAATGTCAGTGCAGAGTAAACGTCAGGCGAAATCAAAATTTGTTTAAATAAATAGTGGACGAAGCAAAAACGGGCAAGGTCTAATCCGCGTTTCACAATGAGTAGAAAAGGAAGAAGGCCGCCGGGTCAGTTGTAAGCTATCACGTGAGTCATCATGATGAAAGCTTCGGATGCCTAAACAACGCATGTGCCCTCGGTCCGTTTTAGTTTTCGTGAGAGGTTCGTGGTGATAAGTGATCGACGTAGTAGATGGTGACATTCTCGTAAAAGTGATTTTAAATGTACAATAATGTAGTGTTTCGTTAGTGTTTGGAGGTTTTTTGTAAATAATTATTTTATGATGGCGGGCATTCTCTCCCTGATTTCGCTGGTCGGTTCGGTGCTAATAACACCGTTTTTGATGATATTATTGTGCATTATCTTCTTGGCCTCTATTGGAAAGTCTTTGGGAGTCCGCAGATTGTATGTCAAGCTACTTCTTGTCATTTTTGAAGTAAGTATAAACATAAACGTCAGTCGTCAAAGCCTACTTGAACATGCATTTTAATGAAAAAAAAATAGTGGGTCATGGATGTCAAGCATGCTCTGCATTAAGGGGTGAGTTCAGAAACGTTGCCCTAGAGCGTTGAACCTCCACTCGATGTAGATATATGTAACACCTCCTGAAGTACCTAACAACAAAGTCAAATATACCTAATTAAGTAGCGACGATTGATAATGATAAAAAATGTTGAACTATGAACTGATTTTAATAGTTCGTTTTTTAAATTGTCTCAAGTATTGTCTCAAAGGTTATATTATAGTATAGGTTATATTCCTCCCAGGAACTTTGGAGTGGACCAACTTTGCAACAAGAATTTTTTTGTCAAAGTTAATGAGAAAGTAATAATTAATGACTTGTTTCACTTTATTGCTTTACTAACTAGTAATCAGCAATAAATAGCTTGTCGTGTGTAGTTGCTATTTTTAAATCGTTTTACTCGTCGTTTTATTGAGTGACAATGAGCATTTGCGCATTGCCATATTAATATTAACCCTAGGACGTGAGGTGAAAAATCCAGAATCTAGTTATCTCCGATCAAACGTGTGTAAGCACCTTTAAAAAAAATTTTTGCTTAATGATAGATAATGATAGCCGATGCTTCATAATTTTAATGGGATCGTGTTTAATTCCGTAGATTTGTGTGTTGAAACAATAGTTTCTAAGGACTTTAAAAATCACCCCAAGAATCATTTATTTTTGAACCCCTTAAAATTAGGGAACAATGGACCATAAGGACTTCATAATCAAAATGAAAGTGTCCTAAGTGCCTAGCAACATTTCAAAAGGGTTGTTCCCGAGGGGCTATCCACTCCCCTAAATTTTGTACACCATTGCCGATTTCGGCAATGTTTAGTGTATAATTGCCGCATTCCCTTCTCATTTCCGCAGTTCCCAAGACATTGCCGCATTTCCTATCTTCATTCCCACATTCCCTAAATATATTCCCGCATTTCCACATCATTCCCGTATTTCCTATATCATTCCCGCATTTCCTATCAGCATTCCCTATTTCCCAAATATATTCCCGCATTTCCTCTATTGCATTGAATTCCTGCTTGAAGTCTGATAGAGCCGATGTACATTTCCAGATTCCCGCATTTCTTTGTTAATTTTAGGGGTTTTATGAGTTACCTACCCATTGTGCTTATATTATACATTATACACGTTACTTAAACTAAACATAAAAAGCCAACGAAAGATGTATATCAATGCGATGTGTGTCCCTGTAGATGTTTACCTTGTTAATGTGTATGTAGGGGCGAGCTGAATTTACTGGTGGAGTCGGGTGCAGATTTTATAAATCTGCACCTAGTAGTAGTGCCTCCGCAGACGCACAGTGGTGTTAAAAAGACGAAATTATGAAAATTGGCCGTACATAATTAAACAGTAGAGAGTTAACAAAAAAACATCATATTTGCGAAGTAGGTATGTAGAATTAGCACTAAGGGGGTTGAAAAAGGGAATGAGAAGTCCAAGGTAATGAAAAAAGGTGATGAAAAGTCAAGAGGAATGAAAATGAAGTGTGGATTAAGTAGAATTACGAAATAAAACACTAAAATAACCAAATTATGCAATTAAAACTTTTGTGGGGGTTGAAATAAGCACTTATACCTACCTATTGCGAAGGAAACTGAAAAATTGTAAAAGGTAAACTGAATCCCAAATGCGTTCAATTTTATAACCGTCGAAAAACGAAATTATGCGAATTTTACAAAATTAGCACTTAGGGGGTTGAAAAATCGTAAAGGTGGATGAAAGATCAAAAGGTATCAGGATTAACCGTGGCTAAGTAAAATTACGGAAAATAACACCAAATTAACCCAATTATGTAAATTTAGCATTTGAAGACTTGAAACATTGCGAAGGGGCGGGATGAAAAAAGTGAAAAATTTAATCATCATCCAAATGGGTTCAATTTATTACAGAAGAAAAACGAAAATATCCGAATTTGGCAAAACTAACACCTAGGGGGTTGAAAAATTGTAAAGGGGGATGAAACGTCAAAGTGGATGAGAATTAATCGTAATTAAGCAGAATTACAGAAAATAACACGAAAGTAAACCAATTATGCAAATTTAGATTTTGGGGGTTGAAATGTTGCGAAGGGGGTTGGAAAAGTGAAAAAGATAAACATAATCCAATTGAGTTCAATTTATTACCGAAGGAAAACTAAATTATGTGAATTTTGCAAAATAAACACTTAGGGGGTTGAAAAATTGTAAAGGGGGATGAAAAGTTAAAAGGGATGAGAATTAATCGTAATTAAGTAGAATTACAGAAAATAACACGAAAATAAGCCAATTATGCAAATTTGACTTTTGGGGGTTGAAACATTGCGAAGGGGTCGAAAAAGTGAAAAAGGCAAGAACAATTCATAAGGCAAAACTGCGCGAATTTTACAAAATTAACCAGCGGAAATCACCCGAAAAAGAAGCGGTCTGGGTAAATTTTGCTCTTTGAGGGTTCACATATCATGAAAGGGGTTGAAAAATTGTGATGGGTCAAAAATTAATGAAAATCACTTTAAATTAATAACAAATTAGAAGAAAGCAAAAAAAAAATAAATGAAATATATTTACTCCGCTTGCTAGGGCTTAAGGGTTGTTAGTAGCGTAGGGGTTGGTTTTAGGATGAAGACTCATAAGACTTTTTTCAATGGTTGACCGAAGTCTATTGAACCCCATAATTTTATTCCACCATTTACTTGAAAAAATTTCCAGTTTCAACCCTTAAATTTCATCCCCCTTGTTAGATATTAATGAAAATTTGCCCATCCGCCTACAGTGGCGCTGTAAATTACCACATCAAATTTAGCCCTGATACGTTGAGCAGTTTTTGAGTTCTCGCATTTTTTTGTTTCGGCATGTTAGGGGGTTGTACCGCCTTTAAGGGTCGTTTTTCGCGAATGATGAATAAGACCTTTTTTGTACCATCAATAGAAAGCTATCGAATGGTAATATTTTCAACTATACATTCTTCATTGAAAATTCGAGTTTCCACCCCTAACTTTCATCCCCTTCGATAATTTTCTCCTAAAATTCGATCTTCCCTTCTCGAAGATGCAGTGTGTAAGATGTCGCAGTTTCGCAGAAGATATTGCTTCTCTGTGTCAAATTACAGGGCTTTATGGACGTTTCAACCCCTAAACTCCAACCCCCTATTTCACCACCCCCACATGCCCTAAAGGAAGTTGTGTTTTCAATTTCACCACCCTAACCCAATTCGTTTAAAAATTAAGGTAATTTGTAGATTCATGTTTTCAACACCTCATGATTTCACCCCTTTATGATTTACAGGGGTGAGTTTATTTTTCCGGTGTGACATAACTCCTTGCGTATTTACTGACTTCAGTTGTTCATAAATAAACCAATAGGGTTTCAGAAAAAATAAATAAAATATAATTATCGACTTGCAAAGAGTTAGGGGTGGTTAATGGCCCAGGGGTTGGTTTTAGATTGAAAACTCATAAGACCTTTTTTCAATAGTTGACCGAAATCTATCGAACCCCGGAATTTTAGCCTACCATTTACTTGAAGAAATTTCAAGTTTCAACCCTTAAGTTTCATCCCCTTTGTTAGATATTTTTGAAAATTTGTCCATCCACCTATAATGTCACTGGAAATTCACAAACCAAATTCTGCCTTGATACGTTGAGTAGTTTTTGAGTTCTCGTATTTTTGTGTTTCTGCATGTTAGGGGTTGTAGCGTCTATAAGGGTGGTTTTTCGCAAAATATGAATGACACCTTTTTTGAATAATTAATGGAAAGCTATCGAATGACGCCAATTTCGACTAGTACTTATTAAGCGGAATTTCGAGTTGCTACCCCTAATTTCCACCCCATTTGTTCGATTTTACGAAAAAACGCATCCCCCACAAGATTTCACCGATATATGTGTGTACGTTGAGTTTCCGACAGCTGCGTGCAACCCTTGCGGAGTTATCATATTTTTTGTGGTTTTCATCCCCTAAATTTCATCCCCCGAAATTGGCACCCCCTCACTTTCAACAGACTTGAAGGTCGAACGTGCATACTAATTTTCAGCAAGATATCTCCACTAGTTCTCGAGTTATTGAAATTAGTAGTTTTTCGGTTTTTCACCCCTAGCTCCCACCCCCTTGGTCCGATATGGCCCAAAAGCAATCCCCGCCTTACTTTTCGGGAGACGAAGCTGCCTACCAAGTTTCAGCTCGATATCTCAATCCGTTCTCAAGTTATCCGACGGACAGACTGAGGAGCGATCGAGCGAGCGAGCGAGCGAGCGAGCGATAGAGCGATAGAGCGATCGAGCGAGCGAGCGAATAAGCTAAGACAAGAGTACCTCCGCATTCTGCTACGGCACTAAAAGGAGAAATATAACACGTTTACATCTATATTGAAACAAAGAAACGAAAAATATGAAAATACCTCGGAAAATACAAATTGAACAAAATTTGGTTAATAAAAGGATCGAAGTTATCGGCTCGGTTATCGTACACTTTTCTTCAGTTCCCTATACATTCTTTAGATAGCACATTTTTCGTGTCTTGTTATAGTGAGAGGGTGGACACCCCCAAGGTGAATAGGCCCGTAGAACACAAAGTTTTTATCGATTTCTGCAATTTCATTTTTTCTTGGCCATATACAGGGTGCGAGATTAAAACTCCAAAACGCTATAACTATGTTATTTGTGATCCAATTTTAGTGAACTAAAAACCAAATGAAATTGCTCATAGAACACTACAAACTCAAGATGGTTTTGATTTTTATCAACTTCAACTTGAATGTCAACTGGATGTCAACTTTTCATTTTCAAATGGACATACCCAATTTTTTTTATTCAGTCTAATAGCTAGCTTTCTTCTGCGTCTTCTGATGTACAATAAGTTATGTTTGGTTTATAATAAGTTCTGAAAATAATTATAAATTTTTGTCAAAATTAGAATATTTTTTATTAAAAATTTGCGAATGTGCTGTGAATCTGATAGAAACTTAACAAAACATTTAAAATATGTTATTTTCTAACATGTAAAATGCATTTCGAGATTTTTCTTCGCGGCACACTTGAAAAGTTAGCATAAAAAGATTCAAATGTTGACAATAATTTTAATTATTTTCAAAATTTATTATGAATCAACTCAACTTACTGTACATCAGTAGACATAGAAAAAAATTTGCTATCAAGCTGAGTAAAAAAAATTGGGTGTGTCAATTTGAAAACGAAAAGTTGACATCCAGTTGACATTCAAGTTGTAGTTGATAAAAATCAAAACCATCTTGAGTTTATAGTGTTTTATGAGCAACTTCATTTGGTTTTTAGTTCACTAAAATCGGACCACAAATAACAAAGTTATAACGTTTTGGAGTTTTAATCTCGCACCCTGTATACGTATTTAGATCTTCTTTTAGGAATTTTATGGTACATTTGTTTGCGTAAATTTCTAAAATTCGGCCAATGTACCATCCAGCATCATAGAAAACCGAGTAGAGTTGACGGCCGACTAGAAGGATGTGTGGGCGGCTCTGCGCAAGAAACCAAAACTCGTCCGGGCGAGTCCATTACTCAGACCGGGGTGGGCGTAGTGTCAGTGAGAGTACTGACCACACTGATAGTAGCACGTGTGTCGTTTTAATATCTATTTCTACGGCACTGTATGTTTGAAGTTCGCGCACTTAGGCCACGCCCACACATCCTTCTAGTCGGCCGTCAACTCTAATAGTTTTCAACTTCTACATTAATTTTCTTTTTGCTAACTTCAACAATATCTGGGTCTGCTTCTGATTCACCCACGTGTCCATCCGAGTCAGTTTCGTTCTCATGCTCGGTCTCACCCTCGGTCTCACCACTGCCTACCGGTCTTTTTTGCGAGTTTTTGGGCCTCGTTTTGAGCTGACCTGGCCTGACCTTGAATAATTGCCACCCATTCCGAATCATTCCCGAAATTGCCGTTCATTTCCGAAACATTCCCGAAATTGCCGTTCATTTCCGAAGCATTCCCAAAATTACCGAGTCGTTTCAGTACATTCCCGGAATTGCTCTACATTTCCGAAGCATTCCTAAAATTCCCGTGTATCTCCGGAGCATTCCCCAAATTGCCAAGCATTTCAGAAGCATTCCCGACATTGTCATGCATTTCAGCGACATTCCACATTTTCTACTTTATTTTCTTCGGAGATGTATATCCATTGCCGAGCGAAGGAATATCGGTATTGCCGCATTGCCGCATTTAATTGCCGAGCATTTCCTGCCATTGCCGAACATTTCCGTGCATTCCCGAAAAATCCCGTCCATTGCCTAAACATTGCCGATAATTTCCGTATTCCCTATTGCATTCCCTATTGCATTGGATTTTAACGGACCTTTAACTTTTATTATACCTAATATCTTCAATAAAATCGGCCCTGAATGTACCGAAGAATGTACTTAGCTATCTAAACAAATCAAGTGCGGACTCAGCAGTGATTTTTTCCCTCGGATTTTTTCCGAGTTCTTTGAACAAAACGAGCAAAATGCCCTCGAAAATGACCCTCAAACGTTTTTTGATTACTTTTCATTCATTATGGCTACTATGCCATTATACCGAGCATTATACAGGGTGGGTCGAGGGGTTAACCACATGATAAAATTGTGTACACAAAATCGCAAATTGTAAGAAAATCGCCAAAATCGCTAGAAAATCGCCAAAACCGCTAAAATTGTATTTGTAAAATTTGTCCAAAATCAGTACAGGGTTTTTGAATCTAAAAAATGAAACATTAAAAACCACAGAAGGAGCTTCAAAATCGCCGAAATTGCTAGAAAATTTTCAAGTCGCCAAAAACATGCGAAAATCGCCAAAATTGCTATAAAATCGCTGGAAAATTGCCAAAATCGCTAAAAATCGCCAAAATTGCTAGAAAATTGCCAAAATTCCGGAGAACCGTACACCAAAATCGCTAAGTGGTTAACCCCTCGGGGTGGGTAATATTTCGATGCTCACCACTCGGCTCACCATTAGTATCTCGGAAACCAAAATAAATAGATGAGAGTGGTTTAAATTGGGGAAAAGTTGCGCTATTTCTTGGTGATTAAGATTCTGAAGAAAATTTCCCAATATTTTGATTTGTTCCTGAATTATCACAAAAAATCTGAAAATAGTCAATTCAAAGAAAAATTCATATCTTCCTGGGGGGCATTTCCGAGGTGTTAATCTATTGGGAATTCTTTCGTACACCCTTGGGGGAATTCTCCAGGAATTCTTTGGGAATTCTCAGGAATTTTTTGGGAATTCCCAGGTATTCCATAGCATGGGAATTCTTTCGTACGCCATTTTTACGAAGGATTAACCCCTCGGGCATTTCACATCCCAAAAATTTGTACACCACTGCCGAATTTTCAGGACACTGCCGTAAATTTGTACACCACTGCCGACTGTGAAGTCCCCCGACAGTCGAATTTGCTCAATTTTTGCAACCACTGCCTAACATTTCCCACTAACACTGCCGAAAATTTGTACACCACTGCCGACTGTGAAATCCCCCCCATATCTTCCTAACGTTTGGTGTTATTTAAATGAAACTTGGAACTTTTATATTTTTGACACCTGTCAATTGAATAGCATTGACAGAAATTTTCTAGGCCTTCAAGATTGTGAATAACGACAGTCAACTTTTGATTCTTTTATGGCCACCCTATTGGATTTTGACACCATCAAATACACAAAAATAAATTAGCTTTTCAAAAATGTAGTCAACATGAACTTTTTTGACAGATGGCAGAATTTGTAAATTGGTATGAATAATTTGTAAAATCAACTTAGATGAAAAACAATTGCAAAAAAGTACGCCGACTTCTTCAATCTCTTATAGCATGTGAAAACAATTGAATTCAACAGTAATAAAATACGTTTTGCGATCGTGTGACTCGGGCTTTCACATATTTTTTTAAAAACGTCCATATTGGCTACATTTTTGAGAAGCTAATTTTTCTGCATATCAGGCGGTGTTAAAATTAAATATGGCGCCCATAAGAAAAAGAAAAGTTGACTGTCTTTATTCAAAATCTAGAAGGCCTAGAAAATTTCTGTCAATGCCATTCAATTGACAGCTGCCAAAAATATAAAAGTTACAAGTTTCATTTAAATGACATCAAACGTTAGGAAGATATTAATTGACTATTTTCTGGGGGGCATTTCACAGTCGGCAGTGGTGTACAAATTTTCGGCAGTGTTAGCGGGAAATGTTAGGCAGTGGTTACAAAAATTGTGTCAAATTCGGCAGTGGTCTAAATTTTTGGGCTGTCGGGGGACTTCACAGTCGGCAGTGGTGTACAAATTTACGGCAGTGCTATGAAAATTCGGCAGTGGTGTACAAGTTTTTGGAGTGTGAAATGCCCCCCACTATTTTCAGATTTTTTGTGATAACTCAGGAACGAATCTCAATATCGGAGAATTCTCTTCAGATTCTTAATCGCCAAGAAATAGCGCAACTTTTCTATAATTTAACCGACCCCGTATCTTTTACGGTTTATCGAAAAATTACCCACCCTGTATACTATTTTTACTTCATTCTTGCTGTTTTATATTTTAATATCAAAAGGTGTGTCTTTATCCAGGGCTTTGTGTGAGAGATTTATAATAAAAAAAACTCGAAAAAAAATACAAAATACTGGAATAAGTCAATGCCCCTCGGATTTTAAAATATTATATACAGGGTGAGTCAACAAGGCGACGGCGGTCCATAACTTCTGAACCCTTCCAGATAGGGAATCAATTCAAACGCCATTATGTACAACACCGCCAATTCTACTTCCTAAAAATACTTTCAACTATACAGGCTGTCCCAAAACACTTGCAACGCATGGCAACTTGATTTTTTTAAATGGAACACCACCATTTTGATGCCATATTCTGGATCATCTATAACATAGCTTTACATCGACATAAGACATTCGATGGTTTAAGGCTCTGTTCTCAAGTAATTAATTCTTTTTGAAAAATTTCGACTATTGCGGGTGCTTCTTAAAAAAATTCCTGAGAACTCAATTTTGTATCTAGAGAGCTGAGGTTCGGTACGAGTATAAAGGAAGGTCTATTCAAGCTATCTGACATGATAACTATCATGATCACTATACAGGGTGTTAAAAATTCTGTGTCAAGTTTGGAAAATTTCAAATATGCAAAACTCCATTTTTTCAAATGGCACCCCCTGCTATTATTGTGCCATGGGGTTCGGCTGTTGAGGTACTTTATTTTTTATTAAGTATGTCCTATACCTAAAGTCAATACTTCAAAAGATATTCTTTGTCTTATTTATTTTATTGAAGATTATTACGATCTCAATTAAAGCATGCCATGGACTGTATGACAGTTATGATTAACATTGTTTATTTACATAGTTACCAGACAGTTTGTCACATTTATTGACATGCACAATGAATTTCAACCATAAGCAATAAACCATGTCAATGAATTCTTTCTGGTTGTATATGTCAATAAATGTGACAAACTGTCTGGTAACTATGTAAATAAACAAGGTTAATCGTAACTGTCATACAATCCATGGCATTCTTTAATTGAGATCGTAATAATCTTCAATAAAATAATTAAGACAAAGAATATCTTTTGAAGTATTGACTTTAGGTATAGGACATACTTAATAAAAAATAAAGTAATTCAACATCCCAACCCCATGGCACAATAATAGCAGGGGGTGCCATTTGAAAAAATGGAGTTTTGCATATTTGAAATTTTCCAAACTTGACACAGAATTTTTGACACCCTGTATATTGATAATGATAGTTATCATGTTAGATAGATAGAATGGACCTTCCTTCATGTTCGTACCGAATCTCAGCTCTCTAGATACAAAATTGAGTTCTCAGGATTTTTTTTAAGAAGCACCCGCAATGGTCGAAATTTTTCAAAAAGAATTAATTACTTTAGAACAGAGCCTTAAAACATGGAATGTCTTATGTCGATGTAAAGCTATGTTATAGGTGATCCAGAATATGTCATCAAAATGGTGGTGTTCCATTTAAAAAAATGAAGTTGCCATGCATTGCAAGTGTTTTGGGACAGCCTGTATAGTTGAAAGTATTTTTAGGATGTAGAATTGGCGGTGTTGTACATAATGGCGTTTGAATTGATTTCCTATCTGGAAGGGTTCAGAAGTTATGGACCGCCGTCACCTTGTTGACTCACCCTGTATACATTTATCCTAACCTTTATCAGTTACAAAAAAGTAAAAAAGATCATTCTACTACCAATATTTGTAGGTAAATACTGATAATAGGTGTTTTTGGAATTTTTGTTACTGGGAATTTCTCTTATCAATATTTACTTTGATACTTACTGTAGGAGTGAAGTTAAGTTAGTGTCTTTAAATTTTTTTTTCTGCAATATTTCATCACCCCAATTTAAAAAAACATCTAAAAGCAGGCGCTGGAATTAGGTATTAAAAGTCATGCCTTTGATTCTGTCAAAAGTTGTTACTGGGTTGTTACATAAAATTGCGAGGGGTGAGCCGCAGAGGAAATCTGGCGTGCAGGTGCTAGGTCTTGCGAAAAAAAATTCCGGGAAATCCGAGAAAATCTTGGGAAATCTTACGAAATTTGAGGAATTCTTGGGGAAATCTGAGGTAATCTCGGGGAAATCTTGCGAAAGAAAGTTTCGTGAAATCAGACGAAATTGAGAAAATCTTGGGGAAATCTTTCCAAAAGGAAATCTAGTGTACAAAATTTTCCCCTGCGACTCACCCCTCACAAAATTGCTGTCATAATTTTCTCAAAGAACGGAAAGATCGAGGAGATAATCAAATCCATGACTTTCAGTTCCAAAGCCTACTTGGATCGCTTGAGATAAGCATATTCAAGGCTTAAAATGAAGTACTATCAAAGACTCTTCCTATCTGTTAGCCCTTGCCGGGCGAGACGTAGGGCGTAGCTGCGGAAAATATGATAATGGCCGGTATGAATAAACTGTAAAAAAGCTTCTGCTTATAGTTCTATCCTTTTCTCGTACACGAAAAACTTATATTTGCATCCTTTGTTAATGGGAGTATGAGCATCTTGTAACACTTTATTCGTACCAGCCAATGTCACTGTCAGATTTCAATTTCAGTAGTCTACGCCCTACGTCTCGAACGGCATACATAATATTGCTATATCGCCTTCCAAAGTGACAACTTTTTTACGCATAACATAAAATATACTATTCTAATCATGACTAGAATGACTCGGCCACATTGCGAGGTATACAGAAAACCCCTGCCATCACACTATAAGCCCGTTTCAAAACATAAACAATAAAGATAAAACACTTCAAGCGGGCTAATAAAAATCGCAAAGCAATTGAAATCTATTACACAGATTGGCCTTCATAGCAACAAGCGCGACCTTAAATTTTTCTGTAAATTTTTCATCGAAGATGTCTTTGAGAAGGTCAAGCGATTTATCTCGGCCACTTAATTCATCAAAATCAAACAATTATGCCGTAACCAAATTTCGGACGGGGATATCCTCGAAACGAGTCGTTCGATCAAGGAAACGCAAATTGAATAATTCGAAAATAATGATAATGCGGTTGCGTAACGCCTGTCATTAGTATTATACAGACGATTTGTTTACTTGATAATTAGAATAGAATACAATTGTAGAATTTGTACCGATTGCAAATGTCACTTAGCGAAACTACCTAAAACACGAAAAAATGGTTATTTTTATCTTCGTTTTTATTGCTTGCTTTTAGTACGGCCGAGTCAACATAGAATTTGCGCAAAAGAGCAAAAAACAAGACGATAGCGACACCGATGAAAGCCATAACGAAGACATCAACTTCAACAAGAGTCTACAAGAAAAAAGCGACAAAGTTATCGAATCGGTGGTGGAGATAAAGAAGCCTAACGGTTACGTACCGAATGGTAATTCGGTCATCAGCAGGGATGATAAACTGATTCTCGTACCACAACCATCAGGCGATGTCCAAAAGAAACCAGAAAGTGACGATAAGGTGAATTTTGAACGTCTCTCAAAATCTCTGCAGTTTAATTTTTTTCACAGGAGCAATACAAAGAATATGATTTGAACAGTATTTTCGATTATCTGAAGGCCGGCGTCGAGGCCATCATCGAGGATCAGGTCACGTCGAGGTTCGAAGCTGAGGAGCTGAAGAACTGGAATTTGCTGATCAGAACGAATAGACGTTATGAGTTTATCTCTTGGAAGTTGACTGTTATGTGGGTGTGTGGATTCTTTGTGCGGTACTTTTTTTTGTTTCCCTTGAGGGTCCTCATCTGTTTCTTCGGGGTAAGTTTCAGGATTTGCAATTGCTTTCCGAGGGGTTTATCGCTCCAAAAAATAGTGTCCCAAAAACTACATTTAGCTCGACATTTAGCATAGACTACATGAGACTACAACAAGACTACATCTTGACTACATGGGACTACATAAGACTGCAGAGTGACTACGTAGGTGGAATAGTAGAATAGGACTTATCGAAACTAGAGATGTGAGTTTTCATGAAAAGTATATTTGTTGAAACTTTTCATGAAATTTTGAAAAGTTTCAAAAAAAAATTAAGTTGTCCTACGGTAGTATAAAGCATTCTGGAGAATTAAATAAATGTACAACAGCTGAATAGGGAACATAGCATAATATTAAATGACAAAAATAGTGAGTGTATAAGTAAACAAGTTAATAAGTCAAAATAAAAGCATTAAACATTAAAATTCATCGTTGTTTTCATCTTTTAAGTAATATTTCACTTCATTTCACTGTTTCCAGTGCTCAATAAGTACTGATACTACTTAGAACGACTAGAATTGGCGGCGCTGTCTGTGGAAGTTTATTATTATCGCATTGATATTTTCAGCAACTTTTCAAGAAAAAGTGAAAAGTTTCAACATAGGCTGAAAAATGAAATGAAAAGTATTTGCAACTTTTCAAGTTCACATCTCTAACTACATGATAACTACGCCAGGACTACACCATGACTACACGATGACTACATGAGACTACATCATTACTGCACGCGACTACATCATGACTACATTATGACTACATGAGACTACATCATTACTACACGAAACTACATCATTACTACACGAGACTACATTATGACCATACGAGACTACATTATAACTACATGAAGACCTTATCCCACTAACAACACACTCCAAAGACTACATTTAGCATAAACTACATGAGACTACAACATGACTGCATCTCGACTAAATGGGACTACACCGTAACTACATAGGACTACAAATGGCTTCATAGGCGAAATAGCGGAATAGGACTTATCGAAATAGCATGACTACACGATGACTACATAATGACTACACGAGACTACATCATGACTGCACGCGACTACATCATGACTACACGAGATTACATCATTACTACACAAGACTACATTATGACTACACGAGATTACAACATGACCACACGAGACTACATTATGACTACATGAAGACATATCCCGCTAACAACACACTCTAAAAATAGTGTTCCAAAGATTACATTTAGCATAAACTACATGAGACTACAACATGACTGCATCTTGACTACATGGAACTACAAATGACTTCATACGTGGAATGGTGGAATAGGACTTATCGAAACAGCATGACTACACGAGATTACATCATGACTGCACGCAACTACATCATGACTACATGAGACTGCATCATGACTTCTCGAGACTACATTATGACTACATGAAGACCTATCCCACTAACAACACACTCTAAAAATAGTGTTCCAAAGACTACATTTAGCATAAACTACATGAGACTACAACATGACTGCATCTCGACTAAATGGGACTACACCGTAGCTACATAGTACTACAAATGACTTCATATGCGGAATAGTGGAATAGGACTTATCGAAACAGCATGACTACACGATGACTACATAATGACTACACGAGACTACACCATGACTGCACGCGACTACATCATGACTACACGAGAGTGCATCATGACTTCTCGAGACTACATTATGACTACATGAAGACCTATCCCACTAACAACATACTCTAAAAATAGTGTTCCAAAGACTACATTTAGCATAAACTACATGAGATTACAACATGACTGCATCTCGACTAAATGGGACTACACCGTAGCTACATAGTACTACAAATGACTTCATATGCGGAATAGTGGAATAGGACTTATCGAAACAGCATGACTACACGATGACTACATAATGACTACACGAGACTACACCATGACTGCACGCGACTACATCATGACTACACGAGAGTGCATCATGACTTCTCGAGACTACATTATGACTACATGAGGACCTATCCCACTAACAACACACTCTAAAAATAGTGTTCCAAAGACTACATTTAGCATAAACTACATGAGACTACAACATGACTGCATCTCGACTAAATGGGACTACACCGTAGCTACATAGTACTACAAATGACTTCATATGCGGAATAGTGGAATAGGACTTATCGAAACAGCATGACTACACGATGACTACATAATGACTACACGAGACTACACCATGACTGCACGCGACTACATCATGACTACACGAGAGTGCATCATGACTTCTCGAGACTACATTATGACTACATGAAGACCTATCCCACTAACAACACACTCTAAAAATAGTGTTCCAAAAACTACATTTAGCATAAACTACATGAGACTACAACATGACTGCATCTCGACTAAATGGGACTACACCGTAGCTACATAGTACTACAAATGACTTCATATGCGGAATAGTGGAATAGGACTTATCGAAACAGCATGACTACACGATGACTACATAATGACTACACCATGACTGCACGCGACTACATCATGACTACACGAGAGTGCATCATGACTTCTCGAGACTACATTATGACTACATGAAGACCTATCCCACTAACAACACACTCTAAAAATAGTGTTCCAAAGACTACATTTAGCATAAACTACATGAGACTACAACATGACTGCATCTCGACTAAATGGGACTACACCGTAGCTACATAGTACTACAAATGACTTCATATGCGGAATAGTGGAATAGGACTTATCGAAACAGCATGACTACACGATGACTACATAATGACTACACGAGACTACACCATGACTGCACGCGACTACATCATGACTACACGAGAGTGCATCATGACTTCTCGAGACTACATTATGACTACATGAAGACCTATCCCACTAACAACACACTCTAAAAATAGTGTTCCAAAGACTACATTTAGCATAAACTACATGAGACTACAACATGACTGCATCTTGACTACATGGGACTACACCGTAACTGCATAGGACTACAAATGACTTCATAGGTGGAATAGTGGAATAGGACTTATCGAAACAGCATGACTACACGATGACTACACGAGACTACACCATGACTGCACGCGAGTGCATCATGACTTCTCGAGACTACATGAAGACCTATCCCACTAACAACACACTCTAAAAATAGTGTTTCAAAGACTACATTTAGCATAAACTACATGAGACTACAACATGACTGCATCTCGACTAAATGGGACTACACCGTAGCTACATAGTACTACAAATGACTTCATATGCGGAATAGTGGAATAGGACTTATCGAAACAGCATGACTACACGATGACTACATAATGACTACACGAAACTACACCATGACTGCACGCGACTACATCATGACTACACGAGAGTGCATCATGACTTCTCGAGACTACATTATGACTACATGAAGACCTATCCCACTAACAACACACTCTAAAAATAGTGTTCCAAAGACTACATTTAGCATAAACTACATGAGACTACAACATGACTGCATCTCGACTAAATGGGACTACACCGTAGCTACATAGTACTACAAATGACTTCATATGCGGAATAGTGGAATAGGACTTATCGAAACAGCATGACTACACGATGACTACATAATGACTACACGAGACTACACCATGACTGCACGCGACTACATCATGACTACACGAGAGTGCATCATGACTTCTCGAGACTACATTATGACTACATGAAGACCTATCCCACTAACAACACACTCTAAAAATAGTGTTCCAAAGACTACATTTAGCATACACTACATGAGACTACAACATGACTGCATCTTGACTACATGGGACTACACCGTAACTGCATAGGACTACAAATGACTTCATAGGTGGAATAGTGGAATAGGACTTATCGAAACAGCATGACTACATAATGACTACACGAGACTACATGAGACTGCATCATGACTACATAAAGACCTGTCCCACAATCTACACAAATAATCAACCCCTCGCTGCTTTCAGGGGGAAGTATCTGAGGGGTTGACAACTTTACCAATTAATAATAACAATGATAAGGGATGAAATTTATGTACAATGTCTTAACTGATAGATAGCAACGTTGGTCTTGAGTACCCCCATTATCGGCTGTCTCCCAGACGGCCCTGTGAAACGTTGGATCAACCAAAAAACCTTCATAACAGCGTTTCGGATAATGGCCCGCTCTTTGACGGGCATCATCAGGATCCACAACAATGAATTTAAGCCACAACCAGGCTCCGTCTGTGTGGCTAACCACACGACCCCCGTCGACGTTGTAATTTTATCCACAGATAATTGTTTCTCTCTGGTGAGTCGTCGCGGATTGGTCGGAGAAGGAGGCGCTTCAGCTTACTGTGTTTTACCCCTCTATTCGTAGTTTTGTCTCTGTTGTTTGTAAAGCAATGTTTTGGGGTTGTTTTGCAGGTTTTGTGGTTGACTGTGTGCACCGCCCTGGTCGGTTACGTCCCGGATGGGGGCTTCAAGCAAACTTTGAACAAGTACGTGTCCGTTATGTGCTTTGGGATTTTATCCAACGCCATATCTTCTGTGATCACGTACCACAATGAGGAGAATAAACCAAAGACTGGAATTTGTGTGGCCAATCACACGTCGCCCATCGACGTACTCATTTTAATGTGCGATAATTGTTACGCATTGGTAGGTTGGTTGTCTGGTGATCGCTCGGTGTGATTGTTATCGCTTGCGTGTGATTAGTTTATTGGCGATCCGAAAACATCTCGGCCTCGGTGGGCTCTGGATTTGAAACTCGCAAAACGCAGTTCCAAAGCAAATACGTTAATTATCTATACATAAAGTCTCGTCGCATATTAACGAAAGCGGGGGTTGTGTGTCTCAGGCTTTTTTTCTGTTGGTTTGTAAACGGGATTTTAGTTCTGTCAAATTTCCTGTCATGGACCATAATTGACAACAAAGACCCCTTTCAATCGCCATTGTTACTGTTTATTGACAGTGACAGTGAGTGACGGGAGTTTTGACGGGTCTGAAATCCCGTTTACAAACCAACAGAAAAAGAGCCTGAGAAAAGCCTGTTAATATGCGACGGGACTTTACAGCAGTATTTCCTATGAGTGGGGAAAGGATACCCTATCATGCCTCTCGCTCAAAGCGTTGTTGCATGATTTGCGCCTGCTCCGTTGAAGATTTATCTCATATTTTATGGATTTTTGATCGCAAATCCGCCTTGTACGCATTTTGTAGTCAATTTTCAATCCACACTTATTGGAAAAACACTGCGAAAACACATAAAACGACACTTTAGGAGTTCCTTCGGGTTTGAGGTTATGACAAGCACATGTCAAATGTCAAATGAAAAGCACCAGAACCAGGACGTACACCTGAAATCCCTAAAATCAAATCGAAAACACCAATCGGGAGCTTGCATCATGTTGACAAGCGCAAATGAAAGCATTCAACATGATTCAATAGAGGTATTTCTTGAGTGACGTCATTGGCATGTCATGCGCGCGCACTTGGAGGTACATTATATCCTGTACAATTTATAGCGATGAACACGGTCGTTCGTTGTTAACCTGTTACCGACCAGAGAAAATTAAATAATTCAATAAAAGCAGTAGGTAATACGTTTAATTAAAAGTAGAAAATGATAGACCATCGTCTGTTTAAGATCGTCTAGTGTAAGAAGCACGATACTTTTCGAGCTTTTCGGCACGGTATATTATATTATGATGTCATCGGTGAGGAAACCGAGTACCCAATCAATATTTGCTTCACTGCACAGTTGACATATGACAGATGCAGAAACATAACCCGATTAAGGCCGGTTCCCGCCATAATAGTGTTTTTTGCTTTTAATTTAAATTTGAGAAGGATTATCAGCTTACAATTGCAATTTTACCTGCACGTTTACGCCTGTAACACGTTGGTTAACAAATTATTGTTAAAACTACACTGATTTTTCAAATTTATACAATTTTCCGATTTCGCGCCAAAAAACCACATTATTGTAGATTAGAGTGATTATTCTGAAATAGCCTCGTGTTCGCAGATTATTTATACCATTTTTAAGAATGACCCAGTATGGTTTTGTCTTGTTGCATTATATACTGCCGTAATAACAATGTTTCTGCTGGTGACAAGAAGTTTGAAAGTTTTAACTGATTGCCGCCAATAATTGAATTATTCTCCTTTCCTTCTAACAGGATATCGGTCGCCTCCAAGTGCGCGCGCATTATCTTGGCGTCTTCTTTTAACGCGTTGAGATCTCAGTATAATGTGTATTCTTTTTACTCAAGAGATACCTCTATTCAACACATGAGACATTTTCTCGAGCATTTTCTGTCCTTATGTAGATATAGATATAGATAATATAACGTATTTGTTCCAAAGCCCACTGAGGATGAGTTTTTTTTGGATCGCTTGATGTTGTCGTGGGATGTGGGAGTGTTTCATCGCACTGCGCATGTGTGCAGCTGCCATTCGTTAAATGGACGACTCCATTCAAACAGTTTATGAGACAGATATATCTGTAGAAGGGTCTAGCATGCTGTTACTGTAGGGTTGCCAACTACCTAGTACCTTAGCGTTTTGCTTTGGTAGCCCTGTTTATTAATTTGAAATATTGACCAATCGAAATGTAACATTTTACCGGTTGCTACTAGGTGGTTGCTGATTGGTTCGCCACCGTGGCATATAACCTTAAAATTTGACTGATCGGCACATAGCATTCATATTCCCGAAGTTACCCGTAATCGATGTGAGACAAAGACAAACGTAAACCCCATTCATTTTCTATTGAAGATCTAAAATTTCTAATTTGTAAGGGAATGTACTTTTGACAATTTGAAAGAAATTTTGCCGGAAAGCAAAAACATTGCATAATCAAAATCTTCTAGGGTTTATTTTTATTGTTAGCAGCAGCGTCACAGATAAACGTACCTGACGCTTTTTCATGAATATTTTTCTTTGCACTTTACTCAAAACTGCACGCGCACAAAGGCCATTTTGGGCCAATTCAGACGAATTGCAAAATTTTGACATTTGTCATGTTTTCTGACATATCGCATTGAAATCGCTTCTATCAACTTGCAAAATTTCCTCGTACCAACATAAAATTCAAATTTTGACGTTCTGTCACTTTAATAGAAAATGATTGGAGAGTTTACAGGGGAAAATGTGACCTAAATGTCACTACAGGCAGAGTATCTTCTCTATGACATCACTTTTCTCTCTCGTTTGAATAGAGTAGTCTATTTGACAAGGTGCCAAATATGGTGCTCATTCTGTACTTTGCAGTGTCGTAGAAATAACAAGCTCTGATTGGTCATTTACACGAGACCTTGCGGAAAGGACCAATCATGTTCTGTTGAAATGTATTATTGTTTTAGGTAAAACTTTCCATATAAATTCTAAATTAATGCATTCAACCCGTTTTAAAAAATTATTGACGCCGTCGGTTTATCCATTTCATGTGTAAAGGTTGGATATAGAGGAAAAATTTGGTGAAATTTTCCATAACGGTTATTTACCGAAGTTGTTTTCGACATGATTAATGATATCATTCATTAATTCAGGGGTTAAATATTAATTTATCCGAGGTCTGCAAAAAAAACATTGGAAATGCACAAAGTAGTTTTAACCATTTGACAAAAAATGCTTTTTAACGATAAATTATGAACTATTAAATGAATTTTTTGCGAGAGTGTGTTGCCTGTGCTTACTTTTATTGATATTTTGCAAATTTAAGCCGCTAAAGGGCAAATTCCATTTTAAACCTATTCCCATCAAGACAAAAAATTTAATTCAACTTTGATTTTTTTTTAAAATTTCAATCCTCTCGAAACATTCACGTCGTATAGAGAATCAAACTAGCTTTCAAATGAAGGGCCACGTGACCCCTTGTGCCATTTAAATTTTTTGACTTGTATGTCATAACTTTGACTTTTCAAGGTCACGATGCATTATGTAAACAGCAAACGGCCTCGTTTATTCATTCATAACTACGTTCAAAATTTGAAACTTTTAGCTCAAGCGGTTCCCGAGATGCAGGAGGGGGACTTTATAGCCGCACTGTATACCGGGTGTCAACGAAACCAGGTTCACCCCCTTTTTTCCGCATTTATTAAAATATTCCAATGAAATTTGGCACACATATTACATTTTAAACTGAATTTTTGACATTTAGAGAGAATTTGAATCACTTCCGGTTTCAGCGGAAATGGACTTGTTGTTGAATTTTTACACGGCTCTAAATTGCATAATTTGCAACAAAAAGTACAGAGACGATGAAAACTCGAGCCATTTTTGTTTAAATTGTAAATTATGCAGATTATTACCTTAAGTTACAACTTAAATCAAAAATGCCTACAGAGCTTTCATCGTTTCTGCACTTTTTTTTTGCAAATTAAGCGCTTTAGAGCTTTGGAAGAAAATTCCCAAAAAATTTAGGGATGGATTAATTTTCATTTTGAAGGACATTTTGGAAAGAGGAAAGAACGACTTTCAATCCAGTCTAAACGCCACTGCCATGTGTCAAAGGGTAATGAAACCTTATTGGCCTAAGTAATGGTGTTAAATGAAAGTCCTTAGGAACGACACTGATGGTGCGAATTCAAATCAAATAAGTGATATCGACGTCCTCAACCTTGGGCTACATCGATTATAAAATTAAAAAATATCGCACAAAAACTAACGAAGATATAAAAAAAGGAAACTGTCCGGTTTTTTATGGGCCAGCCTTTATAATATTGTAATTAGTGAATAATGCTAGCCGAGCAAAGGCACATGTGACTACATAATTCGTATTTCTTTGGGTTCAAATTTTGTTGTCACATCACCTACCTTCAAATGGGGTTTTTTAATAATAATACTTTTATTGCCCAACAGTAATTAATACCAATAACAGGACAATTAAAAAAAACGTAAAAATTAAGTTATACTTAAATACAAGATACACACAAGTGAAAAAGAAAAACTAGTTTATAAAAGATTTGCAAATAATGTAGTCGAACCAAAACTGTTTCTTCGGTCTTCTCTAATTACCTTTTTCCTGTCAATCTTTCTGGGGGTAATTCTTTGCGGATGTTGCAAATAAAGTTTACCTGTTTAAAAGTACATACTTACTCTCTGATAAGTTTTCGAATGACAATTATCGGTGTTGTATCGTAATTCACTTTTGTTCAAGATTTTGTTATAGTGTTTGCAGCTTGGACTATTTTACAAAAGCAGATATAAAAATGCGGTTATTTTATAAAAAATCTAAGCGCGGCCTCCATTCTAGACAAAGGTACAACTGTTAGCCTTCTGCTAATTTTTCCCAAGCTTCTATGACCTTTCTTCTATCACCGGACTAAGCAATAAAACTATTTCAACAATTTATTCTAAGTTAGGTTTTGTTTGTCAAATAAACACAATAAATCTATTAATATTATACTAGTGTAGTGCAAAAAATATTGGAACAGTTACTTTATCAATTTAGTAATCAAATACGTGGTTTTGATTTTTTCAAATTGAATCGTACTAGACATCTGTTTGTCATGTTAGGGGAATGGTCTGATGTAGTTAAATAACGGCAACAGCGCACATCGAAGCGGTCCTAGCGACGAGTAGCGACACTTACTGAGTCTAGAATGGTCGATACATAAGATATCTTTTCATCATGCAAAGTCAGCATCAACCCTGCAACCCACAATACAATAAAACCTGTGTGAAGGCGCCATCTCTCCGAGTTAGAATCGAATTAATTTGCTATAGACTTGGACCTAGAACTCGAAAATATTAACATATATAAGGTGTTCCATTTAAAATTTCAAAGTAGGGCTCATTTCCGTTGAAACCCGAAGTGACTCACAATCACTCTAAATGTCAAATAATGCAGTTTATAAGTGTATAAGGGCTTACACGGCATATTTATTACCACAACATTCAAACTGCAAAGTTGCCTGATTTCAGTTACCTTAACCCTGATCCTAATTTTAAACCAGTTTTTATAAAGTATACACCTGTATGTAAATTCAATCACTAATTGCAGTGACGTTAGTTGTGATGGCATTTTTAGATACAATCGTGCACTTTTTTAGGCGAATCAGATTTATTTTGATTATTTAATTAGTTGACAGACGAAACGATCAATTACGTCTTTATCAAGAGGGGGCCACAGGAGGTAAGGTTAATATTAAATTTAAGGGTTGTAATGAGGTTATCGGGAAATAAGTTTGAACATTTGTACTTTTTAGCTGCGCGGGTCACGTAAAATTTTGTTAGTAAGGGCTGTCAACTTTTGTTGTGCAAATAGTACTTGAACTTGAAAATTTACATAAATGTAAACTGAATTTTATATACAGGGTCATTCACGAAAACCGTTCATTAGAAAGCTTTGGAGATACAGTTGACAATTCTATAATAATTATTTAGAATTGCACCACAATGAGAAATAAAAAAGGTGCTTTCGTTTTCTATCGACGGTTAAACTTTGAGACGGAATCTGTTTCGATTAAAATTTCGACCCTTAGTCGTATTCAATTATTGCTTAAATAGTCACGTGGCCTGAATTGACCAATAGCAAGTAAGTAGTAAGTATAGATACTGAGATTATCTAAAGGGTTGTGTTTTTTACTGATTGAATGTGGTTCTGTGCTGGTTCTCTTCCCCAATAACACAGCGCCGCGAAGACGTGCATTTTGAATTGTTTTCATTTTTTAACAAATATAACGGGTGTCCTAAAAAAAACCGAACGAAATATTTTTGGGGACTCATCCATTTTTTAACCGATTTGGATGAACGTGGACTTAAATTAAAGCGAAAGAATCAGGCTATCGGTTTATTCAAGAGACCACGACAGATGGCGCTGCCGTAGTAGCCTTAGCCATGCTTGTTTTAAAGGCTTACTTTAGGTGCATGGGGATTGGTCAGTTAACAACCAATGGTTATAAGATAAAAATAACCTTGAAGCACGTTTACTTTCCTTCAAAAAGCGTCTTTCAGAAGTTTTCTGTGATCTTTTAAAAATCATATGTTTTCCCTTATTTTCACGCTTAATGACCATAACTGAAGTAACAGTGATGCATTTTCAGCTTAATTTTCAGTAATAGAGGATCTAACTGAATGAAAAACCCAAGCGGATGCGAATTGGAGGAAATTTAAAGGCTATTACTGAGAATTAAGCTCTTGTTGCTTCATTGTTACTTTAGTCATGGTCATTCTGCATGAAAAAATGTGAAAACACATATTTTTTAAATAATCACAGAAAGTCAATGCGTGAACCAAATTAACTTCTGAAAAAAGATTCTTAAAGAAAAATGAACACCCTTCAAAGTTATGTGAGTCTCATAACGATTGGTTGATAATTGACCAATCCCCACGCCCCTGAAATGAACCTTTGAGACAAGTATCACTAAGAGAACTATTGCAGCACCATCTGTCGTAATTTTCTAGACAGTTCGAAAGCCTGATTCCTTGACTTCAATTTAAGGGCAGGTTCATCCAAATCGGGTAAGAAATGCACGAGTTATTACCAAAAATATTTCGTTCGGTTTTTTTTAGGACACCCGTTATATAGTTGTGTTAAGTGTTCAAAATTTTGTTGCCGGCATCTGTATTTCATCGAGTTCTAATTAATAAGAATAATATATGTTCATTTATCCTGTCAATTTTGATGAATATTTAATATTCTCGGGGTATTATCTAGATAAAGATATTTTGTGGGATGGTTCTTTTATGCAAAAAGCCTTTCAATTATTCAGCTCACTGAGACGCGTATTTTGACATAGTTTTTTTAATTTCAGTGGTTTCCCGATTTACACTCAAAGTGTGCGATCTTTGTAATTGTGGTGTTTATGTTCGTTAATTTAATTCCCCAGGAGCCCGTTCAGAAAGTCAGTTTGAGCCTTTTCTGTCTTCGTTTTACCTTTGGAGGAAGTATCTTCTATCCTTTTCTAATTTACTCAACGGTTATCCAGAGCTACGTTTCTGAACGCACCTCTGAGTGACGTTGAACGCGCGCGCTCTATGATAGGTTAAAACTTAAAAATTATCAGGCACCCTTGCTAGGCACAGCCGTGAATGCGTTTAACGTCAATTTTTTTGTTTTTAAAGCCCCCTACGGTGTTATCAGAGGTGCGTTCGGCATTCTTCCCTTTTGGCTTTACACAATTTTGACACTGCCGTCATGATAACAGGAAGTCCATTGACCCCAACTGGCGTTACGGGGCAGAAGGAGCACCTGTTACCATGACGACAGTGTCATAAATGTGTAAAGCCAAAAGGGAAGAGTACGACAGTGAAATATGAAATCATCAGATCAAAAAGAGACGGACGAGGAGTGTACGGAGCTTCCAAGCCGAACGCACCTCAGGCTTGTTGTAATGTAAATTATTGTAACTTCACAGAACCACCGCTAAATGTCAAAATGAACCATCAAAGCCATCTATGATGTTACATACAGGCTGTCCCGTAATTAGGCTGCAATATTTTACCAGTGCGTTCTACGATCAAAATTAGGACTATAAGTTTGATAAACATTTTTCGAAAAATCCATCCTAAGGGAGCTAGGGCTCAAAGGGAGTAAAAAAATAGTTATTTCTTCAATTTCTCAGGAACGGTTTACGATAGGGTCACGAAATTTAGAATTTTGTCGTAGATTTTTGTGCTGAACAAGACTGATATAATAATAATAATAATAATAATAATATGCTTTATTGCTCTTTAGAGAAATTACACGAGCAAGGAGGAGACCTAAGATCGCTTAATGTATTCTATAAAAATACAAAAAACAACAACAACAAAAAAAGGACTGAGCATCCAGTACCGTCCATGTAGCTGCATTGTAGCACCTACAGGTGTGGTTAGTGGTTATTTAAATTATTTAAATAAATAAGACTGATATAATGGTTTTTGGCAAAAGTTTCAGGGACGTGCGTGAGTGGAGGGGCCGCGGACATTTTTTTATCGAACCTTTTTGTACGACATCTTGGGTAAATTATGAACACAAATTTTATTTCCTTGTACATTTTTACGTAAAAAACGTGCTCTAGTTGAAACACGATAGCTCATGTCGTTTTTGAGGAAAATCGATTTGAAGTTCTTTTTCCACGCTGAAAATGTGCAAAATTGATGGGATAGAGTCTGGAAAATCCGTTTTCTTGTGATTTTCTTTGGAATTTCAAGCATATGAGATGCAAGTAGGTTAAACTTGTTTGTTTTTTGCTGATCACGTAGCATCTGAGAATTTTAGGTATTTGAGTGCCACACTTTTATACCACGAAATTGAACTTTCAAATCGATTTTCCCTGATAACGGCTTGAGCTATCGAGTTGCAACTAGAGCACCTTTTTTACGTAAAAATGTACGGAGAATTCAAATTTGTGTTCATAATTGACCCAAGTTGTCGTACAAAAAAGTTCGATACAAAAATGTCCGCGACCCCTCCACTCACGCACCTGAAGCTTTTGCCAAAAACCATTACATTAGTCTTGTTCAGCACAAAAATCTACGACAAAGTTCGAAATTTCCTGATCATCGTAAGGCGTTCCTCAGAAATTGAAGAAATGACATTTTTTTTACCCCCTTGGGATGGATTTTTCGAAAAATGTTTACTAAACTACGGGACACCTGTACAGGGTGTCTCAGAACGCTCGCACCAAATTCTAATGGAATATTCAGGATTAAATTCTGAGTTGATTCGTGTTTTTGAAAATTTTTAGGGTCCAATAGTTCTCGAGTTATAAGAGATTTAAGAGGACCAATCAGATTTCAGCTCTGAATTGCTTCATAAGGTAATTTAATGTTAGATGCACTGTTTCCTAGGTAACAAGATACACCAGTATAAATTTTCATTGATAGTATATCTTGTTACCTAGGAAATGGTGCATCTAGCATTAAATTACCTTATGAAGCAACTCAAAGCTGAAATCTGATTGGTCGTCTTAAATCTCTTATAACTTGAGAAGAATTGGACCCTGGAAATTCTCAAAAACGCCTATCGACTCAGAATTTAATCTTGAATACTCCATTAGAATTTGGTGCGAGCGTTCTGAGACACCCTGTATAACAACATCTGAATTTTTTAGGGGTGAGCTTTCCAGAATTAATTGAAAATCATTCTATACATAAAAACTTCGGAGCATTATTTCACAGGTTCACAGACCCCTCGCCCCCTACATCTCACGACAATAACAATAATAATGTTCTTGGCAAATCCGCGCTTTTTGTAGTCTCTTCTATAAATAATTTGCTCTTTCTTGTTTAGATTGGACAAAGGCACGGCGGATTTTTGGGCATCCTGCAGCGTGCCCTCGCGAGGGCATCTCCCCACATCTGGTTCGAACGATCAGAGGTCAGGGATCGCCACGCAGTAGCCAACAAGTCAGTACAAATGACCCCAAAATTCGTGTAAACAGCAATTCACTGTTTCAGATTAAAAGAGCACGTGTCGAACCCGAGGAATCCGCCTATTTTGATATTCCCAGAGGGCACCTGCATCAACAACACGTCGGTTATGCAGTTCAAAAAGGGTAGTTTCGAGGTTGGGAGCGTCATTTATCCCGTTGCCATCAAGTACGATCCCAGATTTGGGGAGGCGTTCTGGAATAGCAGCAAATATTCCATGATGCAGTATCTGTACATGATGATGACTAGTTGGGCGATTGTTTGTGACGTGTGGTATTTGCCACCCATGCATCAAAAGGAGGGAGAGTCTGCCATAGATTTCGCTAATAGAGTTAAGAGTGAGATTGCCAAACAGGGTGGTTTAATCGATCTAGTCTGGTAAGTATTAATTACTTCCTTATAATACAGGGTGAGTCGGAAAGACTCCACATCCTTTATACCACAGAATCTACTGTTCAAATGATGAAGCTTGGTGCAAAAATTATTGGTCAATTGTGATTCCTCTTGATGTTATAAGCCGAAAAAATCTTCATTTTTAAACGTTATTTTTAAATATCTTTTGAAAGGTGTATCGATTTTGAATTTTTGCACAGCATTGTTACAGAACAAGAAACAACTGCTGATGGTACTTAAGACGTTATCCAAAAAGCGGATCTCTGTTGTACAGGGTGGCCACGATGTTATTTGCACTTGAACTTTTTTATGTTTGAAAATATTGCTAATTTGCCTATGCAGCCGTATTCTCCGTTCAATTCTAAAACTTTTTTGGCTCTTAAAATTTTTCGAAAAAACTGACCACTCACGAGAAAAATTGAATTGTAGGTAATCACAAAACCAATGATGAGTCTACCTCATAAAAAAGTGAAATTACCATCAATGTTTTTTCTTCAGTTGTGGGCACAGATGTGGGACAACACCTTCAATGCAAAAAAAAACAGTTGAAATGTGATGCGTGTCAACGTACACTTTGATTTTTATTGAAATTGTAGGTTTATCACATAATCATGGTTACGGTTTTTTCAATTTTCCTCTTGAGTGGTTAGTTTTTTCAAAAAATTTTAAGAGCCAAAAAAGTTTTAGAATTGAACGGAGAATACGGCTGCATAGGCAAATTAGCAATATTTTCAAACATAAAAAAGTTCAAGGGCAAATAACATCGGGGCCACCCTGTATAACAGAAATCCGCTGTTTGGATAATGTCTTAAGTACCATCAGTAGTTGCATCTTGGTCTGTAACAATGCTGTGCAAAAATTCAAAATACTACGATACACCTTTCGAAAGATATTTAAAAAGAACGTTTAAAAATAAAGATCTTTGGCGGCTTATAACATCAAGAGGAATCACAATTGACCAATAATTTTTGCACCAAGCTTCATCAATTGAACAGTAGATTCTGTGGCATAAAGGATGTGGAGTCTTTCAGACTCACCCTGTATACAGGGTGTCCCGAAATTAGTGGTCAAAACTTTACCAGTAGATTCTTCTGTAAAAAATATGAAAAAAGTCCTTATGAACATATGTCGAAAAATAAGTCCTAAGGGAGCTAAGGCCTCCTTAAAGCGCCCCCTTTGAAAGTGTTTTTTTCTAATTATTCTATTATTTTCAAAACGGTTAAAGATAGTAACGTGAAATTTGGTATTTGATGCTGAATTTACTACTGCGGAGAAAATTTTAAGATTTTGATCATAAGCGCCTCATACTGGAAGGGCAGGACAAAATTTACTCAACATGTTTGTAAGAAGTTTTTTCTCAAATTTGTTTCCAGAATTAGAAAATTTGAGTTTTTTTAAGTAAAAATGATATATTTCTTTGACATAGAATGATAGAATGCGCCCTTTTCGAAAAAAAATGGCTCCAAAATTTGTGACAAGACATCAAAATATCGTAAACAAGTTCATGGGATGGTTCCTTACTTCATTCTCGAAAGAAAATTTCTTATGGCTATTGGTCGAAAAATGCTTCCTAAGGGAGCAATATTCTTTCCAGGACCTCATTTGAAAGACCATAGCTCCCTTAGGAAGCATTTTTCGACTCATATCCATAAGAACTTTTCTTTCTAGAATGAAGTAAGGAGTCGTCCCATGAACTTGTTTACGATATTTTGATGTCTTTGTCACAAATTTTGGAGCCCTGAACCAATGAAAAGTCATTTTTTTCGAAACGTGCACATTCTATCGATGTGAAACAAGAGTACCATTTTTACTTAAAAAACCTCAAATTTTCAAATTCTGTAATCAAATTTGAGAAAAAACTACTTACAAAAATGTTTGAGTAAATTTAGTCCTAAGCCCCTCCTGTACGAGACGCTTATGATCAATATTTTAAAATTTTCTCCACAGTAGTAAATTCAGCATCAAAGACTTAGTAAAGATACGCTTCTGGAAAACATGGAAAACCTGGAATTGTCAGGGAATTCCTATGGACTAGAAAAGTCGGAAATTTCAGATTTTTCAGTGTTTTTCTGGAATTTTTTATAAGTACGGTGACCTGACTTAATGGGGGATTACGGTACCTTTGAATAAAGTACTAAAGCCATAAAACGAAATATTAATTTTGATGACATATGAGTTACGTCCTCAAGAAAAGTACGAGCCAACCTGTCCATTTCATTCTTGATTTAATTTTGTCAATGTCAAATCTAATTCTGTGATGAAAACAAGTGACATAACTGTCATCTGTGTTCTTACACCAAGAAGTTGAACAGAAAGGTGAGATCGCCAGCATATACGTCATCAGTTTTTTAAAATAGGTTTTTGAATTGGAATACTTCATAAATTTAAAACAAAAACGATGGATCTCAATCAAATTTGATTATTTTTCAAATTATAATACTGAGAAAGAAATTTGTAACATACCTACTGTAATGGCCTATTGTACTGTTCTGAACTTGCGAAGTTTTGTCGTTAAATCAACTAAAAAATCAACTTTCAGAAGAAAATGAAGAATTAACGTAGCAGATTGTAGGTACTGGAAAATTTTGCAAGACAGTCTGGAGAACCTGGAAAAGTTAGGGAATTTTGTCCAGAAAATTCCGTATACACCCTGTACCAAATTTCACGTTGCTATCTTTAACCGCTTTGAAGATATTTAGAAAAAAACACTTTCAAAGTGGCCCCTTTAAGGGGCCTTAGCTCCCTTGGGACTTATTTTTTGACATATTATGTTCATAAGAAATTTTTCTCATATTTTTCATAGAAGAATCTACTGGTAAAGTTTTGACCACTAATTTCGGGACACTCTGTATAATAGTTACTAGAATGACACATTCTCCTCTCAGAATTGAAAATTGTAATTGTAGAGGTATTCCTATCCCAAAGGTTGTTACAAATGATTGTAACATCGCAGGTGGCTTTGATGGTTCGTTTTGACATTTAAACGTCAGTTTCTTTGTTTTCAAAGCCGCCTACGTTAAACCCTGTAGACATTCCTATTCCTTGGAGTAAAATGTGACGTTCTAGCAATTGACAGACTAAAATAATTAATTGTTTTTTAATATCAGGGATGGACAGCTCAAACGCACAAAACCCAAAAAAGAGTGGCGAGAGAGGCAGCAAGAAGAGTTCAGCAAGAGACTTAAAATAGAATAAGTTTTATAATTATTAGCGTTTTGTAAGTCTCAATTTAATTGTCGAGTCATATTTATTAAGACCGTGATCACATCAAGAGTTATGTTCTAGTCTGAAGAGATTTTTTATAACAACTTGTAATTATGTCGGCTTTCTTTTATTAAATACTAGGATAAGTTGCATTTTTTAAATTTGTTATGTTTTTATGCTTTATAATAAAAAGGCAAAGGAACTGAAATGGTGCTAGTAAGATGTACGTGTGTAAATCTTCGAGCAAATACTTATCAATGTCTAGCATCTGCAACAATAAATTGTAATAGCATTTAATATTGTTTTAATCTATGAAATATTACTACACTAAATATGTACTGAACTATTCAGCCCTGCTTATTGAAGCTCTGTTAAAAATCTCCAATAATTCATCTGTGGCAGTTTTAGATAAATTTGATGGCTTTGATAACTCCGCGTTGGGATATGTTGCGAGATTTTCCGCAGGATCTTTGAATGTATAAGGTGTCCAAGGCCCCTGTATTGATGGATGATCTGTGTGAATTAACTTACGGTACCGAAAACCAGTTTTATTCTCCGATTGAGTTTTTAGCAAATTCAACCACTTTGCTATTTCTTCTCTGCTGTAATTCCGACACAATAACCATTGCCTATCACCGTTTACTAAAAAAAACTATGAAAATATTGTTAAACGAATGGCTATTTACGGTATTCCCCCACAATCACTGCACTGCGATGTCTTCGAGGCTTGAGGTAGACTACAATTCCAGGATTTTGTTTGGCGTAATCCATTAGATCGTATTCGATGAATTCCCTGGAAATTTGTATGTGTAAAAGAAGAGGGGGGGGGGGGGGTTGTCTTACCTCAATCCTCGGCTAGAGCCGTGATTCTTGCAAAATTTCAGGACAACTCGTTGAAGTTGGCATACGTATCTTCCTACCCCATTTTGTGAAGGGGTTTTTATAAAGCCAGATTTTAAAAATAAGTGAGTGTTAGACATTGTTTTCACCAAATTGTAATTAATTATTAATTAATTGGCTTATGGTCGAAATGGATCAAAAGTTAGGTTAGGGCTCTCTGACAACTGACGTTGACATAAGAAATTTGATGTATTTTGTGGCGCCACCTATTGCAGGCAGATCGAACTAAAAATGGCGGGACAATTAAACTTAAGAAAGCATTAACAGTAAATTCTTCTGGGCTTGATTTGTTCTGTACCGTGATGATACAACCATTATACAAACGACCCCCAAGCCCGGAAGAATTTAATGTATTCAACACTCAACGCTGGCCTTGAAAGCTTGCACTTTTTACTTCTGTACTAACTATTTCATTAAAAAACTCCACTTGGTAAAATTTTGGTTGCCTAGCTAAAAGTGAAAAAGTCGCTTTTTATTGAGGATGGAATAGTTATTCCATGAATAAAATTTAGCAAATGCTTTTGCCATAATTTTATCGATTTCCTCTACAAGAGAAATTAGTATTTGTGTCCTTTACTTACTCAAGCAAAAGCCTTTGCTAAAACTTTATTCAATGGCTTATTTACGTTTTGAGGTCCCAGGATTACGAAATAGTGCCGTAGCAGAATGCGGAGGTACTCTTGTCTTAGCTTATTCGCTCGCTCGCTCGCTCGCTCACTCGCTGGCTCCTCAGTCTGTCCGTCAGATAACTTGAGAACGGATTGAGATATCGAGCTGAAACTTGGTATACGGCTTTGCCTCCCAAAAAGTAAGGCGGGGATTGCTTTTGGGCCATATCGGACCAAGGGGGTGGGAGTTAGGGGTGAAAAACCGAAAAACTATTAATTGCAATAACTCGAGAACTACTGGAGCTATCTTACTGAAACTTGGTATGCATGTTCTTCCTTCAAGTCCGTTGAAAGTGAGAGGGGTGCCAATTTCGGGGGATGAAATTTAGGGGATGAAAATCACAAAAAATGTGATAATTCCGCGAGGGTTGCACGCATCTATCTAAAACTCAACATACACATATATTTCGATGAAACCTTACGGGGGATGTTTTTTCCGCAAACTCGGATTGAGGGTGTGGAAATTTGGGGTTGTAACTCAAAATTTTGCTTAATAAGTATTGGTCGAAATTGGCGTTATTCGATAGCTTTTCGTTAATGGTTCAAAAAAGGTGTTACTCATATTTTACGAAAAACCACCCTTAAAGGCGCTACAACCCCTAACATGCAAAAATACAAAAATACGAGAACTCAACAACCACTCAGCGTATCAACGCAGAATTTGATGCGGTAATTTTCAGTGACTCTGGAGGGGGATGGACGAATTTTTACTAACATCCAATAAAGGGGATGAAATTTAGGGGTTGAAACTTGAAATTTCTTCAAGTAAATGGTAGTATAAAATTACGGGGTTCGATAGATTTCTATCAACCATTGAAAAAAGTCTTATGAGTTTTCAACCTAAAATCAACCCCTAGGCTACTAACAACCCCTAACGCTTTGTCAGTGGTTAAATAGGTTTTATTTATTTTTACTGAAATTCTAGTGACTTATTTATGAACAACCGAAGTAAGCAAATACACAAAGAGTTATGTAACAGCGGAAAAATAAATTCACCCCTGTAAATCATAAAGGGGTGAAATCTTAGGGGATTGAAACTGAAAATCTATTAATTGCTATAACTCGAGAACTGCTGAAGGTATCTTACTGAAACTTGGTACGCATGTTCGACCTTCAAGTCTATTGAACGTGAGGGGGTCCCTAGTTGGGGGATGAAATTTAGGGGATGAAAATCTCAAAAAAAGTAATAACTCCGCAAGTGTTGCACGCATCCATCTGAAACTCAACATACACATATATTTCGATGAAACCTTACAGGGGATGTTTTTTTCGGAAAATCGGAAGGAGGGGGTGGAAATTGGGGGTTGTAACTTAAAATGCTGCTTAATAAGTATCGGTCGAAATTGGCGTCATTCGATAGCTTTCCGTTAATGATTCAAAAAAGGTGTTAATCATATTTTACCAAAAACCACCCTTAAAGGCGCTACAACCCTTAACATGCAGAAATACAAAACGTCGGATAACTTGAGAACATTGAATGAGGTGTCGAGATCAAATTTACTATACGGCTTTGTGCCCTAAAAGTAAGGCGGGGATTGCTTTTGGGCCATATCGGACCAAGGGGGTGGAAATTAGGGGTTGTAACCCACAATTCCGATCTATAAGTATTGGTCGAAATTAGCGTCATTCGATAGCTTACCGTTAATGATTTAAAAAAGGTGTTATTCATACTTTGCAAAAAAGCACCCTCAAAGGCGCTACAACCCCTAATATGCGGACACAAAAATACCAGAACTTCAAAACTGTTCGACGTATCAATGCAGGATTTGGTGTTCTAATCTACAGTGACATTGTAGGTGGATGAGCAAATTTTCATTACGATCTAACAAAGGAGGTTAAATTTAAGGGTTGAAACTGGAAATTTCTTCAGATAAGTGTTGTATTAAATCACAGGGTTCAAAAGACTTCGTTAATCATTGAAAGAAGGTCTTATGAGTCTTCAACCTAAAACCAATCCTTAGGCTACTAACACCCCTAACCTCGATATGTGAACCCACAAAAAGCAAAATTTCCGCAGACCGCTTCTTTTTAGTGTAATTTTCGAAAGTTCTACTTTACTACAGTCACTTTTCACCCCCTTAACTTTTCATCCCCCTTCACAATTTTGCAACCCCTCGAACGTTAAATTGGCTGAATTCGTGCAATTTTGTCTTTCTTGGGTAATAAATTTTACTCTTTTGGATAATATTTACATTTTTCACTTTTTAACACCACCGTGCGTCTGCGGAGGCACTACTACTAGGTGCAGATTTATAAAATCTGCACCCGACTCCACCAGTAAATTCAGCTCGCCCCTACATACACATTAACAAGGTAAACATCTACAGGGACACACATCGCATTGATATACATCTTTCGTTGGCTTTTAGACAATGGCTATGTGTATGCATTTCTCGAAAACTGCCGAACTAGTCCAGTCAAGTTAGGTTTTTTAGAAGAAATAATTTATATATTTTTGAAATTTTGGCTACGGACTCCTGATGGCACCTGAAATGAAATGCCGAAAAGTTCCCACCCCCCAAGTGTGCGCTTCATCCCTTATTTGGCGAAAACCACCCCCAAACGTGACATGGCGCTAGTTTTTAGCGTTTTTCCGCGAAACTATCCATCTGACAAAAAATTTGTTCTAATCAAAAGTATTTCTTATGAATTTCTACATTAAAAAAGTCCTTTTGATTATTTTGCTTATCCCCACCTAATTCTCGCAAACGACGTCCGAAGTTGTAGAACAGTCAAAATAGATTTTTGAGTAGAACTTATTTATACAGGGTGGTGATAAAGTATGGAATATTCGCAATAACTTTGCAACCAGCAATTTTTCAGAAAAGCTGTTGGGTCACACCAGAGACTTAAAAGTGAAATGAAAAGTTTCGCAAGAATTTAAATCAATTTGACTTATCCAACAGATTTTCTCAAAAATTGCCGGTTGCACAGTAATTGCGAATATTTCATAATCTATAAGATTTTTTCACGTTATGATTTTGGTAAAATTTTTATGTGGCTGGAAAGACAATTCAATAATAATGTATCGAAATCAGTCGAGAAAAGTATACGCTGACATTAAAAAAAAACATCAATGGCGTAATGTTTGACATGGATGACGTCAGAGACTTAAAAATGACGTCAAAATATTCCCAAGAATTTAAATCAATTTGACCTGTCCAACAATTTTTCTCAAAAATTGCTGGTTGCAAAGTTATTGCGAATATTCCATACTTTATCACCACCCTGTATATTTATGAAATTTTTGCTACGGACTGCTGATGACCCCTGAAATGAAGCGCCGGAAACTTAACACCTCCCAAGTGTAAGCTTCATCCCTCTTTTGGCAAAAACCTACTCCCAGACGTGGCGAAAACCACCCCTAAACGTGACATGGCGCTAGTTTTCAGCATTTTTCGGCTAAACTATCAAACGAACAAAAAATTACTCTAAACAGGAATATTCCTCGTGAAATTCTGCATTAAAACGTCTTTTTCATCATTTTGCTTAGTCTCACCTAATTCTTGCAAACGACGTCCGAAGTTGGGGGTTGTTTTTCGCTCGCACCGAAAATCAATCTAGCGGTACCCTCAACTTCGGACGTCGTTTGCAACAATTAGGTGGGGATAAGCAAAATGATGAAAAGGACTTTTTAATGCAGAATTTCACGAGGAATATTCTCGATTAGAGTAATTTTTTGTCCGTTTAATAGTTTGGCCGAAAAATGCCAAAAACTAGGGCCATGTCCACGTCTGGGAGTAGATTTTTGCCAAACGAGGGATAAAGCTTACACTTGGGAGGTGTTAAGTTTGCGGCGCTTCATTTCATGGGCCATCAGCAGTCCGTAGCAACAATTTCGTAAATATATAAATATGTTCTACTAAAAGATCTATTTTGACTGTTCTACAACTTCGGACGTCGTTTGCGAAAATTAGGTGGGGATAAGCAAAATAATCAAATAGACTTTTTAATAGAGAATTTCATAAGGAATGTTTTTGGTTAGAATACATTTTTTGTCAGTAGGACAGTTTCACCGAAAAATGCTAAAAACTAGCGTCATGTCACGTTTAGGGGTGGTTTTCGCCAAATAAGGGATGAAGCACACACTTGGGGGCTGGGAACTTTTCGGCGTTTCATTTCAGGTGCCAACAGGAGTCCGTGGCCAAAATTTCAAAAATATATAAATTATTTTTTCTATTCGCCTTTTTTAGATGTAATATGACTGGACTAAACGGGTTTTAATGAAATTTGGATTGGGGGTTAGTGTAGGCTTTCTGGTGAGCCCAGTTAATTTTGTTGTCAATCCACAAACGCTCTAAGTGCCTTTTTGAACACCAATTTTTCTTATCAACATATAAAATGTGTTCAAATTATGTGTCTAAAAATGTATTCAGAGTTAGCGCCTTTTTGACATAAACTCAAAAAATTCGAAATTTCAAAGCATCATTACATTAAATAACACGCTATACAGCCCAAACTACTTGATTGATTTGGCTGAAATTTGGTAGGTAGACATATCAGTACCAGCCTAAGAGCTGATTTAATTTTGGTGGCAATCGGCCAACAGCAAGTGCCATTTTGCCACATCAATTTTGAAATTTTAATAATAAACTCGAAATTTTCTTTATCAGCGCATGAAATGCCTTCAAATGTCATTTCCCAAAACGTAATCAAACTTTGTGCCTTTTTGGCAAAAAAGAGTAAAATTTTGAAAAATCCCAGAAAATGGTTTAAGGTTGTTGGAGCAAAATTTAGATATAACAAGTAGGAAAATTAACTTTATTTTGGTGGGAATTGGCCAATTTCAAGTGCCTTTTGGGCATGTCATCTATGAAATTTGATAGATGACCACCATTTATTTTATCAGGTCTTCTGAAAGGTCTTCAAATTCTATTTCCAAAAATGAAATCAAACTAAGTGCCCTTTTGACAATAAAAAATAAAATTTTTGAAAAATTCACCAAACACTTCGAGACTGGATTGAAAATAGGTGATTTTTTTTCGAATGAAACCTGCATCAGGTTCCGAGGTATCATAAGTATTTGACCGAAAGTACAGTCACGGTCACTAGATTTTCAGAGACATCGAAGAAATCAATGAAAAATTAAGATTTTAAAAAACCACAAAAACTTGTGAATTCAATAAGTACCAACCTAAACTTGTTTTTGTTTTTTTTTGGGTCTTTCAAAATTTCTTAATTTTTCATAATTGCATAGAAGAAAGAAAATTGTAATTTTTCACCGATTTCTTCGATGTTTTTGAAAATCTAGAATTTGATCGTGAGTATAAACTAATCGTGTATCAAATCGTGTTTTCCAGCTAAGAAACGCATTTTTCGCTGTTTATGTTCAAATCGTACTTTTCAGCTCAGAATAGTGCAAAAACGCGTTTTTGACGGTTTATGCTCAAATCGCGTTTTGTACTATTCTGAGCTAAAAAGCACAATTTGACCCTAATTAGCGAAAAATGCGTTTTTGACGGTTTAGCTCAAATTGTGATTTTTAGCTCAGAATAGTACAAAACGCGATTTGAGCATAAACCGTCAAAAACGTGTTTTTGCACTATTCTGAGCTGAAAAGTATGATTTGAACATAAACAGCGAAAAATGCGTTTTTGCACTATTCTGAGTTGAAAATCACGATTTGCACCAAACCGTCAAAAATGCGTTTTAGCACTATTCTGAGCTGAAAATCACGATTTGTACTAAACCGCCAAAAACGCGTTTTTCCACTATAAAATCACGATTTTAAGCGAACCCTCAAAAACGCGTTTTTGCACTATTCTGGGGTCAAAATCACGATTTGAGCCTAAATCGTCAAAAACACGTTTTTCACTATTCTGAGCTAAAAATCACGATTTGAGCCTAATCCGTCAAAGACGCATTTTTCGCTAATTAGGGTCAAATTGTGCTTTTTAGCTCATAATAGTACAAAAACGCGATTTGAGCATAAACCGTCAAAAACGCGTTTTTGCACTATTTTGAGCTGAAAAGTATGATTTGCACTAAACCGCCAAAAACACGTTTTTCCACTATAAAATCACGATTTGAGGCTAACCCTCAAAAACGCGTTTTTGCACTATTCTGGGGTCAAAATCACGATTTGAGCCTAAACCGTCAAAAACGCATATTTCGCTAATTAGGGTCAAATGGTGCTTTTTAGCTCAGAATAGTACAAAAACGCGATTTGAGCATAAACCGTCAAAAACGCGTTTTTGCACTATTCTGAAGCTGAAAAGCACAATTTGACCCTAATTAGCGAAAAATGCGTTTTTGCACTATTGTTAGCTGGAAAACACGATTTGACATTAATTAGCGAAAAGCGCTTTTGCACTATTCTGAGCTTAAAATCACGATTTGAGCCTAAACCGTCAAAAACGCATTTTTCGCCAATTAGGGTCAAATTGTGTTTTTTAGCTCAGAATAGTACAAAAACGCGATTTGAGCATAAACCGTTAAAAACGCGTATTTGCACTATTCTGAGCTGAAAAGCACAATTTCACCCTAATTAGCGAAAAATGCGTTTTTGCACTATTCTGAGTTGAAAATCACGATTTGCACTAAACCGTCAAAAATGCGTTTTAGCACTATTCTGAGCTGAAAATCACGATTTGCACTAAACCGCCAAAAACACGTTTTTCCACTATAAAATCACGATTTGAGGCTAACCCTCAAAAACGCGTTTTTGCACTATTCTGGGGTCAAACTCACGATTTGAGCCTAAATCGTCAAAAACACGTTTTTCACTATTCTGAGCTAAAAATCACGATTTGAGCCTAATCCGTCAAAGACGCATTTTTCGCTAATTAGGGTCAAATTGTGCTTTTTAGCTCATAATAGTACAAAAACGCGATTTGAGCATAAACCGTCAAAAACGCGTTTTTGCACTATTTTGAGCTGAAAAGTATGATTTGCACTAAACCGCCAAAAACACGTTTTTCCACTATAAAATCACGATTTGAGGCTAACCCTCAAAAACGCGTTTTTGGGGTCAAAATCACGATTTGAGCCTAAATCGTCAAAAACACGTTTTTCACTATTCTGAGCTAAAAATCACGATTTGAGCCTAATCCGTCAAAGACGCATTTTTCGCTAATTAGGGTCAAATTGTGCTTTTTAGCTCATAATGGTACAAAAACGCGATTTGAGCATAAACCGTCAAAAACGCGTTTTTGCACTATTTTGAGCTGAAAAGTATGATTTGCACTAAACCGCCAAAAACACGTTTTTCCACTATAAAATCACGATTTGAGGCTAACCCTCAAAAACGCGTTTTTGCACTATTCTGGGGTCAAAATCACGATTTGAGCCTAAACCGTCAAAAACGCATATTTCGCTAATTAGGGTCAAATGGTGCTTTTTAGCTCAGAATAGTACAAAAACGCGATTTGAGCATAAACCGTCAAAAACGCGTTTTTGCACTATTCTGAAGCTGAAAAGCACAATTTGACCCTAATTAGCGAAAAATGCGTTTTTGCACTATTGTTAGCTGGAAAACACGATTTGACATTAATTAGCGAAAAGCGCTTTTGCACTATTCTGAGCTTAAAATCACGATTTGAGCCTAAACCGTCAAAAACGCATTTTTCGCCAATTAGGGTCAAATTGTGTTTTTTAGCTCAGAATAGTACAAAAACGCGATTTGAGCATAAACCGTTAAAAACGCGTATTTGCACTATTCTGAGCTGAAAAGCACAATTTCACCCTAATTAGCGAAAAATGCGTTTTTGCACTATTCTGAGTTGAAAATCACGATTTGCACTAAACCGTCAAAAATGCGTTTTAGCACTATTCTGAGCTGAAAATCACGATTTGCACTAAACCGCCAAAAACACGTTTTTCCACTATAAAATCACGATTTGAGGCTAACCCTCAAAAACGCGTTTTTGCACTATTCTGGGGTCAAACTCACGATTTGAGCCTAAATCGTCAAAAACACGTTTTTCACTATTCTGAGCTAAAAATCACGATTTGAGCCTAATCCGTCAAAGACGCATTTTTCGCTAATTAGGGTCAAATTGTGCTTTTTAGCTCATAATAGTACAAAAACGCGATTTGAGCATAAACCGTCAAAAACGCGTTTTTGCACTATTTTGAGCTGAAAAGTATGATTTGCACTAAACCGCCAAAAACACGTTTTTCCACTATAAAATCACGATTTGAGGCTAACCCTCAAAAACGCGTTTTTGGGGTCAAAATCACGATTTGAGCCTAAATCGTCAAAAACACGTTTTTCACTATTCTGAGCTAAAAATCACGATTTGAGCCTAATCCGTCAAAGACGCATTTTTCGCTAATTAGGGTCAAATTGTGCTTTTTAGCTCATAATGGTACAAAAACGCGATTTGAGCATAAACCGTCAAAAACGCGTTTTTGCACTATTTTGAGCTGAAAAGTATGATTTGCACTAAACCGCCAAAAACACGTTTTTCCACTATAAAATCACGATTTGAGGCTAACCCTCAAAAACGCGTTTTTGCACTATTCTGGGGTCAAAATCACGATTTGAGCCTAAACCGTCAAAAACGCATATTTCGCTAATTAGGGTCAAATGGTGCTTTTTAGCTCAGAATAGTACATAAAAACGTGATTTGAGCATAAACCGTTAAAAACGCGTATTTGCACTATTCTGAGCTGAAAAGCACAATTTCACCCTAATTAGCGAAAAATGCGTTTTTGCACTATTCTTAGCTGGAAAACACGATTTGACATTAATTAGCGAAAAGCGCTTTTGCACTATTCTGAGCTTAAAATCACGATTTGAGCCTAAACCGTCAAAAACGCATTTTTCGCCAATTAGGGTCAAATTGTGTTTTTTAGCTCAGAATAGTACAAAAACGCGATTTGAGCATAAACCGTTAAAAACGCGTATTTGCACTATTCTCTGAGCTGAAAAGCACAATTTCACCCTAATTAGCGAAAAATGCGTTTTTGCACTATTCTTAGCTGGAAAACACGATTTGACATTAATTAGCGAAAAGCGTTTTTGCACTATTCTGAGCTTAAATTCGTAGAGAATCAATCCGGCAAAATGGGATTTTTATTTGAAAAACCAATAGTAACGTTTACTTCCGGTTAAACCGGAACCCAAACAATTGCTTTATTAACTTTCCTATCGGTATTTGTGTACCTACCACTGAAAGTTGCTGAAATTCACTCCGATATCTTTAATACTTCTGAAGATACTTAAATCAGGCGGCACATTGTAAATGTAAAAATTGTCAATTTTTTTCTTTGCAAGGGCAAAAATTAATTTTTGTGGTCTTAATAGTTTGAACTTCGAATTCTCAGAAATGTACTAAACAGAAAGAATTCCCCAACATTACAGCTGCTTCAAATTGCCGGACCGGGTGTGGGATTTACTGCGTCTGAGAAGCGATTTAGAACAAGAGTATGTACCTTTTTGTTTCATCGAAATTATTTTGTGAGAAAATTGCTCAGAGAAAAACATAGAAAAAAATGTGCAAAGCCCCCAGCAATCCTCGCCCGCCCCTGATATAATAATGACTTGAAAAGAATTCAGAAAAAAGCCCTTTATATCGATAGTTTTCGCAACGAATTTCATATTCGTATCAATTACACTTTTTGAATAAATTGAGAAAGACCGAGTTTGGAAGAACCCCTTTGAGGGGCGTAACTCCCTTAGGAAACGATGTCGATATCGGACCCAACTTCATAGAAAAGTTTTTAACTTATTTTCCTTTTATGTAATGAATCGATGGTAGGAACTCTGCTGCTACAAGTTTCATGAAAATCTTGTATTAAATACAGTTATTTTTACGACTTGAAGTTTTAATCTAATGTAGTAATGAGAGGGTTTTACTAAACTGCACTCTATACCTAAATATATTGGTTGAAAATTTCAGTTCGACATCTCAACTCAGGTCGTTTCAATATCAAATTTGTTGCAATTTGTCTATGAAATAAGGGAGTTGAATTTTAGGATTGAATATACCGTGAGAACAATAAAACCTGAGATCAAGAGTCGTGAAATTTTAATGGCACGTCGAGACTTTACAAAATTTTACGCCATGACCTTACACAGCCTCATCTAGCATTAGTGAGATGTAACCATCATATTCTTGATGTAACTATATTGTGAGGATCAGTATTCAAAATCTTTCACGGCTTTCTTGATCCGAAGTTGTATAAAAATTTGCAATACGTTTTGAATATCGAGCGCCAAAAACATAAAATCTTGTCGTTTTAGGACACTGGGATTCAAAAAATGTCTGTGTCTGCCTGTAAGCACGCTACAGCTCAAACTACTTAACCGATTTGGCTGAAATTTGGAACGTGGTTTCATAACGACTGGTTCATAATTGACCAATCCCCACGCCCCTGAAATGAACCTTTGAGATAAGTATCACTAAGAGAACTATTGCAGGACCATCTGTCGTAGTTTCTTAGACAGTTCGAAAGCGTGATTCCTTGGCTTCAATTTAAGGCCAGGTTCATCCAAATCGGATAAGAAATGCACGAGTTATTACCAAAAATATTTTGTTCGGTTTTTTTTAGGACACCCGTTAGTTTGTAATAATGTTAGTTGAGCTTGAGATTCTGTCACAAACGAACCAAATAAAACCTAATATCTAGTAGATTTTTTTTGGGTGATGGCTCCGTTTAACTCAAGAATGGATTGAAATATAGACTTTACAATTGAATTACTGAAATGCAGACTCGTGCATAGATCTGAAAAACTGCTGCGAATAAAAGCCAAAGATTTATACTTAACTTTGCAGTTAGAATTATGAACTATGAAGTCCGCCTAAAGTTTAATTTAATGAAGAAAACGTAACGTCTACACATAATAAAGATGACCTATTCCTTGTGTGGGCTTGAAATTCTATTTTGGTCATAAGGCCAAGCTCCAGCAATTCCGTTTTTAATTTTTAAAGAATAAAACAATTCTGAAAAGTTACGTAAGTTCTCGAAATTACAGGTACGAGTCGGCTACCAGTCAATTATAAATCGATTGATCTCAGTCAGTTGGGGGTGAGTTAGAAATTTATAGCATTCCCAGTTCGTTCTCCTCCATGTGGGTTATAATTTAATTTTCAGTTCTTTTAATGTTATTGCGTGTTAGGTGTACTAACGTCAGTCGATGTTTAAAAGTGAAGTTGCATGGCGTATTTGAGGCGAACGATAATTTGTTATTCCATTAATTTATAACAACTTCATAAAACATTGAAATTTATCGATGTTCAGGAGAGGCTTTGAGGCATGAACTGCCGTACAGGTGTAAGGTATGTTTTTGTTCCCTTAGCGTGCCAGTAACGCCCGGGTCGATAGGACGTCAATTTTTAATGGCGACTTTTCTCGATGAGACGTAATTATTTTAGTTTTCCCTGAAATTATTTCGTGGGGAAATGAAGGTGGATTATATTTTAAATTTATTTATTAAAAGGGTTACACCGACCACTCATTCTTTGATTTCTTTGTCATGTCTAAAAAGGGGTAGAATTTCCCAGCCAACAGTGCACTACAATTAAAATTTTTTTATATAAAGAATTCATTTATTCATGATCCAAGTTTTGGGCTCTTTAAACCTCGTTGAAAAACCAAACACCAAATCTGTTTAGGACTTCCACGCAATTAGTATTTTATAAATGTTGCCGTAAATAAAATTGCCCCAAAGAACTTCAATTCGTTGCTAGGATCGGTTTGTGTGAGGCGCGTGACGTCATCTGTGATAAAGTTGCCCGCTCGTGCCGTGCTCTCGCCGTAGAAATACCTATTTATTGTTTTTTCTGTAACGTTTGAACGAGTGGATGGGTTTCAAAAATTGTTGCATTGATTTACAGAGGATTTCATACCCTTTAAATTGATGTATCAATTGATGTTTGGAATTGAAAATAAAATAATTTTCTTTTTGCGAGCATGTTAGCGCTCGTTTCCAGTAATCTTCTGTTCTTTTATGCGATAAAAAATACATGAGTTTTGTTTACTGCGCCTTTAATTTATTGATAAATCCATTACCTATCAGCAGGCAGGAAGGAAAAACTTATAAAATTATAAATAATTGTGAAAGTTCGTTGTTAAATATGGCATACCATTTGTACACACAGAAACGACATAATAACGCCTTATTTGTTTCCACCTAAATTGGAACATCCATTAGAATAGGTACCTACATACGTATTACGTACATATTCGCAATCTACCAAATTACAATAATGTTAAAACAGGTCACGATTCCCTGCACGGAAGTAGGTTTTATATCGCATCCGCTGTATACACATCGGTCTTTGTTTTGCAATTACATTTCTCTGGCCGATATTCTGTCATTGTATTGTAGATACCTATTGTAAAAGTTTTATGAACAATCTAAAGACCTAATAGGAAAACTATTGATTCTCTTCGGTCTGTATTGAGTAGTGGTTGCCATGGAACGTCATCGATTTTAACAAATAATACGTAGATATCAGGAGATAATCAAATAATAAAGGGAGCTATCTAATATTTGTTTAAATGGATCGAGCTTTATTATTGGAATTAGTCGTTTGGTTTTTCAGAGGTAAATTGGCACCGACGCGCGTTTAATCTTTTATCAGGCTGGGGGTCGATATTTGAAAACTTTTTTAAAAGCCAACGAAAGATGTATATCAATGCGATGTGTGTCCCTGTAGATGTTTACCTTGTTAATGTGTATGTAGGGGCGAGCTGAATTTACTGGTGGAGTCGGGTGCAGATTTTATAAATCTGCACCTACACCTAGTAGTAGTGCCTCCGCAGACGCACAGTGGTGTTAAAAAGACGAAATTATGAAAATTGGCCGTACATAATTAAACAGTAGAGAGTTAACAAAAAAACATCATATTTGCGAAGTAGGTATGTAGAATTAGCACTAAGGGGGTTGAAAAAGGGAATGAGAAGTCCAAGGTAATGAAAATATATTGAAACGTATACTTACCGATATTTTTTATTCTCCATTACGTAACTGCTTTTTGATATTATTGCAACGAACTTGTCAAGCTATTTTTGAAATTGAAAATTTTTGGAACATAGGATAGTTACTTAGGAGGTTAATTATTACATAGGAGGGTAAGAAAAATCTTAATTATATTAATAAGTTATTTAATGAAAAAAAATACAAAATTCAATAAAATACTTATGTTATTGGCTACAATTTAAACTGTGTAACTGTGTAAAATAAAGAAACTATACTTGTTACCTAAAATCATGTTGCGTACAAACGAGGGAACAAAGAGGATGAGTTGAGTAGGTACATATTATTTATACATAAATTAAGGGCTTGTGTGTAGATACTTAGCTACAATAATTTAAAAAATATGCAATGTGAATAAATCGCAAACGTAAGAGAAATAAATGCAACACTGATCATACCATTGTGGTAATTCGAGGGTTTGTGTGTAAACAGTGATAATTTGTTTATACGCAATGTTAATGAGTCGCAAATGGATAAACCTGAACTGTGATGCTACCTATGTGAGAGAAATAAATGCAACAGTGCTACACTGACCATACCATTGTGGTAATTTGAGGGGGATGAAAAGTTAAGGGGGTGAAAAGTGACTGTAGTAAAGTAGAACTTTCGAAAATTACACTAAAAAGAAGTGGTCTGCGGAAATTTTGCTTTTTGTGGGTTCACATATCGAGGTTAGGGGTGTTAGTAGCCTAAGGATTGGTTTTAGGTTGAAGACTCATAAGACCTTTTTTCAATGATTAACGAAGTCTTTTGAACCCTGTGATTTAATACAACACTTATCTGAAGAAATTTCCAGTTTCAACCCTTAAATTTAACCCCCTTTGTTAGATCGTAATGAAAATTTGCTCATCCACCTACAATGTCACTGTAGATTAGAACACCAAATCCTGCATTGATACGTCGAACAGTTTTTAAGTTCTGGTATTTTTGTGTTTCCGCATATTAGGGGTTGTAGCGCCTTTGAGGGTGCTTTTTTGCAAAGTATGAATAACACCTTTTTTAAATCATTAACGGTAAGCTATCGAATGACGCTAATTTCGACCAATACTTATAGATCGGAATTGTGGGTTACAACCCCTAATTTCCACCCCCTTGGTCCGATATGGCCCAAAAGCAATCCCCGTCTTACTTTTAGGGCACAAAGCCGTATAGTAAATTTGATCTCGACACCTCATTCAATGTTCTCAAGTTATCCGACGTTTTGTATTTCTGCATGTTAGGGGTTGTAGCGCCTTTAAGGGTGGTTTTTGGTAAAATATGATTAACACCTTTTTTGAATCATTAACGGAAAGCTATAGAATGACGCCAATTTCGACCGATACTTATTAAGCAGCATTTTAAGTTACAACCCCCAATTTCCACCCCCTCCTTCCGATTTTGCGAAAAAAACATCCCCTGTAAGGTTTCATCGAAATATATGTGTATGTTGAGTTTCAGATGGATGCGTGCAACACTTGCGGAGTTATTACTTTTTTTGAGATTTTCATCCCCTAAATTTCATCCCCCAACTAGGGACCCCCTCACGTTCAATAGACTTGAAGGTCGAACATGCGTACCAAGTTTCAGTAAGATACCTTCAGCAGTTCTCGAGTTATAGCAATTAATAGATTTTCAGTTTCAATCCCCTAAGATTTCACCCCTTTATGATTTACAGGGGTGAATTTATTTTTCCGCTGTTACATAACTCTTTGTGTATTTGCTTACTTCGGTTGTTCATAAATAAGTCAATAGAATTTCAGTAAAAATAAATAAAACCTATTTAACCACTGACGCGTTAGGGGTTGTTAGTAGCCTAGGGGTTGATTTTAGGTTGAAAACTCATAAGACTTTTTTCAATGGTTGATAGAAATCTATCGAACCCTGTAATTTTATACTACCATTTACTTGAAGAAATTTCAAGTTTCAACCCCTAAATTTCATCCCCTTTATTGGATGTTAGTAAAAATTCGTCCATCCCCCTCCAGAGTCACTGAAAATTACCGCATCAAATTCTGCGTTGATACGCTGAGTGGTTGTTGAGTTCTCGTATTTTTGTATTTTTGCATGTTAGGGGTTGTAGCGCCTTTAAGGGTGGTTTTTCGTAAAATATGAGTAACACCTTTTTTGAACCATTAACGAAAAGCTATCGAATAACGCCAATTTCGACCAATACTTATTAAGCAAAATTTTGAGTTACAACCCCAAATTTCCACACCCTCAATCCGAGTTTGCGGAAAAAACATCCCCCGTAAGGTTTCATCGAAATATATGTGTATGTTGAGTTTTAGATGGATGCGTGCAACCCTCGCGGAATTATCACATTTTTTGTGATTTTCATCCCCTAAATTTCATCCCCCGAAATTGGCACCCCTCTCACCTTCAACGGACTTGAAGGAAGAACATGCATACCAAGTTTCAGTAAGATAGCTCCAGTAGTTCTCGAGTTATTGCAATTAATAGTTTTTCGGTTTTTCACCCCTAACTCCCACCCCCTTGGTCCGATATGGCCCAAAAGCAATCCCCGCCTTACTTTTTGGGAGGCAAAGCCGTATACCAAGTTTCAGCTCGATATCTCAATCCGTTCTCAAGTTATCTGACGGACAGACTGAGGAGCCAGCGAGCGAGCGAGCGAGCGAATAAGCTAAGACAAGAGTACCTCCGCATTCTGCTACGGCACTAAAAGGATTATTTGTGGCAAGTTTGGTGCAATTTATCGAAAATTCACACTTAATTACCTCTTCGTATCGTGTTTACCGTACCTAAAGAGTGATAGATTTATGTCCGATTCAAAGCCAATATTCTAAATTTGGAACAGCCATAAAAATTAAAGTTTCAATGTTTTTAATTACTGCAAAGTAGGCCTCAAAACCATATTATTATGATGACACCACTCTAGCATGCATACTGTTAGTGAAATCGCTCGCTCGGCCGCTCGTCACCTGCTCTGCCTGTCGCATAACTTGAGAACAAAAGCAGATATCGAACTGAAATTTTGAACACAGCTGTATGCCCCGAAAATTTCGGCGGGGATTGTTTTTGGGCCATATCGGACCGTAGGGGTCGGAGTTACGGGTGAAAAACTGAAAAAAATTACAATTTTCGACGTTTAAAGATAGATCAAAAGTTTGAACGGAGGAATTGTCGGCAATGAAAAGATCTACAAAAAAGTCCGCGACGGCATATACCTAGCTATCTACGATGGTTATCGTTTTTGTGTTTTAATTTTTGAAAATAGTTTCGGTGGCTTATTGTCGGTCTATTCGTTGCTGACATTTCTCCCTTATACGATTTTAATCCATCTTCAAGCGTTTAGGCAGCATTCGCAGTAGAAGCGCGAGAATGCGAGGTTCTTTTCTGGACCGAAAAACTATTAATTGTAATAACTCGAGAAGCAGTGGAGATATTTTGCTGAAACTTGATATGCGCTTTTCACGTACAAGTCTGTTGAAGGTGAGGGGGTGTCAATTTTGGGGGAAGAAATTTAGGGCTTGAAAATACGAAAACTTCTCAAATGCACATGGAGGTCTGAAACCCGACACACACATATTTCAACAATATCTGATAAGGGATGGTTTTTTTCTGCAGGATGAGATAGAAGGGGTGCAAATCAGGGGTTGAAACTCGAAATTTCACGTGTTGCTTGAAATTTAAGCCATTCGATAACTTTTCATCAAATGCCCAGAAAAAGTTTTGAGCATATATTTAGCTCTTAGACCCTTAGACCACCTACGAACGGAAGAGAAACATCAAAAATTAACCACCCCTTGCGTAAAGTACGGCGGTTTTTTACCAAAAAAATAAAATACCGTATTTTTACATCACTAAATTGAACTAAACTTAATTCAAACGTTTCAAATCTACATTCTTGTGGTATTAATAAATTATAGTTTGATCCTGATATTATACAATAGCCGTCTTTGATTCAAAGTCAGTTTACTGTTTGTGTAAAGTCGGAGATGTACGATTGCTTCTCAGGCCTATTGTCTAATCGAAATCTCATGCAGAATATGTGTTTCAATTTAGTGCTGGTTTAGTGTTTTTAAAACATCCATATGTTCAGTGCTCTTTGTGCTGTGCTGAAATTACATTATTATGAAATGAATTAAATGAAATCATTATTCAATCCTAAAAAAGTAATGGTCCAAATACGGTCCAATACCGGGTGAATCAGTTTGGTATTCGCCCCCCTGTAACTTTTTTATTTTATTAGAAAAATATTTAAAACCATATATTTGTAAATCGCATGACAAACTCTATTAAATGCCGATATTAAATCGTCTCTATGATGGCATATATCAAAACGACGATATTCAATTTTTTTTTTCAAATGACAAGCTGTACATTTCTTAGCGGATTCTTGTAGACATATTTTTTCTACATTCAATTATGTAAAAAAAGTTGATACTTTCAATAGAAGAATTTCGTGAAAAAAATTAATTTTGATAAATCATCTTGGTAGTTTTGTTGTCAATGTCAATAAAAGTAGTTAGCCATGGAAAAAGTTGGTATATGGTGTTGACTAATGTCAACCTCACTCCAAGGGTCGTGTTTTTAAAAAATTGTAATTCATTTATCTTCAAAAACATTGATAAGTAATAATGCTATTGTTATTCAAAAGTACAAGGTATTATTGTTATTAATGAATAAAAGGGCAAATAATAATTATTTTTTGTGAGACTGATGCGGTGCTTATGATGTGTGACATTAGACTACACAATAATTCACTTTCTTCTCAGGGCTAACTACGTTTATTGACAAGAAATTTTCAAATTGTGGCCAGTCAAATTTTTTTTTTCTCGAATTTTTTTTAGTGAAAGTAAACTTTTTTTACATAATTGAATGTAGAAACATATGTCTACCAGAATCCGCTAAAAATGTATGTACTGACAATCTGTACATAGTATGTACATAGTATGTACAGATTGTCATTAAAAAAACAGTTGACAATTGTCATTTTGACGACTTAATGTCGCCATTTAATAGAGCTTGTCATGCGATTTACAAATATCTGTGGTTTTATATATTTGTCTCTTCAAATATAAAAGTTACAAGGGGGCGAATACCAAACTGAATCATCGGTATACTTAGTCTAATTTTTTAGTTAAATTTCAGCTAATATTTTATACAGTGATACAAAACGTAGGTAGACGTTTCAAGAATAGGGCTCCATTGTTTTCAATCGCTATTTTATTGATCACTATACTTTCTGGAACATGACTTTACTCACTAAAAGTCAATATAGTAGGGTGCTCGCTAGACTTTATCTTTCAACCAAGGGGCACTTACGAGTGAAAATGTATGGAGTATAAATTTTGGTTTCTAATGCCCTCGGTATGCTACTGTCAAATTCGTCCAAGGGTCGTCCTGTGACAAAGGGCACAAATCAAAATTTTCCAACTAACGCCGCCACGTGAAAGTTCATGTGGAGAAGTACCTTTCCTGAAAAATTCATGGTGATGTCTGTGCGGATTGTATTTTTTATTAATTTTGAAAGAAAAATATCTCCATTGAACCATACGGGGCCACGGACCTTTGGAGGCGATTATCTCGGTTCGAGCATCGGCAAAAACGCATCATTTTTAGGGGCATATTTCCTTTCCAACACGATTACTCCAAATCGGGGCGGTTAATCGAAATTAATTATTCTTAATAAAAGATGTGCTATTTTATTTTGTTGACGATCGTCTTTACAGAATATTTTTAGAGCAATCAATAAAGGAGATAATTGTTTAAATCTGAGAGGAAGTAAAGAATTCATGCCATTGTAACGCTCGGATCTCCGCGCCCCCACCACGACTTTCGCTGCGTCCCGCCACTCCGCAACCCCTTGAGACGTCCACATCTACAATCTTAGAGAATATCCTGTATTCCTGAAAATAATGGAAATAAGACTTGGAACTCTTGAAAAGCGCTTTTTATTTCATGTAGGTAAGAAAAACAATAATTTTTAATTTGAAAATTCTTCGTCGTCCTTCTCGTTGATCGGGGAACCTCCGTGATCGGGGGTCTTCCCTCATTTGAATTTCCTTCATGTTATTTTTACAAGATCGGTTTTCCCATACCGTGGCATGAAAAAATGCAGGAAACCTTATTTTTATTGCAAATGTAACTCTTGCTTATGCAGTCTTTAAAAATAATTTTTGGACAAATTAGGACAATAATATCTGAAATGGTTTTATGGGACGGCGGGTTATGTTTGAAGAGCTGGCCCAAGACTGTCACCCACGTCGTTTTTCCCATCTATAACCTTCAGGTGACGGAAAATTAGGTCGAGAATTTAATTAATTCCACCAAATTTTGGTCTGAAAGAATAGAACTCTCAAGCAATGCTGCTTCAAACTGCCTTCGGTTGGAGGCAGTTTTTCTAGCGACTTAGTTAACGCAAGTAGGGCCCGTTAAATCGTTGATACATATAATTACTTCATCGTTGTTGGTTCAACACAAAAGTTTCCATATTTTTGAACGAGTTTTTGAATTTAATGTTGTCCAACTCTTGGTCTAACTTTTCGTCAAATCCTACATCGCCAAGTAATTCACATAAGTTTTTGTAAATTTTCCATCAATTTAGCGTCCCAACACCGCTGAACTAGCTTGTAGCATCAAATTCTGTTAGGGCATGAAATATACATTTTTTGGAAGTTTTGCTTCCGGAATGTTTCTTTACTATTTCCAGTTCTCATCCAAATCTCTGTATATAAATTCTCTGTCGACTCGAGATACTGATACAGACCTGCCAGTTATTCTCGTGCATTTTAAAGAATATCTCCAGAATACTCCAGAGGTTTGAATAAGAACTGGAAATAGTAAAGATACATTCCCGTTTAACCCACAGTCCATCAAATTAATTTGAAAGAAAAACTACTAAGCGGTTTTGGAAAGTTAACTTGCTGGGCTGGAAAATTTACCAATAGGTACTTCCGTGAATTACCTACTTAACAGTCGGTGGTGGGATTTGAGGAAACATAAAACCGTTTCAGATACATCTATTATTGTATTAATTTGTTCATAGATTATTTTTAAAGACTGCATAAGCAAGAGTTGAACTTGCATGCAGTTTGAAGCAGCATTGCTTGAGAGTTCTATCCTTTCAGACCAAAATTTGGTTGAATTAATTAAATTCTCGACGTAATTTTCCGTCACCTGAAGGTTATAGATGGGAAAAACGACGTGGGTGACAGTCTTGGGCCAGCTCTTCAAACATAACCCGCTGTCCCATAAAACCATTTCAGATATTATTGTCCTAATTCGTCCAAAAATTATTTTTAAAGACTGCATAAGCAAGAGTTACATTTGCAATAAAAATAAGGTTTCCTGCATTTTTTCATGCCACGGTATGGGAAAACCGATCCTGTAAAAATAACATGAAGGAAATTCAAATGAGGGAAGACCCCCGATCACGGAGGTTCCCCGATCAACGAGAAGGACGACGAAGAATTTTCATATTAAAAATTATTGTTTTTCTTACCTACATGAAATAAAAAGCGCTTTTCAAGAGTTCCAAGTCTTATTTCCATTATTTTCAGGAATACAGGATATTCTCTAAGATTGTAGATGTGGACGTCTCAAGGGGTTGCGGAGTGGCGGGACGCAGCGAAAGTCGTGGTGGGGGCGCGGAGATCCGAGCGTTACAATGGCATGAATTCTTTACTTCCTCTCAGATTTAAACAATTATCTCCTTTATTGATTGCGCTAAAAATATTCTGTAAAGACGATCGTCAACAAAATAAAATAGCACATCTTTTATTAAGAATAATTAATTTCGATTAACCGCCCCGATTTGGAGTAATCGTGTTGGAAAGGAAATATGCCCCTAAAAATGATGCGTTTTTGCCGATGCTCGAACCGAGATAATCGCCTCCAAAAGTGCGTGGCCCCGTATGGATCAATGGAGATATTTTTCTTTCAAAATTAATAAAAAATACAATCCGCACAGACATCACCATGAATTTTTCAGGAAAGGTACTTCTCCACATGAACTTTCACGTGGCGGCGTTAGTTGGAAAATTTTGATTTGTGCCCTTTGTCACAGGACGACCCTTGGACGAATTTGACAGTAGCATACCGAGGGCATTAGAAACAAAAATTTATACTCCATACATTTTCACTCGCAAGTGCCCCATAATTCCTAAACTAAGCGACTTTTCTCCTCGCGAGCACCCTACTAATATTTAATCCCCAAAAAAGAAAATCTATTATCTTTAACTTATCGTTTTTACTCGTAATGCTAATATTGCTAATTATTTTCAGCATAAAATAGTATATTGTGTAACTAGAAGGAAAAGTATGATATTCCGGGGCGCCTCGTCCAGCAACCATGAGAGTCCCGGAGTGTATATTTTTCTTCGTGTTGCACATACTATTTTTTCGTCGATCGCGCAACTAGACAGAAATAATGAAATTTGGAATTATTTTTTAAGAGTACAAGAATATTTTTCCGGACTAGGTCGAAAAAAGCGTTATTCCTGTACAGCCAGTGCGTGTTGCCTAGCAAATGACGCAGTCCTGGAAACGTAAGCTTTCGGATGATAATTGCATGTCAACAATGTGACGTTTCCAGTACGATCGACGAAAATAATATATTGTGTAACTAGTAGGAAAAATATATATTTTCCTTCGTGTTGCACATACTATTTTTTCGTCGATCGCGCAGCTAGACAGAAATAATGAAAGGAACTATTTTTTAAGAGAAGTACAGGAATATTTTTCCGGACTAGGCCGGAAATAGCGTTATTCCTGTACAGCTAGTGCGTGTTGCCTAGCAAATGACGCAGTCTTGGAAATGTACGATGATAATTGCATGTCAAGAATGTGACGTTTCCAGGACGATCGACGAAAAAAAAATTTCCGTCTTGCACTTAAAATTTTAAATTTGATATGCCAAAATGGCACTCCTCGTTCACCAACTGCTTCCAAAAGCCTTTAAGCTCTTCAAAACTAGTCACCCAATCTACATAGTATCAAATTTCAGCCAAATAGATCCTTTAGTTTGGGTTAACTTATAATGTGTTTTTAGTGTTATTACAAAATTTCATTTCTTTTTTACCCAAAGGGCTTAAGAGTGAATAAATTTCGTCTTATTTAAAACCAGAATATGAACACCTTGTTCAAATTGTGATAGTTAAATGAGTATAATTTAAAATTTGAAAATTGATATGCGCCAAAACGGCACTTGCCGCTTGTCGATTATCTTCAAAAATGTTTCTGCTCTTCGACATGCAATACCATCCCCTTGTGCAAAATTTCAGGCAAATCGGTCTAGAGGTTTGAATACATCTTTAGAAGCAGAATTTGAAGGCCTTTCTTATGGTGACGTCAAAAGTAGGGGTTTGTATTTAAAATTTCAAAGTCGATGTGTCAAAATGGTACTTCCTGTTGCACAATTGGTTCCAAAAGTTTTCCATATCTATTCTTTATTCACGACGTTTAAAAACGGCAGTAGGCTGTGTTGGGGTGACAGAATTCACTGGGTATAGTACTCATGACATTTGTCAAATTGTACGTCATGTTCTTTGTACTCAAAATTATTGTCCTTTGTTGCCAAATCGCAGAACATAAATGTCAACAAATGTCCACAAACTAAACTATCAAGAACTAATAATGATTCTGCTTTTACTGAAGACACAATGGTTTCTGTTGTTAAGCAGGGCAAGGCATGGTAAACGTAAGCATTTTGGGAATCCTAGTCAGAGATTTGAATAGTCCGCTGTTTGTGTCAGATAACCTACAAGACTGTTTACAGAAAGCTGATTTTCACGGATTGAAATGGTTAAATATTAAATCTATACACTGATACAAGTGTAAAGTGAGCTGGAGTCGTTATTCCTGAATCTTCATGGATGAATTGCCTTTGCCTTCAAATAAATATAAATTCCCATTCTAAGAAAGGTACCACTTTGTAGTGAAACAGCATTTCAGATCGATGGAAGGAAATTGGAATCGTGCATCTTCCCTATTATTTGAATCCCAAATACTTTTTAGCGTCAAGCAAAAGCGTGTCAAGTGTAAAATACTCGTTTTTCAAATTGTATTGCCAAATTTGTCTTTGCAGATCTTTCCGAAACATGTAATTTAGAAAAATGTCAGTTTTTGGTCTTTTACCACCATACTTGTCAGTTTCAAATTTTGCGGTACTTGTCTTAAAATATTCATTATTAAAGTTTTCCCCACCCAAAAGAATTTCTGATTGAAATTGTTGTAAAAGTTTTATTATGTGTACCTACCCCAAATATATTCATGACCCGCCTATGTACCTCTTCATCAGTTAGATCAGGTCGATCTTGCTTAATTTGACGAAAACACCTAATTATTTGCTTTTTCTGTTCAATGATTATGAGCTTTGGCATTTTTAAGACAATAACAATTAGTTTGTCAAAATCAACAATTAAATGTAAATGTGACAACACAGCTATGAGGTTCCGGCGGATAACAGCCTGGTTACTAAATCGTGACCAACATGAAAAAACCATATCATGGCCTACTGCCGTTTTAAAACGTCATGAATGGCATATAAGTTAGGTTATGATATACCCACGTACCCACGTACCAAATTTCAGCCAACTCGGCTAAGTAGCTTAGACTGTGGCGTGTTTACGAACGTACGTACGCACAGACACATTTTTAAAACCAATTTTTTGGGTTCCTGAGACCTCAAAACGTATAGACCCAGTCGTATGAAGTGGAGTGTGGGGAGGTTAGTTAACCGAATCCGACAATTTTTTCGAGTGTTCTCTATTTTGATTGACTTTAAATTGTTACACTAGTTGACTTCTAATTTGGATTATATCTATTGGTGCTCGTTTCCCCGAGGATCAAGCAAATTATAGCTGTCACTCTTGGCACAGAGAGCAACCGAGAATAAATTTTAGATGTACTATATAATGACTCTAGGATCTAATCGTTTCAGTGTGTTACAAACTTGCGTTAGTTAATAAGATTAAAATTGGTGCAAATTTAGCCATAAAAGAATTGTTCAGGAATGACTAGTTTTTTTAATGGCATTTCCCATTAAAACGATGTATGAGCTGGAGGTATAGTTTTTCGATAATTTCGTATGCCGGTTAATTGTTAAGTGTGTCACCCCATTCGACGTGCAGGTAGTCGGTGGCGGCGACGTCGGTGGCGGCGTCGTCCATGGCGCATGATTGTAAAGGTGCGCGCGCGGTGTAAGTCGTCTACCTGTCGGGCGGTGCGGGTGGCAGTCTGAGGCAAGCACTGAATGCGACACCACCCCCGGCGCCGCCGCCGCGATTACAGCACTGCAACACCTACTCACCTGAGTGCCCCACCCCCACCTGACCCTCCGGCTCGGATCGCCACGACACCGCGCCACAGTCTAGCAGCGACTGCCAACAGAACCGGAACGGAGCCACCGCAGTAGTCTTTTTCTGCATTACTGTTTTCCGTTGTTCAATTTAGTGCATGTGTTTCCGGGATCGACGCCAATCCGACGTGGACGTCGCCGCCCCCGGGACTTACTAGCGTAAATCGTGGATACCGCCTTCAACACCACGAAGAGAGGCCGGCATCCTCTGGGAGACGATTTGTCCCCTACGCCTGCCGCCACTCCGCCGTCCCTCAAAAGGGCTCGACACGATTCCGACTCGAGCAGCCCTATCACCGCTTCAGACCAAGACATGGAAGCGCCTCTTGGCGTTGCACTAAGTCAAAGCATGGACTCTGTCAACACAAACAATGGAGAGGAAGAGGTGAGTTAAGTGATTCCTCTTTGGCGCCGGGCCAGGACCTCGCAGACTGCATGTCGCAGTCCTGCAGGTGGACCCCTTCTTACAATTATTCTTCGCATTCCTACCAGAAAGTTAAACGATGCGTCAAGTTATAACGCAATAAGTCGAGGGCGGATTTATATTCGAAAATTTTTCGCCAAATATTAAAAATAGCGAAACAATCTCGCGAGGTATCGTTCTAGAAAAAAACATTTGCAAAAATTAACTCAGAACTAAGAGTAATTCACATAAAATCACTGCAAAAATCAACCCCCACTATAACACCCTCCCTCTTTACATAATACCTGCAAAATGAGTAGGTAAATTCATGAAATTAGTTTTCCGAAGAACCGCCCCAAATAAATAGGCGATTTTTCTCCAAATAAGCGAAAATGACAAAAAATGACCAAATATGTAAAATCCGCTCTCTATAACAAATGTGGGCGTGGCTTCTTCGGCTTGTACCACAATCCTTGGGGATTCCCCTCATGTTTCCCGATAAAAAGGGATATACTTGGGACAACTTTTCGACTTAAACTTTCCGCCCTATTCTCGGCTCTCATTTACCTGCACAATTAATTTCCAATTTACTTCAAAATTTCCGCGCTTAATCCTTCTGGAGAACTTCCAGGATCTTGTCGAGGGAGTTTAGCCCCGTTTTAAAACCACTACAATTTGCATCAGCAAATAGTTTTCAGGAAATCTAGGGAATGGTCACATAAAATGATCTTCAAACAATTTTATTACTCTCAGAGCAAGATGATAGTAAGCTTCTAAATGGCGTGACACTATATGTATTCTTGCATGTACGGTATTATATCATCTAGTAAATTGGATTGTTTACCCAAGAATACAAAAAATTAAATTTTAACTTACTGGTATTGTTTCTGTAAACAATGGACTTCCAATGCACTTTAAATGAGAATTAATATTATTAATCTTATAAACTGGTCCACTTAATCCTAAGATTAATAACGCTGTAAATTAGCTTTTCTATTCTTACCTAGAGCATACGATGTCTTAATGCTACCCTTCATGTCACTGCATTTACCAAGAGGTATGCTTAAACTGAGAATATTGATATTCTTTTTTTCACTCCGCATCCAAAATTTAGGTTTATTTAAATTTTGCGTTGTGAATCAAACCAATGTAACAGTAGTCTGTAAATTGATAATGAAAGTTAGTTGTTTAACAACATTTGTGTCATTTAAACCGAGAGCTAAAGCGTGTCTTTGAAAAACAAAATTAAAGCAAATTCGAACATAACGAAAAGGGGTCGAGATCATAAGCAACTGTAACCTGAGAGAAAATAGGTTAAATAGCAAGAAGACAGAACATCTTTTAATTTTTAGAAATAAAACAGATAATCATAACGTATGCGAAGAACAGAAAAGTAACCTATATGTTAGTTAATTTAATTAGGTAACATACATAGGTATAACTTATTACAAAACCTTAACGAACGTTAAGAACAATAACACAAAACATAACTTTCAATAATGTTAATAACTGTTCGAAATAAGTTTTTTCCCATTTGGAGAATCTTCCGGACACAAATTTGTAAAACTCTCCATTATTATCATTCACATACTCACTACATAAAGCAACATAGTGACTCACCAACAATTGAAACCTAATTATACCTACTAAAACCACGAATTACTATTCTTCCGTAAAGAAAATCATCATTGGTGTGAAAATGTTACCCTTAGATATATGCTAACTTCATTAATAGTTTGCCGAAAAACTAAATTTTAGAATACATGATACCCACTTTATCATTTTCTAACATAAATTGTAGCACTAATATTCAGTTTTAACGAATTCTTAAAGGAAGTGCTTGAATTGAGTATGGTATTAAGAAGATAATTGTACTACACCCTACATCTGATGAAGTATATTTGGTTTTAGGATTTTAAAGTTAATATTGAGAAGTGATAGAGAGTTTTAACGCCCTCTACCGGAAGAATGGTCAAATGAGCACAAGAGAAGCGAGGGCACTTTGCAGCGACCGACTCACTTTCAAGCCCGGGACCTTCAAATTGCCAGCTACGGCAAAGGAATTGTATTTAAACCGATTTAAATACCTGAATCTTTCGAGCCACCATTCAAAAACTTCGGACCGGTTTCGGGTTACTTGACCCTCATCAGCGAAGTGCATTTGAATGGTGGCTCGAGAGATTCAGCTCCAAAGACTTTATTACAAGTCGGCGATGTTTTGAGAAGTGATAGAGAGTTTTAACGCCCTCTACCGGAAGAATGGTCAAATGAGCACAAGAGAAGCGAGGGCACTTTGCAGCGACCGACTCACTTTCAAGCCCGGGACCTTCAAATTGCCAGCTACGGCAAAGGAATTGTATTTAAACCGATTTAAATACCTGAATCTTTCGAGCCACCATTCAAAAACTTCGGACCGGTTTCGGGTTACTTATTCCTTTGCCGTAGCTGGCAATTTGAAGGTCCCGGGCTTGAAAGTGAGTCGGTCGCTGCAAAGTGCCCTCGCTTCTCTTGTGCTCATTTGACCATTCCTCCGGTAGAGGGCGTTAAAACTCTCTATCACTTCTCAAAACATCGCCGACTTGTAATAAAGTCTTTGGAGCTGAATCTCTCGAGCCACCATTCAAATGCACTTCGCTGATGAGGGTCAAGTAACCCGAAACCGGTCCGAAGTTTTTGAATGGTGGCTCGAAAGATTCAGGTATTTAAATCGGTTTAAAGTTAATATTGTTGAGCTCAGTATTTCCATCTGCTAAATTTTGAGATTATTTCGGATTATTTACTTGACTTAAATATAAAAAAATATATAAAAAACCTCAATTCTTAACTTGAGAAGAACATTTTTGTGTGTACCGTGTAATTTTAAGGGCGGCTATACCATAAGGAATGTATTAGAAGGGCCCTTCACCATTTTGGGCTAAGAAACATTTTTCCTTCAGGGTAAGCTTTTTCCTCGGCTTTTTCAAATATGCTCCTCAAAGTTTGACAACTGCTGAAAACATGTAGGTGATAAATAGCAGGATTTTGAAATTTGGAGCAAGGCTTTCTTTTGAAATTTTTTCAAATTTTTATTTTAATCAGAGGCGTGCGTTCTTGGGAGGCAACACATGTTTTCATTATTATTTTGCTGTTAGTATTTATTTCATGCAATGGTAATGAAATCATAATTTCTAGTCTATTCCTCATAAAAAAGGTCCTCTTGTTGAACGTCGCTAGAACACATCGCTTTCGAAAAAAATGGCATTTCCTTGGTTCAAAGCTCCAGAATTTGTGATGGAAGACCTCAAAATACTGTAAAGAAGTTCATGGGGCGGTTTCTTATTTCATCCTAGAAAGAAAAGTTCAAATTAACATGGGTACCCCATTTGAAAGACCATAGTTCCCTTAGGAAGGATTTTTCGACCCATATAAACTTTTATTTCTAGAATGAAGCAGAGAAATGAAGTTAGGAACCGTCACATGAACTTGTTTATATTATTTTGACGTCTTTCATCACACATTTTTTAGCCCTGAACCAATGAAAAGCCATTTTTTTCGAAAACGGTGTATTCTAGCGACGTTCAACAAGAGCACCTTTTTATGAGGAATAGACCAGCAAGAACGCACGCCTCTGACTAAAATAAAAATTTGAAAAAGTTGAAAAGAAAGCCCTTGATAATACGAACCTATTCTCCAAATTTCAAAATCCTTCTTTTTACAACATTCGAGTAATTTTAAGAAAACGGACTTTGAAGGGATGTAGCCCTTTAGGAGGCATTTTTCGACAAACGTTTACTGAAACTTTTAGCCTTATTTTTAATCAGGACACCCTGTATAAAGCAAAGTCGCATTTTTGTGATTGTCCGGGTAAGGAAATCGGCCTTCCCGATGAGATGGCGAGTTGAAATTTGGCACACAAATTTGGACGACAAAAATCTGAAACCTACAAAATGACGTTTCGTTTGCGTTTTGTGACCATCATCAAGTTTTCGACCTTTAATCGCGAACACTGCCTCAACGCTTGATAATGGATCCAAAGTGTGAATGGAGGAATTGTCGGCAATAAAATGATCTACAAAAAAGTCCGCGACGGCGTATAGATATCTACGATCGGATCGTTTCTGTGTTTAATTTCTTGAGGATAATCGCTTCGGTCACTTATTGTGGGCTCACCGTAACAAATATTTATATGCTACATAGAATTTTGATCCATCTGCAAGCACTTATTACTGAGGCGTTTTTTTGAGGAGATTTTTTCTGTTGTGGTGTCAGACGGGCTTTCATTTACGTCAAAACTCCTATCGGTGTGAATAAACAGCAAGAATAGAGGTTGGATAAAATAAAATAAATTAATTTTTGTTATTCAAATAAAACAACACGAGCAACGCCGGGAAATTGAGCTAGTCGTTCTATATTTCTACGAATCAACACCTGTTGTACATGCATCCTAGCATACTTATTAAAATAACTTTATATACTTCGGTTTGGGTGGACGTATGTGGATAACAGCTGTTAAACCAATTCCCAACGGCGCGCTTTTAAGTATCATTTCGTCATTTCGATAATAATTCCAGCTGGGCTTGTCGGCCTGTTTCAAAATATATATAATACGACAATAGCTTAATTTTGCTACGGTAATCCATTTTTATATGAAGACCCTGACGAGACATGTCGCGTGGGTAGAATTGATGATGAAAATGAAAATATTACAAAGTTATGTAATAAAATACGAACGGGGGAGGACGCCAATCATCGTATTTTACTGTCTCAGTAAAGGTTTCTTAAAACTTTTGTAAAGTTTTCACTTTTCGAGTCGTGGGCTTCAATTCTACTTTAATTAACGCACTTTATTAAGGCTACGTGTAATAACTACACAGGCTGTTCCCTAAGTACACCGAACAAACTATAGGGGAGGTTCTTCGCTGTATTGTAAGATGGAAAGTTCTTATACACATACGTCTTTTCCGATATGCAATAAGGCGAGTTTAGTTTATTATTACTTCTGAAAATAATTATAACTTTTGGCAAAGAATATTTTTTACTCAACATTTTCAAATGGGCTGTGAATCTGGTATAGGAACTTAGCAAAACATATATTATTTTCTACTACGCAAAATGCATTTCAAGAATCTGTTTCACGGCACAAGATTGAAATGTTGACTATAATTTCAATTATTTTCAATATTTATTATAAACCTCGTTAACTCAACTTATTGCACATCAAAAGACGCAGAAAAAAATTGGCTGTTAGGCTAAGTAAAGCAAACTGGGTACGTCCATTTGAAACGAAAAGTTGACATTCAACTTAAAGTTGGTAAAAATTAAGATTACCTTGAGTTTATAGTGTTTCACAAGCAATTTCATTTGGTTTTTGGTTCACTAAAATCGGACCAGGTTAAATTAGAGAAAAGTTGCGCTATTCCTTGGTGATTAAGAATCTAAAGAAAATTCCCCGATATCTCGATTCGTTCCTGAGTTATCCCGCAAAATCTGAAAGTTGCAATTATAAAGAAAAAAATTCTTATATTTTTATCAGCTGTCATTGGATAATTTGAACCTTATAGCCTGTGAAGAAAGTGTCAGAATGAAAGAAAATTGTACTCTGCTTTTTTTGCCCCATTTCCTTTCCCTCAAAAAATTATGGACGAAGAATTGAATAACATAAAAAATCAAAGTTAAAGTCAAAGTTAAAAGTACCAAATTGCTCTAGCAGTTACATCCTTAATTAACATTTATTAAATTACGAATTCTTTTATCTTAAATGCGTACATCACAAATTCTGTCTAATTTCTTCTGTTTGGTTAAGTTTCAAATATTGATCTAGTACTAAAATAAAATATAGAATAAAGTTCTAGTTCGTTTTATAAGGTGGGTCTAGAGCGTTTAGTCTGTCTATCTAGATCTAAAATTTTCCTGATCACGCGGTAGAAAACTGATGATTTGTAACTTAAAAGTTTTGAGCAATTATGGCGAGGGTTGTATGCATGCGGTAAGAAGAGTATGGGAACAAATTATAAATTAAATGGAAATGTATTTCTTTGAAGGTTTTAGAAAGTAAAATATTGATGAATTCGTACATAATTGCATTATTGGTATGGTAGGTAGGTATTAGACAGGTTTATTATTGAATGACAAAACATAACAAATGAAAATACAATGGAATCAAAGCATAACAAGGGCATTAAGAATCGGTACCTAAATTCGTAGATTCAGAATCAATAATAACATTTATTTTAAGTAAATGCAGTGGTCGGAACATTACTTTTAAAAAGTAATTCATTACCAGTACACATTACTTCGTCGAAATTGTAATGCATTACAATTACTCATTACTTTTTTCAAAAAGTAATGCATTACAATTACAATTACTTAATAAATGTAATGCATTACTTTATACATTACTTTTAACGTGACATTTCTTAAATTTCTAATTGTAGCTGACAGATTTTGAAATCTGCAGTAAATTGAAACATACGTCATTCCAGACACGGCCAACTCTAATTGGAATTTTAAAAAATGCCACGTTATGAAAAAAACTGTAGGTGTATTATTTTAAAACAGTAAATTTATTATTTAATTTTAATTTAATTTGAATAACAATTGCGTTTCAAAATTTACCACTGCTTATTGAGATGGCTAAAGTTAGTTTTATTTTCTTCAGCTAGGAAATTATTTCAATTCTGTAGAAATATTTAATCCGGAGTAATTGCAGAGAATATCGCTACTAAAAATAGCAGGAAAACCTCTTCAGAATGCATCAATGTTTGCTTGGGAGGCGATAGGTAAACAACGCCGCTGGGTTAGGGTTAACTCTGATACCAGTAGTATACCTAGCTACTTCCTGTGGTGGTTATTTCATTTCACAGAATTACATTTTTCATAAACGTTTTATTTTTGCGTTTACCATTAAGGGTAAAAAAAGTAATGGTTTTCCATTACAATTACTAAAAAAATTTAATGCATTACAATTACCCATTACTATTTAAAAAAGTAATGCATTACAATTACTCATTACCAGCTAAAGTAATTTCATTACAGTAATGCATTACTTCCGACCACTGAGTAAATGTTAAACTGTAGGTAGTACTTACGGTCTCTATCTTGAAAATTTATTCTATGTATTTCAAATGACGATCGTTGCACGTCGGCTAACACCTTTCCCTCGTCGATAAAGCATATCTTTATGGTGTTGTATAATAAATAATATAGTAATTTTAATTTTACTTGAAACGCAAAACTTTCACGTGCTTAAGCCGGTTCTGTCACTGCATTTTTGGAAGCAGAATTCGAAGAGCATTCATATGGTAACGCGAAATGGGGGTTTGCATTTAAATTTTTAAAGTTGAAGTGCCAATTTAGCCCAAAGCTCCTCCAAAGTCTATGAGATGTCCACGTTCCAAATTTCAGCCAGATCGGTCCAGTAGTTTGAGCTGTAGCCACAGAAATTTATTCAAAAGCCACTTTTTTTGGATTCTCCTAAAACGTAAAGATTTCATGTTTTTGGCGGTTCAATTTTTTTGAATTTTTCGATCGATTCCAGTAACTGCTTTCGCTTGCATACCAGCAAAACAAGGAAAGTCGAGTTTTTCGTTTTTTAGTGCCGTAGCAGAATGCGGAGGTACTCTTGTCTTAGCTTATTCGCTCGCTCGCTCGCTCGCTCGATCGCTCGCTCTATCGCTCTATCGCTCGCTCGCTCGATCGCTCCTCAGTCTGTCCGTCGGATAACTTGAGAACAGATTGAGATATCGAGCTGAAACTTGGTAGGCAGCTTCGTCTCCCGAAAAGTAAGGCGGGGATTGCTTTTGGGCCATATCGGACCAAGGGGGTGGGAGCTAGGGGTGAAAAACCGAAAAACTACTAATTGCAATAACTCGAGAACTAGTGGAGATATCTTGCTGAAAATTAGTATGCACGTTCGACCTTCAAGTCTGTTGAAAGTGAGGGGGTGCCAATTTCGGGGGATGAAATTTAGGGGATGAAAACCACAAAAAATATGATAACTCCGCAAGGGTTGCACGCAGCTGTCGGAAACTCAACGTACACACATATATCGGTGAAATCTTGTGGGGGATGCATTTTTTCGTAAAATCGAACAAATGGGGTGGAAATTAGGGGTAGCAACTCGAAATTCCGCTTAATAAGTACTAGTCGAAATTGGCGTCATTCGATAGCTTTCCATTAATTATTCAAAAAAGGTGTCATTCATATTTTGCGAAAAACCACCCTTATAGGCGCTACAACCCCTAACATGCAGAAACACAAAAATACGAGAACTCAAAAACTACTCAACGTATCAAGGCAGAATTTGGTTTGTGAATTTCCAGTGACATTATAGGTGGATGGACAAATTTTCAAAAATATCTAACAAAGGGGATGAAATTTAAGGGTTGAAACTTGAAATTTCTTCAAGTAAATGGTAGGCTAAAATTACGGGGTTCGATAGATTTCGGTCAACTATTGAAAAAAGGTCTTATGAGTTTTCAATCTAAAACCAACCCCTGGGCCATTAACCACCCCTAACTCTTTGCAAGTCGATAATTATATTTTATTTATTTTTTCTGAAACCCTATTGGTTTATTTATGAACAACTGAAGTCAGTAAATACGCAAGGAGTTATGTCACACCGGAAAAATAAACTCACCCCTGTAAATCATAAAGGGGTGAAATCATGAGGTGTTGAAAACATGAAACTACAAATTACCTTAATTTTTAAACGAATTGGGTTAGGGTGGTGAAATTGAAAACACAACTTCCTTTAGGGCATGTGGGGGTGGTGAAATAGGGGGTTGGAGTTTAGGGGTTGAAACGTCCATAAAGCCCTGTAATTTGACACAGAGAAGCAATATCTTCTGCGAAACTGTGACATCTTACACACTGCATCTTCGAGAAGGGAAGATCGAATTTTAGGAGAAAATTATCGAAGGGGATGAAAGTTAGGGGTGGAAACTCGAATTTTCAATGAAGAATGTATAGTTGAAAATATTACCATCCGATAGCTTTCTATTGATGGTACAAAAAAGGTCTTATTCATCATTCGCGAAAAACGACCCTTAAAGGCGGTACAACCCCCTAACATGCCGAAACAAAAAAATGCGAGAACTCAAAAACTGCTCAACGTATCAGGGCTAAATTTGATGTGGTAACTTACAGCGCCACTGTAGGCGGATGGGCAAATTTTCATTAATATTTAACAAGGGGGATGAAATTTAAGGGTTGAAACTGGAAATTTTTTCATGTAAGTGGTGGAATAAAATTATGGGGTTCAATAGATTTCGGTCAACCATTGAAAAAAGTCTTATGAGTCTTCATCCTAAAACCAACCCCTACGCTACTAACAACCCCTAAGCCCTAGCAAGCGGAGTAAATATATTTCATTTATTTTTTTTTTGCTTTCTTCTAATTTGTTATTAATTTAAAGTGATTTTCATTAATTTTTGACCCATCCACAATTTTTCAACCCCTTTCATGATATGTGAACCTTCAAAGAGCAAAATTTACCCAGACCGCTTTTTTTTCGGGTGATTTCCGCTGGTTAATTTTGTAAAATTCGCGCAGTTTTGCCTTATGAATTGTTCTTGCCTTTTTCACTTTTTCGACCCCTTCGCAATGTTTCAACCCCCAAAAGTCAAATGCATAATTGGCTTATTTTCGTGTTATTTTCTGTAATTCTACTTAATTACGATTAATTCTCATCCCTTTTAACTTTTCACCCCCTTTACAATTTTTCAACCCCCTAAGTGTTTATTTTGCAAAATTCACATAATTTAGTTTTCCTTCGGTAATAAATTGAACTCAATTGGATTATGTTTATCTTTTTCACTTTTCCAACCCCCTTCGCAACATTTCAACCCCCAAAATCTAAATTTGCATAATTGGTTTACTTTCGTGTTATTTTCTGTAATTCTGCTTAATTACGATTAATTCTCATCCACTTTGACGTTTCATCCCCCTTTACAATTTTTCAACCCCCTAGGTGTTAGTTTTGCCAAATTCGGATATTTTCGTTTTTCTTCTGTAATAAATTGAACCCATTTGGATGATGATTAAATTTTTCACTTTTTTCATCCCCCTTCGCAATGTTTCAAGTCTTCAAATGCTAAATTTACATAATTGGGTTAATTTGGTGTTATTTTCCGTAATTTTACTTAGCCACGGTTAATCCTGATACCTTTTGATTTTTCATCCACCTTTACGATTTTTCAACCCCCTAAGTGCTAATTTTGCAAAATTCGCATAATTTCGTTTTTCGACGGTTATAAAATTGAACGCATTTGGGATTCAGTTTACCTTTCACAATTTTTCAGTTTCCTTCGCAATAGGTAGGTATAAGTGCTTATTTCAACCCCCACAAAAGTTTTAATTGCATAATTTGGTTATTTTAGTGTTTTATTTCGTAATTCTACTTAATCCACACTTCATTTTCATTCCTCTTGACTTTTCATCACCTTTTTTCATTACCTTGGACTTCTCATTCCCTTTTTCAACCCCCTTAGTGCTAATTCTACATACCTACTTCGCAAATATGATGTTTTTTTGTTAACTCTCTACTGTTTAATTATGTACGGCCAATTTTCATAATTTCGTCTTTTTAACACTACTGTGCGTCTGCGGAGGCACTACTACTAGGTGCAGATTTATAAAATCTGCACCCGACTCCACCAGTAAATTCAGCTCGCCCCTACATACACATTAACAAGGTAAACATCTACAGGGACACACATCGCATTGATATACATCTTTCGTTGGCTTTATTAAAGTGCACTGACACCAAATTTTTATGTTTATGTTGCATCATGTTCTGGCACAAAGAAATCCACAAAAATTATTGCTTCTAGCGCGTTTTTCCCAAAGATTTTATTAAAATAATTTTCCGCTAAATTTACTTCAAATTGCCGTTTGAACTGTAATATATTATGTGTGTTATTGGTCGGTTCTGGTACATTACCCTAATTAATAGTGAGGTATGTAGTTCAATAAATTCCTTTCAGGTTTTATACACGCACAGATGTACTTGCCGTGAAACTGCGAACATGCTCTTGATCTTACTCGTAGGGTCGTTACGAGATAAAGATCGTAGTGAAACGTTTAACAAGGAAATCCAGTTATTCTCAGTCCGGGTTTAGAACGATTTAATGCTGAAAGTAGCGAACAGAGGAAGAAGTGACGTAGCCCCAGAGAAACTAGTATAGTTATGGTCCGCTAGTTATGAATATAACTTCAGAACTAGTTGGCTCAAGACCATGCAAACACAAAGAGATGGTTTTTCATTGACATCCGAAGAAATCAATTTTTAAATCTGGAACACCAAGGTGACAAACCGTAAATACAGTATGCTACTTCAAGTGGAGAGATGTTACCGACCTTGCTGGCATTTTTATTGTTCTCGATCTGACCGTTCTTGGGTTTTGTTTGATCGATGCTAAATTACTTCAATGACTCAATTTATCGCACTTTCTAATCAAACTTTCATAGTTTAGTGAGAATGCAGAATTTTTAGAGCACTGGAAATCGTTTTTTTTATGAAAATCCAGAACCAGTCTATCGAAGCGAAAGAACACTACCGGAAGGACCTAACTATCCCACAAATTACCTCGAAACTTCCATTTTAACATTTTGCGCAAAAATGAGTAACAAAATATATTTCCGGTTTGTTAACGTTTATCAGAATCTGACTAACTTTTGGATCATAGCAGTTTAATTAGCGCCCCTGGCGTTGCGACTATCCATCTCGGTGCAATATTTCAGGTAATAATGAAAGCGGTTTTTCGTTATATTGCCGTCGTACGTACATGTTCGTAATTTTTAATAGCATCGTGATAGAATGAGACAATGCGAGGAAGCCCAAGCACGACTAAAATCCATTTCTGAAAAAGAAACAGTAGCGCCTCAATTTAAAATTTAAATGGCAAGGCACTAAACCAAGAACCGTTTTAATTAAATAGCTGCGATCTGTCTTTGACGAAATATTCATTTATCGGCAATCTCCGAAATGTTGCGGCTGACAATAAGAGACCTTGAGATACTGCTCTATTATTACGAAACGAAACTGTTACTTCATGCCTGCAGGAAGTATAGTGGAATGCCTTAGTAGCTTTCGAAATTCGTACAATTATTATTGTGAATTTAATGGAATACGAGGATAAAAGCCAACGAAAGATGTATATCAATGCGATGTGTGTCCCTGTAGATGTTTACCTTGTTAATGTGTATGTAGGGGCGAGCTGAATTTACTGGTGGAGTCGGGTGCAGATTTTATAAATCTGCACCTAGTAGTAGTGCCTCCGCAGACGCACAGTGGTGTTAAAAAGACGAAATTATGAAAATTGGCCGTACATAATTAAACAGTAGAGAGTTAACAAAAAAACATCATATTTGCGAAGTAGGTATGTAGAATTAGCACTAAGGGGGTTGAAAAAGGGAATTAGAAGTCCAAGGTAATGAAAAAAGGTGATGAAAAGTCAAGAGGAATGAAAATGAAGTGTGGATTAAGTAGAATTACGAAATAAAACACTAAAATAACCAAATCATGCAATTAAAACTTTTGTGGGGGTTGAAATAAGCACTTATACCTACCTATTGCGAAGGAAACTGAAAAATTGTAAAAGGTAAACTGAATCCCAAATGCGTTCAATTTTATAACCGTCGAAAAACGAAATTATGCGAATTTTGCAAAATTAGCACTTAGGGGGTTGAAAAATCGTAAAGGTGGATGAAAAATCAAAAGGTATCAGGATTAACCGTGGCTAAGTAAAATTACGGAAAATAACACCAAATTAACCCAATTATGTAAATTTAGCATTTGAAGACTTGAAACATTGCGAAGGGGGATGAAAAAAGTGAAAAATTTAATCATCATCCAAATGGGTTCAATTTATTACAGAAGAAAAACGAAAATATCCGAATTTGGCAAAACTAACACCTAGGGGGTTGAAAAATTGTAAAGGGGGATGAAACGTCAAAGTGGATGAGAATTAATCGTAATTAAGCAGAATTACAGAAAATAACACGAAAGTAAACCAATTATGCAAATTTAGATTTTGGGGGTTGAAATGTTGCGAAGGGGGTTGGAAAAGTGAAAAGACAAACATAATCCAATTGAGTTCAATTTATTACCGAAGGAAAACTAAATTATGTGAATTTTGCAAAATAAACACTTAGGGGGTTGAAAAATTGTAAAGGGGGATGAAAAGTTAAAAGGGATGAGAATTAATCGTAATTAAGTAGAATTACAGAAAATAACACGAAAATAAGCCAATTATGCAAATTTGACTTTTGGGGGTTGAAACATTGCGAAGGGGTCGAAAAAGTGAAAAAGGCAAGAACAATTCATAAGGCAAAACTGCGCGAATTTTACAAAATTAGCCAGCGGAAATCACCCGAAAAAGAAGCGGTCTGGGTAAATTTTGCTCTTTGAGGGTTCACATATCATGAAAGGGGTTGAAAAATTGTGGATGGGTCAAAAATTTATGAAAATCACTTTAAATTAATAACAAATTAGAAGAAAGCAAAAAAAAAAAATAAATGAAATATATTTACTCCGCTTGCTAGGGCTTAGGGGTTGTTAGTAGCGTAGGGGTTGGTTTTAGGATGAAGACTCATAAGACTTTTTTCAATGGTTGACCGAAATCTATTGAACCCCACAATTTTATTCCACCACTTACATGAAAAAATTTCCTGTTTCAACCCTTAAATTTCATCCCCCTTGTTAGATATTAATGAAAATTTGCCCATCCGCCTACAGTGGCGCTGTAAATTACCACATCAAATTTAGCCCTGATACGTTGAGCAGTTTTTGAGTTCTCGCATTTTTTTGTTTCGGCATGTTAGGGGGTTGTACCGCCTTTAAGGGTCGTTTTTCGCGAATGATGAATAAGACCTTTTTTGTACCATCAATAGAAAGCTATCGAATGGTAATATTTTCAACTATACATTCTTCATTGAAAATTCGAGTTTCCACCCCTAACTTTCATCCCCTTCGATAATTTTCTCCTAAAATTCGATCTTCCCTTCTCGAAGATGCAGTGTGTAAGATGTCACAGTTTCGCAGAAGATATTGCTTCTCTGTGTCAAATTACAGGGCTTTATGGATGTTTCAACCCCTAAACTCCAACCCCCTATTTCACCACCCCCACATGCCCTAAAGGAAGTTGTGTTTTCAATTTCACCACCCTAACCCAATTCGTTTAAAAATTAAGGTAATTTGTAGATTCATGTTTTCAACACCTCATGATTTCACCCCTTTATGATTTACAGGGGTGAGTTTATTTTTCCGGTGTGACATAACTCCTCGCGTATTTACTGACTTCAGTTGTTCATAAATAAACCAATAGGGTTTCAGAAAAAATAAATAAAATATAATTATCGACTTGCAAAGAGTTAGGGGTGGTTAATGGCCCAGGGGTTGGTTTTAGATTGAAAACTCATAAGACCTTTTTTCAATAGTTGACCGAAATCTATCGAACCCCGTAATTTTAGGCTACCATTTACTTGAAGAAATTTCAAGTTTCAACCCTTAAATTTCATCCCCTTTGCTAGACATTTTTGAAAATTTGTCCATCCACCTATAATGTCACTGAAAATTCACAAACCAAATTCTGCCTTGATACGTTGAGTAGTTTTTGAGTTCTCGTATTTTTGTGTTTCTGCATGTTAGGGGTTGTAGCGCCTATAAGGGTGGTTTTTCGCAAAATATGAATGACACCTTTTTTGAATAATTAATGGAAAGCTATCGAATGACGCCAATTTCGACTAGTACTTATTAAGCGGAATTTCGAGTTGCTACCCCTAATTTCCACCCCATTTGTTCGATTTTACGAAAAAACGCATCCCCCACAAGATTTCACCGATATATGTGTGTACGTTGAGTTTCCGACAGCTGCGTGCAACCCTTGCGGAGTTATCATATTTTTTGTGGTTTTCATCCCCTAAATTTCATCCACCGAAATTGGCACCCCCTCACTTTCAACAGACTTGAAGGTCGAACGTGCATACTAATTTTCAGCAAGATATCTCCACTAGTTCTCGAGTTATTGCAATTAGTAGTTTTTCGGTTTTTCACCCCTAGCTCCCACCCCCTTGGTCCGATATGGCCCAAAAGCAATTCCCGCCTTACTTTTCGGGAGACGAAGCTGCCTACCAAGTTTCAGCTCGATATCTCAATCCGTTCTCAAGTTATCCGACGGACAGACTGAGGAGCGATCGAGCGAGCGATCGAGCGATCGAGCGAGCGAGCGAGCGAATAAGCTAAGACAAGAGTACCTCCGCATTCTGCTACGGCATTAAAAGTGGTGCGTTTACGTAAAGTGGGTTATTAGTGCAACCACAATGCATCCCAGTATTTTTGAACGTAAACCGCATTGACCGCATCTTACTTCTAATCTACTTATTGCACTTTCTAGCTAATTTTAATAACACCGATATGTGCAATGGTTTTGCTTAGTTATTAATAGTTCCGTGATCTCTGTATATTATTACGAAGAAGCTGTATTTATGCGAGAATGTCAATTTTGAGGTCGAAAAGTGTGGATTTTTTTGGACAAGCTTTCAGGATAATTCAATGATTTGATGAATGTAATAGTTATAAACTGTGGGATACATGAACAATGCAGATATTTGATGGTTCCATATGAGTATAGGTATTTATGAAGAACCGAAGTAAGTAAATACGCAAGAAGTTATGTAACACCATCGTAGGAATAAACTCACCCCTGTAAATCGTAAAGGGGTGAGATTAGCAGAGGTTGAAAACACGAATCTCTAAATAGCCGCAATTTTTCAACGAACTGACAACTGAATTACGGTGGTGAATTTCGAAAACTTAACTTTTTATGATCATATGGGTGGTGAAGTAAGGGTTGAAACGCCCTGTAATTTGAACCGATATATGTCGTGAAACTGTAAGGTCTTACACATTATACCTTCCAGAAAGCAGAAGTGAATTTTAGTAGAAATTTATTGAAGGGGATGAGATTTAGTGGTGAAAACACGAATTTTTACCTAATAATATAGGGTTGAAATTGATACCATTCGATAGTGTTCTATTGATGGAACATAAAAAGGTCTTAATCATTATTCGTAAAAACCACCCTTAAAGGCGCTACAACCCCTAACATGCAGAAATGGAAAAATACGAAAACTTAAAAACTGTTCAACGTATCAATGCAAAATTTGGTGTGCTAGTTTACAGTGACTGTAGGCGGATGAGCAAATTTTCATTATGATCTAAGAAAGGGGGTGAAATTTAAGGGTTGAAACTGGAAATTAGGTAAATGTTGGTATAATATAGGGTTCGATAGATTTCGTGAACTATTGAAAAAAGGTCCATCATGAGTCTAGGCTACTAGCAAGCGTAGTAAATACATTTTATTTATTTTTTCGGGCTCTTCTGTGATTTTTCGGTAATTTTTAACTCATCCACATTTTTTCAATCCCTTTCACGGTATGTGAACCCTCAAAGAACAAAATTTACGCAGATCTCTTCTTTTTCGTGGAATTTTCGGTAATTCTAATTTACAACAGTCACTTTTAACCCCCCTTAACTTTTCATCCCCTTTCACAATTTTGCAACCCCGCGAGCGTTAATTTGGCAAAATTCGTGCAATTTTGTCTTTTTTCGGTAAAAAATTTAACTTTTAACCTCCCCAACTCCATCACAATTTTAAAAAAATGGGAGGTTACTACAATCACTAAAATTTTCGAATTTGAGATAGCACCAGATCTTCACGTTTTGGGGTCTCAGGAACCCAAAAAAGCGGTTTTCAAAATGTGTCTGTGTGTGTGTACGTACGTACGTACGTTTGTAAACACGCCACAGCCAAAACTACTAGACCGATTTAGCTGAAATTTGGTGCGTAGGCATCTCATAACCCAACTTAGATCTGAAAAGCTTTTGGAGCCAATCGCGCAACTAGAAATGTCATTTTGGCACATCAACTTTTTAATTTTAAATGCAAACCCCCATTTTTCACGTCACGATAGGAAAGGCCTTCAAATTCTGCTTCTAAAAATGTATTCACTCTCAGTGCCCTTTTGACCAAAAATTAAAAAAAAATTGATTTTTATCGGACTTTAAAATCGCGGTACAGCCCAAGCCCCTGAACCGATTTAGCTGAAATTTTGCACATGGGGACTGTATTGCACGTCAAAGAGCTGAACAAATTTTGGATTGAATCGGCCCACGGAAAGTGCCGTTTTGGCACACCAATGTCCAACTTTAAATTATTCACTTATTTAACCACCCAAAACAAGTTTTTGAAAGATTTATTGTCACCATCAGAAAGGTCTTCAAATTCTGGTTTCAAAAAAAATGCAGCAGTGAAGCGGCTGGAACCTCCCCATCGCGTGGATCTTTGACTTGTGTTTCTAGCCGAATTAGCACAGAAATTGTATAAGACTATGGTTTCAACGACGGTTTTAGAACTGCCTAAAAAGGACTTACTTATACCTACTTTTCTCTAATGAATGTTTCAATTTGTATGTTCTAAAAAAGTTCTAAAACCATTATGGAAACCAGTCATACATTTTCTTTGCTAATTCGACTAGAAACCTAAGTCAAAGATCCACGCGATGGGGAGGTTCCAGCCGCTTCACTGCTGCATTTTTTTTAATAATAATTGGTAATTGTAATGCGTTACATTTTTTAGTAAAACATATCCTCACTTTTGGGGGGCTCCCTTAGAAAGCGGAAATCGAAAAAATTTTATAGGTTTTTTTAATTTTGTAAGTACCAAACAATATGCCTATAAATTTTCGTGGTCAAATTCGACCCCATTCGCAATATTTCAACCTCCCAAAAGCTAAATTTTCATGATATTGCCTGATTTTCGTGTTATTTTTTATAATTCTACTTACTATTAATTTTCATCCCCTTTATTTCTCATCATAATTTACAATTTTCATTTGGATTCTGTTTAGCCTTTTCACTTTTTCAAGCCCCTTCGCAATATTTCCAACCCTTCAAAAGCGAAATTTGCGTAATTCGTTTATTTTCGGCTTATTTTCTGTAATTCTACTTAACCACAGTTAATTTTCACCCTTTTCGACTTTTCATATCCCCCTTTAGAATTTTTCAACTCTCTGAGCGTTAATTTTGCAACATTACCTTATTTTCCATGTTACTTTCGGTACTTCTATTTAACTGCACTTTCATTGCCTTGGACTTCTCCTCCTCTCCATAATATTTCAACCCCCTGAGTGCTAATTTTCCAGACTTCGCAAATTTTTGTGTTTTTTTGTTCATTCTCTACTGTTTACTGCTGCACGGCCAATTTTCGACATTTCGCTTTTTTGACACCACTGTGCGTCTGCGGAGGCACTACTACTAGGTGCAGATTGATGAAATCTGAACATAAACCGCATTGAGGTGGAAATCTTAGGTACTTCTAATCTACTTATTGCACTTTCTAGCAAATTTTAATAACGCTGATAATTATGTGCAGTGGTTTTGCTTACTTATTAATAGTTCCACATCTGTATATTATTACGAAGAAGCTGTAAATGTTGAGGTCGAAAAGTGTCAATTTTTTTTGACAATCTTTGAGGATAATTCAACAATTTGATCCATGTAATAGTTATGTACTGTGAGATACATGAAATTCGTATCAGAACAATGCAGATGTTTGATGGTCCCATATCAGTAACACCTGCATACGTACATTTCACGGTATACGATTGCATCTGCCCTATAATATCGGGAAGCACACTTAAGGGTAACGAAATACATATATCCCTTTACTTTGTAGTGGATTTTCATTAAACCTATGAATGAGAAACGTCTGCGGTTTTAATATACCTCGCGAACAAATACCAATTCAGCACAATGGCTTCGGAAGAGAACTACAACAGTATTGGATATTGTAGGCGCTAAACAACGTCGCCCACATAGGAAACGATTAGATATTGCTAAATTAATTACACGGGAACACAACGTCGATAAAATGTTGTCGTGCCTGTTTTGCTTCTTCGGAATGTGGTGACAAAATAGTGCTGTTCCGGTTCCGGGGGATCATTAATCCCTCACTATTTCTACACCCCGAACCACTCTAAGCGCCAGTTGTTGGAAGTTGTGTGTAAGAAACCATGTGTTGAAGACAGCTGTCATTGGCCAGGTGAAGCGACAGGTTGTTACCACAAGAACGACAGATGCTTTGAGAACTTTGAGCTGGAACGAGGCAGCAACGTTCACAATTAAAAATTGTCGTAATGTTTGCGTTATGTAGAATTAAAAAAAGCAATCTGAACAGTTATCAGTGACGTGCGACCACTGCCATATCATATCAGTACCTACCTACATAAACAGCCATTTTACAAGAACTCATTACTTTTAACCGCAATCGAGGTCGCCGCTAATTTTGCATTCAGAAAAAAGATTCAAAAAGACGTAATATTCTTGCTTGTCAAGATTGTTTGCTGGGTTTTGAAGTGATCAGACTTTTATTATACTTCGGATTAATATTAAACTGATCCTTTAGGTTTATGCATTGCTTCTTTGTTTAAGTAAGTAGTTTGTTTCTGTGTGTGATTAACAGTTTTTTTGGAAAATTATTTCGTACGAATAAAAATTATCCTTCAAGGTTTATATTATTCGAATTATCAACACTAATATACATAAGTACCGAAAACAGTGAAAACTGGCGTTGACGTCGAACTCGATGTAAAACAGGCTCTTTAACTGCCGGAAAACACGAAAAAAATTACTCTTTAGTCTTTAGATGTACTTTAATTTTGCTTCGAGGATTAAATTCACATTGTGGCACCTCAAAACATAGAAAATAATTGTTCTTTTAAAGCGACCGACACACACATTTTAGGGTAAAATAAAATTAAGAAAATTGAAAAAGGTAGAAATAAGTGTAATAGTCCAGTCAAATAAGGTGAAAAAAGGGGCAAACCTCGGAATGAAAGATCATAAGCTGAAAATTGGCATAAATCTTTGTTTTCACATTCCAAATGTTGGCTCAAAAGTCTCATATAATCTCGTGTCCGCGTCACAAGATATTCGAGGTCAAAGGTCGCGAAAATCGGTTTTTTGTAAATATCTGGTTTCCTATGCTTTAAACGACGTTTGAAGTTATGACAAAACTTGTAGAGCATAAAATTCTCTACAAATTTGGTCTTAGGTGATATTTTATATAATTAGCCGTTCTCGAGATAGAGCGCGAAGAGTGAGAGGCCCTCATCCGTATAACCGTAGAAGCGCAGGTTTGCGCTAGAACTGACGCTACGGCCAAACGGTTAGTCCTATAACCTTCCAATCGATCTTAAACGACTGTATGAGAAACGAGCTAACTTTTAAAGTACTTTTCAATGACTTTAAACTGTATCCGGGCCTCCCGAAAGTGGCAAAATCCCGCGAAATAACGAAAAAACTAATTTTTTTAAATTTGTAATTAGACTGTTTTCTGTGAGAGATATCGCAAAAATGCCCCAATTAAACATTGTAGAGGATAAAACGAGCTTTCAAACGACACCTTCAAAATATCTCGACCACCAATAGGAACGGAGGTACACGATCTTGAATATTGTTTTGCTGGTTGCCGCAAACCGAGATGCGCGCGCCGTTGAGCCGGCCGCTACGTTCCTATTGGTCGTAGAAATATTTTGGAGGTGTCGTTTGAAAGCTTTTTTTATCCTCTACAATGTTTATTTGGTGCATTTTTGCGATATCTCCCACAGAAAACCGCCTAATTACAAATTAAAAAATATATATTTTTCTTTATTTCGCGGGATTTTGCCACATTGGAGAGGCCCGGATACAGTTTAAAGTCATTGAAAAGTACTTAAAAAGATAGCCCGTTTCTCATATAGTCGTTTAAGATCGATTGGTAGCCGATAGAACTAAACGTTTGGCCGTAGCGTCAGTTCTGCACTTCTACGGTTATACGGATGGGGCCCTCTCACTCTTCGCGCTCTATCTCGAGAACGGTTAATTATATAAAATATCGCCTAAGACCAAATTTGTAGAGAATTTTATGCTCTACAAGTTTTGTCATAACTGGAAACGTCGTTTAAAGCATAGGAAACCAGATATTTACAAAAAAACGATTTTCGCGACCTTTGACCTCGAATATCTGGTGACGCGGACACGAGATTATATGAGACTTTTGAGCCAACATTTAGAATGTGAAAACAAAGATTTATGCCAATTTTCAGCTTCATTCCGAGGTTGAATCCTTATTTGACTGGGCTATAGGTGAAAATAAGAGGTAAAGCAAGAATATTTTTTCTGCAAGCAGGTTTTTTTTTACAAAATAAGGATACGATTGTCATTAGCATGCCTTGGGACACCAAAAAGCATTCGTGTTGAATTTTGCCAAGAGACATGACTTTCGAGTTAAATTCTGTCCGTTAGTTTAGTGCAGAAAATTAAAAATTAATGGAATTAATGATTTATATTTTTTCATGTAGGAAACAACTTATCAGGTCATAGCAACTTCTTAAGCAACTTCTTTTGGAGTTAGCAATAACTCAAGTTTAGCTTAATTTTAACAAACTTAAAAACAGTTAAGTGTTTGGATCTAAAGCAACGTAATAAATTCTGATTGACAGTTTAGGCTATCAAAGAGTATCTCACCTCATCTAAGCTTGATTTTAAGTCGAGAAATAAGAAATATTTAAAAAATAAATTATTTATTTTCCTGCACTAAATTAATTAGAATCGTTTAACTCGAAAAGCACGCATCTTAGCGAAATCCAACAAAGGTGCATTTTGGTGTCACAATGAATGCCCATGACACTCACCCTGTTAATTTGTGAAAAAACGAGCATACAGAAAAAACATGCAGAAAATGTTAAAGCCCCCCCAAAGAACGCACGCTTCTGATTAAATGAAAAACTTGAAAAAAAATTCACTATAAAACACCTAAGGAACCTGTGGCACCATGTTTTTGAAACGTCCTGTATAGGGTCAAAAGTGGTATCGAAAATCGCACGATACTAATCATTAGCCAATAGAAAAATTGATTTCTGTGTGTTTACCATGGCAACTCAAAGATTTCCTGGAAATTTTTGATACCTACCTAGACCAACCTAAACGAAATTAATAAGTGGAAATTTTTATGTCAAATTAAATGTCAAAAATCATTTCTATTCAATTTCTGTGGCTGTATCGTTGCTATTTTCTTACCGAATCTGCATTCGAGCATTAATTCATTTCCTGGAAATTTTAGTCGTGCATCCCAACAACGTAATCGGGCCCTCGTGTTCCACTCGGGCCGATTAATACGTTGTTGGAATGCACTCCAAAAATTTCCGGAAAGAATTAATGCTCTTATGAGATTATAAGTGAAAATCTCATGATTTTCTTAATTAACTTTTTTTAATAAAATAAAATTGGGTAGGGTTTACGACAGCATCTTTGCAGGAAATGGCCATTTACTTTTACAGCGCTCTATTTTATCGGCATAAAACGTTAACATCGATCTGACAAATCGATTGATATAAATTTGTGGTTTCGCTAGGCTCCGCTTTAACTCTTAGTCTTTCGTTTATTTTATAAGTAAAGTTAATAAAGGTTCATAAAAATCAGACAGGCAAAAAATCATTACTCTCGGGTTTGAATCCAGGGTGGAACTTCGACATGAGTTTATTTTGGATCGCTTTATACAGGATGATTCTTAAATAATGTCACAAAATGTAACCCTTGTGATTCCTCACATTATTTTGAGAAGAAAAATTCCTGTGGACATACTTCAAACAAAGCTCTTTAAACTAAAGGCTCGAAATTATTAACTTTTTGTATTCGATTGACACTCGATTCGAAAATTTGAATTTATTCGAATATCATGCATATTAGAATATTTATAACTTCGACTAGGTATTTAAAAACTCGAATATTCACGAATATTCACAAATTCGAATAAACGATTGATTGTGTACTCAAGTAACAGGTGTTTATTTTGGAACGACCGTATCTAAATAAAATAATCCCAATATTAGCTGATGGTTGGAAGTCATTCTATTCTCAAGTTATCTGATGCTTATTACAATATATGGAATATTCGTATCTTTGATTATTCGAAGAAATATTTAAATATTCAATACTTATTCGACCATTCGAATACTTCTAAATGTGAAATAATTCGGATATTGGAATATACAGGGTCATTCACGAAGAACGTCCGTTAGACGTATTTCGAGAAGTTTTGGCATCATAGTCGCGAAAATTTATGTATGAGGGTTTCAATGGATTTTGAATTGAAGGCAAATATTTTTAAGATGGCCGCATTTCCTGTTATACCGGAAGTCGACATCAACTTCTTTTTTTTCATACCACATTCCGATTCTGCATCAATTTATGGCTAAATATGACAGTTTCCGAGATCAAAATTTTTTATTAATTTTTCGAGACGAAAATCTCGTAATACTTGAAAATTAATATCTGTGCCAAAGAAAGAGATAGAGTTTTGAAATTTTGACAGCAGTAGAAGATGTATTTGAGACAACTGACTGTGGCTTAAAAATCAGAAAATTCCTCCAGGGAGGGTCTACAACCAGTGGCGTTCGTCAGTTTACAAAAAACCATTGAAACTCAATTTTTTCAAATGGAGTGCCTGGTTTTTTATGATCCCAGTGGATAGAAAATTTAATTTCCTATCAATCCACGCAAATATTCCTATACCTATCTTCATTAATTTTGCAGACATTTTTCATATTATTTAAAAGTCATTCGTTTTTTCGCGGACTTGCACGCAACAAATGACTGAAACATTTTAAGTAGGGTCTTCGAGACTGCCAATTTTTTTAACTGATTTTAAATCAAAATTTCTTCACGTCACGATGACACCATAATTCTAAACGCGGGAGGGTCATGGAATGGTTGCTATGCGCGTTGCCATACAGTTAGAATGGTACATAGGTGCCTAACTCACTCGTGCGTTATAGGTCATTTTTATTGAACTGTGTCGGATAAAAAGATTTACTTATCTACTGATTTTCTTCGCTTTTCTTTTCAAACTGCTGAACCTGAAAATAGCTAATAGTAAACAATAATTAGACGAGATATTCTAATTAGAGGAAAGTTGTTAAGAGCAATTGAAATTTCTTGCATCAGAACCTGCCTGTTATAATTACAATAATTGTTTTAATAATTATTTAACAGTTTTCTAAGATGGTTTAATTTGGGTGCGGTCAATGCATAATTCGAACGCAAAGTTAGCAGCTTCTGTTTGAGTAATCGGCAAACTCTGCCAATTTTTTTAACGTTTTATGATTCACTATTTGTGTACCTATCCAAAACAGGTGCAAATACGTTAATATGATTATTCTAGTTTACAAAGACCAATGCTGCTGTGATTGTAGGTGGCGGGAAGGACATTCATTGAAGCGTAGTAGTATACCTACATTTTTTCATAATTTGCATTGTGAACAATCACGAAACGTACATGTAGGCTTGATGTTTAATTGGATGTTTCCATGGCGACACATCCTTGAAAACCAAGGACCTAGAAGAAAATTCTAAATTTTATTGCGCGGTTATTCCACTTTTGAAATTCGCGTCGCTGCTTCCACAAGGGTCGCTTTCACGACGAGGTGCTAAAATAATTTCCGGCGAAAAATTCAGTCAAGGATCAATAATGCTGATTTTCAGTAATTAGTTAACCTGTTACATATTTTACGGCCTTGGCATTTCTATTACAATAATAATTCTACGCAATAATTCGATCCAGTTCTGGTGTATAAAATATTATATCGTAAATGTTCAGAAAACCTGGAATTTCACTGTTTATGATTTACCAGAAATGTGCATTAAACCGACATGGAATGGTTCAATATCCTCTCGCACCTGTTGTATTGAAGGGGTACCTGCATCCGGTTTATAAACTGTTTTTCATGAAAATCGCTAATCCGAAATAGCCGCTTGTCCCTAATTAATTTCCACAGGAAAATTTCTATAAATTTATAGTTATCATTATACCCGAAATTTTTTGAACATTTGCCAGATGTAGCTTCAACATTAAAGTATCATCACTTAAGTGTGGTGTAAGTACCTATTTTAATTGCCACCGCACATATCGAGATAATAAGTTCGCAGTCACGAAATCCAATTCTGGCTATTATTGGAATGTTATTTTAATCTAATCGTTTTTACGTAACAGGTAACAAGCATCTAAGTTTAATATAGATTTTATGAAATATGCCTATCTGCTTGCCCCTTCTCATAAATTACTCCTACAAACAAGAGGGGTAATCTGTTTGTCATTTTTATTGTTTCAGAAACCTCATTGAGAATTTATAACGTTATAAATGTTCTACACAATTTCGGCTTTGTCATATTTACTAAAACAAAGTAGAACATCTGTTAGAATTTTGGTCCGAATTCGACTTACCTGCTTCAGAAATATCACTGATTGTAGGCGTATATACATAGTTATGGTGTAATTATGGACTCTTCTGCCTACTCCTTATCGATCTGGTAAACAATTCTCTTGGTCGTGAAGGCCAGACTTACATTTCTGATGTCACAAAAATTGGGTGAAATGAGGTATTTCAAAATACCCGAAAATGGAGATGTTGATGCATTTTGCCAAATTTCAAGTAAAATGTTTGGCAATGTTTCTCCCACATATTTTTACTTGAATAATTTTTGAGAATAAGTCGCATTCAAAGTCATTTGAACAAAAAAACCATCAATAGGTATGTTCAAATAAACAGTAAACTACTATTTGATCTTTGAGAACGAAATCTTCATCAAAATAGTGCAATGATGGCACTGAAACAGGTGCACGGTTTAAATTTTTATAATTTATGAGCGGATTTCAAAAACAATTATCGAGGTCGCATAAACTACATTTCCCTCTTACATTATGTTTAGTCACATTACTTATTATGTAGGTATTTCAAATGTTCTAAAAATATGCGAGATAACTCATTAGATTCCTGGCGTAGGTATAACCTACTCTAACGTAAGATATTTTCGGACATCAGGTACTCAAGTAAAACACGAAAAAAACAGGTAAAAAATGGAGCGGTTATACCAAGTTTTACCGTGAGACAGGTCAATAAATCGTGGACGATCTCATTTAAAAATTAACACTGACGTTTTCTTACAAGATATCGTATACAGACATCTGGTACCTTTGCTCATTTTTAATTTCTACGCTTCAGCGCAGCAAGTTAATAAAATCGATTGAAAAATCGAGTCGCCAAAATGGGGTGTGAGCTCGAGCCACCATCAATGCGAAGAGGTGCAGTTTTTGTTAAATTTGCAAATATCTCATAAAATATTGATTCTGTCGCAAAAATAGCCATATAGCAAATTGGAGAGCGTAAAATTATCTACAAAAAAGTTTATATACATTTTTTGCTGACACTAAAATTTAACCGCTGAATCGGCGGCTAAAGCAGTCATCCCCCTGAATTTGGATAGGTTTATGCCCAAACCGCAATCAAATATATATTAAGATTCAGTCAAGTATGGACTAATTAAATTCAAAAAATTTAGAAAAAAATCTACAACAAAACTATAGATAGATAGATAGAATACTTTATTACTTTGCCTTTCGGCTTGTAATGAGCCCTGCCCTTACAATATAATTATATATACAAAAATATTTAAAATGAAATTAAGATCCTTCTTCTCTTTTTAATCTTCCACTTTTGTCTTCTCTTCCCTCCCCTCTCCTTATTTCCCTCTGCCTCTCTACTTCCCTCACCCATTCTAGTCCTGTTCCCCTTTCGTTCAATATCCATTTTCTTTCCCGTTCCTCTTCTCTCATCCCCTCGCACTCTCTCAACATAAGTTCTATCGTCTCTCTTGCCTCTCCACATACTCTGCATACTCTCCCTTCCTCTTCCAACCAGAATCTGTTTTCTCTCTCCTCATTCCCGCATCTAAATCTCGCTATCATTCTTTTTTCTTTCGCACTCACTCTGTTCAAATAACTTGGTAGCCCCGCACATATGATATCCTTATACTTTGCATTATACCTTGATTCTTTTATCCGTGCTCTTCTCTCTTGTATATCTATATCTCTATCTCTCTCGCACATCGCTCCATTCATCCATCTCCCTTGTTCTCTGCGTCGTTCTATGTCTTCCCATGCGTACCCATTTCTCTCATAGTATTTTTGTCTTTCTTTCCATTCTTCTTTTTCTCTCCTTTTCTCCTTCCAGCACTCCTGTAATATCATGCAGTCCAATCTTTCTCCCATTCTGTCCTCAAATTTCACCGCCCTTTTACCAGTCTCCACTCTCAACTTGCTCCTTTTCGTTTCTTCTCTTATTATATACCCCGGTGTCTCTCTATCCACGCCCAGCACCCACTTGAAATACTTTTCCTGTACTCTCTCCACTTCCTCTTGTTCTTCCCACCCCCATATTTCTGCCCCATTCATCAACATACTCTTCACTAAACTATCAAACATCATTCCCCTCCTCTTAAAATCATGCCCAAACTTTCGCTCTCCTATTCCCCAGACCATTCGTACCACCTTATTTGCTTTTTTAACCAGTTCTGTTACATGCGCTCTCGTTGTGTTTCTTTCATTAAATACATACCCTAAATATTTGAATTCTCTTTCTTGCTCTATTATGCTCCCGTTCCACTTCCATTCACTTTCTTTTGCCTTCCCTCTTCTTTTCCTGAAAACCATTATCTTGGTTTTTTCCACATTTACTTCCAACTTTTTTCTCTTCATATACTTCTCTGCAATTCTTATCATTTCTCTCATCCCTCTCTCGTCATTCGCTACAATCACCAGGTCATCCGCATACGCCAAACACCACACTTTCTCTTTGCCCACCACAATCCCTCCTGCCTGCCCCTTTTGGAACACATCATCAATATCATTTATAAAAACGGTAAACAGCGTTGGGCTGAGTGGGCACCCCTGTCTTACACCTTTTCTCGTCCAAAAACATTCGCTCTCTATTCCATTCACTCTAACTACATTCTTTGTTTCCTTATATATTTCTTTTATACTTCTTACCAGGTTCCCATTCAATCCTATTTCTCTCATGTGCTCCCACAATCTTCCCCTGTCTATACTATCAAACGCTGCTTTGAGGTCCACGAACAACGCGTACATCTTCCCGTTCCTCTTTTTTATTTCTCTTCTTGCTATATGGTTTAATATGTACACGTTGTCCATGGTACCCCTCCCCATTCTGAAACCTGCCTGGCCATCTGGCAAGCTCTTCATCCGTTCTAATTCCCCTTTCATTCTGTCCCCTAGTATCATTGCATACAATTTGTATAATGTATTCAGGAGGGTTATTCCCCGGTAATTCTTTACTTCTTTTGCATCTCCTTTCTTGAATATAGGACAGATTACGCCCTCTTTCCATTGCCGGGGAAATCCCCCTCCCTTCCACACTCCATTCAAAATCTCTACTACTCTGTCTATCACCTCTTCCGTACTGTAAATCCACGCTTCATTTCTTATCCCATCCCTTCCCGGTGCTTTCTCTTTTTTCAGTTTTTCTATCTGCCTCTTCACTTCTTCTTTTGTTATCTCGGTACTTTCTATGTCATGTTCCTTCTCTCTGTCTTCTTCTACCCCTTCTTTTTCTTCTTCTCCCTCTAACAACTCTACGAAATGCCTTCTCCATTCTTCTATCTCTATCTTTCCCATTTCATCTTCTCCCCTTTCTCTCCTCTCTTGGTTTATGTATTTCCACGCTTCTTTTTCTGTTTTTATACTTCTTATCTTTTGTTCTTCTTCTTCCTTCATTTGTTTCTTTCTTTCGCTGCATTTCTTCTTATATTTATCTTTGGCTTTTAAGTATTCTTCCCTTTTTTCCATTTTCTTAGTACTCTTCTCGTCTCTCTTTTTGCCTTCTTGCATTCTGTGTCGAACCATCTCCTTCCATTTCCCTGACTATTTCCCCTTAGTATTATTTCCTCACTTCTTACTGCCCCTCTTATAATTTTCTCCAGCTCATTGATTTTTTCTTCCACCCCCTTTGCTTCGAATTTTGCTTTTCCCAATTTTTGCCTGTATTCGTTGATAGTCTCTTCATCCCACCTTTCTTTCTTTATTACCTTTTTCGTTATGTCTCCAGTATTTCGTTTTCTCTTCTCCCTTTTAATTTCCCCCTCCAACGGCATGTGGTCTGATTCTACCCTTTCCCCTATTCTGAACTTTTCCACCTCTTCCCACGCTTCTTCGTACAACAAAACTATACAGTGTTAACCAAAAGTAGGGCAAGGTTAGTTTATTTGACAAACTATTGACATTATCGAAAAATGGCTCCTATAAAACTTAAATCTTTTGACGTTAATGATTTTTTTTTACTTTACGTCACGACATTTTTCTTAATAACGAAATAGATCGAGTTTGGTGTCATTGGAAAGGGGAATTCTTTCTCTTTATGCGCAAAATATTGGAGACTATTTTAAATGATAACTTTTCTATTTTTTTGCGTAAATCTCGTGAAATAATGACTTTATCAAAAAAGCCATTAAGTGATGAATTGAATAAAAATAAAAAAATTTTTATACATTTTTTCCGCACTTATTAAAATTCTCCAGGCAAGAAGTCCCCTTTTTGGGTTTTTCTTAGCAAAAGAGCAACTATTATTATCGAATCAGATAGCTGTTTGCATTATCGAATCTAAAACCTTTGTGCCATTTTTTCAAAAAATGTCATTTTAAGGGTGAAAAACACTCACAGATTCTGACTTAGTTAAAGTGAAATGCTACATTTACAAATTCTGTGAACGAGTCTCCGAGACTGCCAATTTTTTATTATAAAATGATCGCTGATGGATCATTATTATGATTTGGCACATATGGATAGTTGGCGTTTAAAGTCAAGTAGGCCACGAAAGATGAACGGCACGTCGCGACTTTACTGATACTAATAAATAATTGAAGCGACGTAAACTACCAGCTACGAAAGCGTAGAGCTGCCATGATATTTGCTAACTTTTTCTATTTTGTAATTTACAGAAAAAGTGTAAATTTACAGAAAAAAGTGTAAAACAGAAAAGGTGTAAATTTACAGAAAAAAGTGTAAATTTACAGAAAAAGTGTAAATTTACAGAAAAAGTGTAAATTTACAGAAAAAGTGATGAAATGCGTTGTTGCCGGATCTCCGCGCGAAATTTGAATTAATGAAAATTTATAAATTTACTGTTCGATTTATCAAAAAAATTAAATTATCACCATAAAGAAGGACTCACAGGGAATCCAAAAAAATAGAAACATGGGTGGTGCCATTAAAAAAATAAATATTACTCATTGTTTATCGCTAAATTATGCAAATTCCAAATTGCGGCGAAATGAAGGTAATTTATTCTAATTTAAATTGGATTTTTATTTTATCTATTTTTCTTATTGTTTGGCAGTGAGTGCCGTGTATTAATACATTTGAACTACCCTGTACAACTCGGTTTTCTGTAAATTTACACTTTTTCTGTAATTTACACTTTTTCTGTAAATTTACACTTTTTCTGTAAATTTACACTTTTTCTGTAATTTACACTTTTTCTGTGAATTTACACTTTTTCTGTAAATTTACACTTTTTTCTGTAAATTTACACTTTTTCTGTAAATTACAAAATAAAAAAAGTTAGCAAACATTATGGCAGCTCTACGCTTTCGTATATAGCAACACATTTTTTCAAGCCCGTTTCACACAGGTCTGAGGTGCATTCTTTAAATAAACTGTACTTTTCTTGTTCGCCTGTAAGTCTCTGGATTCGTTTCGTACAGAAATTTTGTATTCGCCATAATGGGATGGTTTTTTATGTTTCTCCCTTTCTTATCAATAAATCATGTCTTTGCTGTCATTTCTTTGAAAATTTTAATTTTTTTTTCGTTTTCTTTTGCATTTTTCAAAATTGCTGTGTCCTGTTTTTTAATTTCAGACTCAGTTTGCGTGACGCTGGTTAAGTGCAAAAAATTAACTCTCGAAGCACCGAATTAATAATAAAATTCAAATTCCGCTCCATCTAAATTCGAAAATATGAGAATATTGCGGAAATACTGCGGTCCCTTAATTTTGTTTACAGTGGAAGAGCTGCAATAATAAATTGCCCGACAGCTATTTTGATACTTGCAGAGCTGCGGAATGGCCTGTCGTGTTTTTCTCGAGTTTGCAGCTCCGTACTGTTGAGAATAAATTGCGGAAAAAGCGAGACTTTTCAATTTACTTAACCTCCACTTTATAGTTTAGCTCGCAACAGAGCTTTTTTTTGCATGATTCATGAGCGATAAAAATCGTGACCGATTGATGATTGATTCGAGAAATCCAAACAGTTTCAGTAAAACAATTAGTTTTGGGTAGTAGACGTGGGAACCAGTGCAGCAGCCTCGGTGAAACCTCTTTCTTAGATTAATATCATCTAATGCAGAACACGTGCATCTCCTGAGCACTTTTACGTGAGATCTAGGGACAGTAACGTTTCTGGTCCGGCGTCTCATCTTGAAAATTGTGGGCAATATAATATACTCGCTGCCTTTTCCTTCTTTCTCTTGCATTCGTGAAATTAAATGCTTTCAAACATGATATTACAGTGATATTTTAAGACGGTTATGTGAAAGGTCTGGAAGCTCCCTTATTTTATTTATTATGATAGCCGGCTTGAGGTATTTTCTCAGAAAATTTAATTCAATATCCGCACAGGTATTTTGTTCTTGAGATGAAAAATGTTGGTACACTGGAATTTTCACAATCCTCAATTTTTGTTTTAATTATTTCACAGTTTTCTCATTTTGTCACTCATATTCTTGAGGTAATATATCGGACATTGGCAGAGTTAACCTGTAAATTAATGTTGATTTTAAGTATAATTAATAACGTTGATCAGAACGTGTTTTACTAACGTTGATTCAGATAACGTTATATGGTTGATTTTAAACAGTAATTTTTCTACGTTACGAAAACGTTATCTGATAAACTGATATTCAACCACCGGTACGATCATGTATTATTTCAGGTGTAACTAAAAAAAACGTTATTCTACGTTGTTTAGTAAACTTAGCACATCAACCGGTTTTGATATTGTGGTTAATTTAAAACGGTATGTTTTCTACATTAGGAAAACGTTAAGTTATAAACTTCTTTTCAACCACGGGTCGGACATGCATTGATTTCAAGTGTGACAAAAACGTTGAGGCGACGTGGTTTTACTAACGTGGATTCAACTTAACAGATCAACCAGTTTTACTATTATAGTTATATGGTTGAGAAACGTTAAGGAAACGTTAATTGATACATCTCTTTTCAACCACGGCTACAGGTATGCATTAATTTCAAGTGTAACGAAAACGTTGATGCAACGTTTGATTACTAACGTTATTGGTCAACGTATTGTTCAAGTTGCCGAATAACCGAATATCAATCTTGAAGAGACACGTATAAAATTGATTCACTTGTAGGAGTCGATGTAACGTATATTACACGTTGTTAGTCAACGTATTATTTTAAGTTGTCAAAAGTTGAAAAACACGTTGAAAATTCGTTATAATTTTGGTTAAAATCAACGTTTCTTCCACAAAAGGTTAATCGTAAGATTTCAACGGCGTCCTTTATGATACATAATTTCAAATGGTTCGAAATTCTCTGTAAACCGATGAAAAAATTTTTGAGATCCATCCACTCGTTCAAAAGTTACACAGGAACATGAACTAACGGGTGTCCTAAAAAAAACCGAACGAAATATTTTTGGTAATAACTCGTGCATTTCTTACCCGATTTGGATGAACCTGGCCTTAAATTGAAGCCAAGGAATCAGGCTTTCGAACTGTCTAAAAAATTACGACAGATGGTGCTGCAATAGTTCTCTTAGTGATACTTGTCTCAAAGGTTCATTTCAGGGGCGTGGGGATTGGTCAATTATCAACCAATCGTTATGAGACTCACATAACTTTAAAGGGCGTTCATTTTTCTTTAAGAATCTTTTTTCAGAAGTTAATTTGGTTCACGCATTGACTTTCTGTGATTATTTAAAAAATATGTGTTTTCACATTTTTTCATGCATGCATGACTAGAGTAACAATGAAGCAACAAGAGCTTAATTCTCAATAATAGCCTTTAAATTTCCTCCAATTCGCATCCGCTTGGGTTTTTCATTCAATTAGATCCACTATTACTGAAAATTAAGCTGAAAATGCATCACTGTTACTTCAGTTATGGTCATTATGCGTGAAAATAAGGGAAAACATATGATTTTTAAAAGATCACAGAAAATTTATTCGTGAATCATAACGAACTTCTGAAAGACGCTTTTTGAAGAAAAGTAAACGTGCTTCAAGGCTATTTTTATCTCATAACCATTGGTTGTTAACTGACCAATCCCCATACACCTAAAGTAAGCCTTTAAAACAAACATGGCTAAGGCTACTACGGCAGCGCCATCTGTCGTGGTCTCTTGAATGAATCGATAGCCTGATTCTTTAGCTTTAATTTAAGTCCACGTTCATCCAAATCGGTTAAAAAATGGATGAGTTGTCCCCAAAAATATTTCGTTCGGTTTTTTTTAGGACACCCGTTAGCTCTGGGCCTAGAAATCCATTAAAGAGGATTTTAAACTCTTTCAAATGATGTATCACAAAGGGCTGGAGGTGAACGGGTACCAAAAAATTTCCCCTTCATATAAAAAGTGCCCTGTTGACGGACATCATTTTATATTATATTGAAGTTTACGCTTTCAGCGATTTAATTGAGTTGCGGATGAAAATGTTTATCGAATAAAATTCCACCTGGAGGGCGACTTTAATCGCTAATGATCTGTCTCAGTGATTTTCATCTTTGTTAAAGACAATAAATTGTCAAATCACCCGAAGCTGACACAGCGCTTCCGCATTTTGTGGGGTCATCCACAGCAATTCCATAAAAATTGGAATTACATTTTGAAGAAGACGTACGATCAAGATCAAATTATGGCGGGATTGAATTACCAAGGCTGAAGAATCCTTATCAGTCGACCAGACGCTAATAAGTTAATAACTGAAATCGAGAGTTTCCCCATTGAGAAAAAATAAATCCTAGCCAACAAGAAAATAATGTAAAAGTTTGAAGTTTTTGCATCCTGGAAAATTTTGCAATATGATTACTTAAAACGAAAAAAATCGATTAACGTGACTAATGCAAGAACGATGTTGCAATCAATTGCATTGTTGCTTGTTTTTGTCGGACAATGGCGGTGTTAACCTGTTTGCAAAATATACTGTGAACCTGTGAAAGTGCGCTGTTGACGGACATCATTTTATTATATTGAAGTTTACGCTATCAGCGATTTAATTGAGTTTGCGGATGAAAATGTTTATCGATGAAATTCCACCTGGAGGGCGACTTTAATCGCTAATGATCAAACAAGCGGGATTGGGGGCTGTTTCAGTTTTTGTTTTCACCAAATCCCTTCATTTCGCCTCTCTCGGCGGAGCGCTTTTTGCGCAGGAATATTTAAACTTTCTAAAAAGTGAGGAAAAACAGGCAATCTTACCAAGGGACATTTTTGAGGCTGTCGCTGTAAAAATAATACAAACAAACGCCGGTATGTGCAGTAAGGCCCACCGAAAGTTTATCCATAAAAGGACAAAAAAATATAACGAATATTTATTTATTTGCTCATCTGGAAGACGTGTTACTAATTATGATACCATTATCACGAGGACCATAATCGTTGCGTCTTCCAACCTTTCATGGCTGCGTTTTCAATTGGCAGCCCTTCAAACTTGTTAAAAAATGGAGGTCCATTATATCATTTGCCCCCGTCTGTCTTTTGTTTCAACGTGTTTATTAGGACATATAATCCATGAAAACACCCGAGACAGACGTGCTCAGCGCTGCGTTAAAAAAATATTTACATTTTTCTGACCGAAAATTATAAATGGAAGTATATAAAGGGCTGAAATGGTCCCCTACGCATAGGACCCATAAAGAAAGCTCCAGTTTTATTCAAACCGAAATTATTAAATAAAATCGAAGGCCTAACATTTTTTTTTCGATTTTTTCGATTCTCTTATAGCCGGCCGTATGGAATTTTAACACAAAAAAATTTGATTTTTAAAGATGTAACCAACTTGGGCTTTTTTTACAGATCGTCATAATTTTAAATTTGGTGTAAATCATTTGTATAATCAGTCCAAACTTAGGGAAAAAAACTGTAAAAAAGTACACCGACTAGTTCAATTTCTTGTGACATGTTAATGGAATGAAATTCAACGATAATAAAACACGTCTTGGTATCGTGTGGCTCAAGCTTTGTATTTTTTTTTCAAAAAGCTCGGATTGGTTACATTTTTGAAAAGCTAATTTTTTTGTGTGTCTAATGGTGCTAAAATGCGATATGGCGGCCATAAGGAAAAGAGAAGTTGGCTGCCGTTACTCAAAATCTAGAAGCCTAGAAAATTCCTGTCAATGCCATTGAATTGATAGCTGTCAAAAATATAAAAGTCCCAAGTTTCATTTATGAATTTTTCTTTAGAATGTCAATTTTCAGTTTTTTCGGAATAACTCTGGAACGAATCAAGATATCGAAAAAAAATTTACAGATTCTTATTCACCTTAAAAAGGAGCAACTTTTATCTAATCTAACCGACTTTCTATCTCTTGTAGTTTCGGAGATCCCAATAGTGCGACATTGAAATTGGCAACACCCTGTAAATAATATTCGAAGGTAATTATTTCAATTCTAGAAATATTTAATCCGAGTAATTGCAGAGAATATCACTACTTAAAAAAAGCAGGAAAACCTCTTCAGAATGTATCGATATTTGCTTGGGAGGCGGATAAAAGCTTTATTTTTACGTTTGTCAAATAAGGGTAAAAAAGTAATTGTTTTCCATTACAATTACTAAAAAATGTAACGCATTACAATTACCAATTATTATTTAAAAAAATGCAGCAGAGAAGCGGCTGGAACCTCCCTATCGCGTGGATCTTTGACTTGGGTTTCTAGTCGAATTAGCAAAGAAAATGTATGACTGGTTTCCATGATGGTTTTAGAACTTTTTAGAACACACAAATTGAAACATTCATTAGAGAAAAGTAGGTATAAGTAAGTCCTTTTTAGGCAGTTCTAAAACCGTCGTTGAAACCAGTCTTATACAATTTCTGTGCTAATTCGGCTAGAAACACAAGTCAAAGATCCACGCGATGGGGAGGTTCCAGCCGCTTCACTGCTGCATTTTTTTTACTGTTATTATAAAATTTCGATTTTTTGAACCAAACAGCGCTAAATGCGAATTAATTTTGTCCTATTTAAAACCAGAATTTGAAGACCTTTCTGATGGTGACAATAAATCTTTCAAAAACCTGTTTTTAATGGTCAAATGAGAGAATAATTTTAAATTTGGAAATTGGTGTGCCAAAACGGCACTTTCCGTGAGTCGATTGAATTCAAAATTTGTTCAGCTCTTCGACGTGTAATACAATCCCCATGTGCAAAATTTCAGCCAAATCGGTTTAGGGGCTTGGGCTGTACCGCGATTTTAAAGTCCGATAAAAATCAATTTTTTTTAAATTTTTGGTCAAAAGGGCACTAAGAATGAATACACTTTTAGAAGCAGAATTTGAAGGTCTTCCTAATGGTGACGTGAAAAATGGGGGTTTGCATTTAAAATTTAAAAGTTTATGTGCCAAAATGGCATTTCCGGTTGCACGATTGGCTCCAAAAGCTTTTCAGATCTAAGTTAGGTTACGAGATGCCTATGTTCCAAATTTCAGCCAAATCGGTCTAGTAGTTTTGGCTGTGGCGTGATTACAAACGAACGTACGTACGTACGTACATACACACAGACACATTTTAAAAACCCCTTTTTTGGGTTCCTGAGACCTCAAAACGTGAAGATCTGGTGCTATCTCAAATTCGAAAATTTTAGTGATTGCAGTAACCTCCCATTTTTTTAAAATTGTGATGGGGTTGGGGAGGTTAAAAAGTAATACATTACAATTACTCATTACCAGCCACTGGCTCAAAGTTACTGCAATTTGCGAGACGTGCTCTAATTTGAACGAGTCCTGTTCCGAAAACCATTGGTCTTAGGTGAAAATGTAAATGGTCTTTCTTGTAAAGAATTTAATATCCCTCAATAGTGTATTTCCATATTTTTCTTACGACTAAGAGAAAGCGAGAAAAACCAAATTTTTGTACATATTTTGCATATTTATGTGGTATAATGTGGCTTCAAAATCTAAGTATTGCAGAAAAACAATGTTAGGGCCTCAGCTTTTTTTATTCAAAAATGCCCACTTAACAAATTTTAAATAATCCTCTTGATGAAAAGCAAAAATCAGTCACATATACGTCTGTCTTTGGTATTTTCATGTTCTTAGATCAAGATGAACATAATGGACTTGGTCTCAAATAAATGGTGGAGGCGCCAGTTTTAAGTATAGAAACGTTTCCAAGTTAATGACGACTCCTTTTATTTTTCGTTCGTTTTTCATTTTAACCTCCCCAACTCCATCACAATTTTAAAAAAATGGGAGGTTACTACAATCACTAAAATTTTCGAATTTGAGATAGCACCAGATCTTCACGTTTTGGGGTCTCAGGAACCCAAAAAAGCGGTTTTCAAAATGTGTCTGTGTGTGTGTACGTACGTTTGTAAACACGCCACAGCCAAAACTACTAGACCGATTTAGCTGAAATTTGGTGCGTAGGCATCTCATAACCCAACTTAGATCTGAAAAGCTTTTGGAGCCAATCGCGCAACTAGAAATGCCATTTTGGCACATCAACTTTTTAATTTTAAATGCAAACCCCCATTTTTCACGTCACGATAGGAAAGGCCTTCAAATTCTGCTTCTAAAAATGTATTCACTCTCAGTGCCCTTTTGACCAAAAATTTAAAAAAAAATGATTTTTATCGGACTTTAAAATCGCGGTACAGCCCAAGCCCCTGAACCGATTTAGCTGAAATTTTGCACATGGGGATTGTATTGCACGTCAAAGAGCTGAACAAATTTTGGATTCAGTCGGCCCACGGAAAGTGCCGTTTTGGCACACCAATGTCCAACTTTAAATTATTCACTTATTTAACCACCCAAAACAAGTTTTTGAAAGATTTATTGTCACCATCAGAAAGGTCTTCAAATTCTGGTTTCAAAAAAAATGCAGCAGTGAAGCGGCTGGAACCTCCCCATCGCGTGGATCTTTAACTTGTGTTTCTAGCCGAATTAACACAGAAATTGTATAAGACTGGTTTCAACGACGGTTTTAGAACTGCCTAAAAAGGACTTACTTATACCTACTTTTCTCTAATGAATGTTTCAATTTGTATGTTCTAAAAAAGTTCTAAAACCATTATGGAAACCAGTCATACATTTTCTTTGCTAATTCGACTAGAAACCCAAGGCAAAGATCCACGCGATGGGGAGGTTCCAGCCGCTTCACTGCTGCATTTTTTTGTAATATTAATGTTTTTGGAAAGTCTGCTCTTTATTCCTCTTTGGAATTCTGATACGAAAATCGACATGGAAATACTGACAGCCCCAGGCGCAATGGAAAGAGCATACGCTTGGAGTGCGGGGTTCGACTCCTAGAGACCATTTCACCGTGTCTATAACGCAGTAATGAATCCAAAGTAAACAAGGGGGAACCGGTGAAACATTAAGTGTGAGCAAGAAATAATTTATTCCTTAATTCTCTTTCTCAAATAATTTGCAGAAAGTAAATAAATTTATTCAGGGATCCTCGTCCATCATATTTCCGTTGGTTTACAAGAACGGGAAACGGCAACATGTATGGAATTTCGAGATACATCGGGGCTTCCGTCGGTGATGTTTAAAAGATTTAGAACAAGGGATAGAGTGATCAGTCTTTTCAAACGACGTGGAAAACAAACGACTCTCTCTGCCTTTACTTCTGATGAACAGCTTCAGACGAAATACCAGCTTCTAACATATTTATTAAATGGTAGTGGTTAAAATGTTCAACGATTTTTTATTTCGAGAGTTGGGAGCGTGAAATTATGGAATTATCTTTAATGCAGTTCTGGTGGTGGGTTTGTCACCAAATGTTTTATAATTTAAGAGTTCCTGTTATTATCCATTATCAGGCGAACACCTTTCCACTACTTTCCATATTTACGACAGTCTATAAAGGAAGTGCTTCCTGCGGTTGCACTAGACTAGATCCTATGTAACTACAGGGTGTCCCAACGCGACAAGGTCCATTTATGTCCACGTCACTAATAATATCGAAAATCTGTGTACGCCAACCGTTGGTAAAGCCGATTTTGAGCAACGACAGTCAACTTTTCTTTTAACACCATTGGATACACAAAAAAAATCAGTTTTTCAAAAGTGTAATTTGACCAACTTTTACTTTTTTGACAAATTCTCAAAATTTGAAAGGTGTGAATAATTTGTATAATCAGCCTAAACTTAGAGAAAAAACAACTGTAAAAAAAGTGCACCGACTTTTTCAATTTCTTGTGATACAGCACAAAATTACATTTTGTTAAATGGAACACCCCATATATCAATGCATTTTTGGTTTCTACTTGTCATTCTGTGCAACTTTTGTCAGGTGTGCCCCATAGTCAAATTTTTCAACGGATTCGGAATCTACGAATTTTTTTGAGACAAGAACATGTATGATGCTTGCCCAAAAGTGAAGTCACGGACACCCTAGATTTTCAAAAATATCGAAGAAATCGGTCAAAAAACAATCATTTTCAAAATCGTGAATTCACGTCAACCTTTTTCTTTGGTACAAATTCAACTGCGCACTTCGTATTTCGTATTTCGTTCTGCGGTGCGTTTCCCTGACGGGTCCGCTGCATTCAGACCTTATGGTCCATTATGCCCGCACTGTGACAGTTATCCATTTCCTACATCAGGAACCCCGGTTCTGCAAAGACTGCTGTAGAAACTGAATAGTGTTAATCGGGTGCTAGAAAAGCCACCCCGCTTTGCTATACCACGGCGGGTACTTCTGCTCTTTAGGGAGTTTGTTGAAGCTTCGTCCCGCGAACCCACTATAACCGGCAGGTCTTTTTCAGCCCTGCCGGATACAACTGGTTTCTTGGTGTCGAAGGCAGCTTAAAGTGTACCCTTAAAAGGTTCAGTTGAGGTATCAATTTATGTCCCTCTATGTTACAAACTGCAGACATCTTCCCCCAGTGTGGCCGACGGTTCTTGGTGGACAGCCCCATCAGCCACAAATGGTTGTTGGTGCCACAGTCCCTGAGGGTCTGCCAGTGTCACGGTACCTGTGCAGCTGTGGTATCTTTTTCAGTCCCATCAGTCACAACTAGTCCCTAGCGTCCTGCGCAGCACTATTATAACTACCCTTCCGTACAGACTGCAGACATCTTCCCCCCGTGTGGCCGATGGTTCCTGGTGGACAGCCCCATCAGTCACAACTGGTTGTTGGTGCCACAGTCCCTGAGGGTCTGCCAGTGTCACGGTACCTGTGCAACTGCGGTGTCTTTTTCAGTCCCATCAGTCACAATTAGTCCCTAGCCACAAAAGTCTGATAGGTCCAGTTGTCAACCTGTCCCTATCGCAACCGCGTGGTATTTTTTATTTTTTTTCCCTCCGTACAGACAACAGAAGTATCAGTCTTCCAGTCCCTCTGTTCAGACTGCTAGGTCCCGAAGTCTCAGAGCAGCTATGGGTGTCCTTCGACCCCATTTGCCGCATTGAGGCCTCCAGTATCCTCTTAAATCTGGTCTGAAATTCCCAGTTAACCCCGGGAATTCGGTCCGCCCTCATTCCCTGAGGGTCTGCCAGTGTCACGGTACCTGTGCAACTGCGGTGTCTTTTTCAGTCCCATCAGTCACAATTAGTCCCTAGTCACAAAAATCTGATAGGTCCAGTTATCAGCCTATCCCTATCGCAACCGTGAGGTAATTTTTTATTTTTTTTTTGTCCCTCCGTACAGATAACAGAAGTATCAGTCTTCCAGTCCCTCTGTTCAGGCTGCTAGGTCCCTAAGTCTCAGAGCAGCTATGAGTGTCTTCCGACCCCATTTGCTGCATTGAGGCCTCCGGTACCCTCCTAAATCTGGTCTGAAATTCCCAGTTAACCCCGGGAGTTCGGTCCGCCCTCATGGAGCCCGGCGCATGAGGGTAAGGCTATTACTCTGAGAGGGCGCCCGGTGTCTCAGAGGGGTTGGTTCGCGGTAGCGGCTTTGGTACAGACACGTGAGGGTTTTAAGCCCCAGGTCTGCACGTATGGCCGTAACTAACCAGCGGACTGGCCATTCCCCTATCCACCACCCGGGGACGCGCCCGATGGGCACCCAACCGCACGGGAACTGCGCACTTACATTTACTTAAATTCTTTTTGCTATTTTGGCAGATTGAAATTTTATCCCATACTTTACACTCGCAGTGTGTATTATATTTCTCATGGAGAAATGTTACTTCGACACAATTTTTAACTTCTACGCTTCGCGGAGCAGTTACTAAAGTCGTTTCAGGGTCCTGGGAACCCAAAAAAGTGGTTTTTGAAAAATGTCTGTCTGTGTGTCTCTTTGGCTGGTATGAATAAAGTGTTGCAACATGCTGATACTCCCATTAACAAAGGATGCAAATATAAGTTTTTCGTGTACGAGAAAAGGATAGAACTATGTAGAAGCAAAAGCTTTGTTACCGTTTATTCATACCGGCCATTGTCTATCTGTATGTATGTCTGTATGTATGTCGCATCACCATATGAATGCTCTTCGAATTCTGTTTCTAAAAATGACTTGATAGGTGATTTGTTTTGTAAGTCGAAAGCCTTAGTGCCATTTTTTCGAAAAATGTCATTTTAGTGGCAAAAAGGCCCTTTTTTGAATTTGTTTTAGCAACAGAGCATTTCTTGCCATCGGATTTGATAGATGTGGTATTGTCGGATCAAAAACCTTAGTGCCATTTTTTCGAAAAATGTCATTTTAGGGTTGGAAAAATGGAATCGCCAAAAACGTCAAATCTTTACGTTTCAGGAACCTGGGAACCCAAAAAGTGCTTTTTGAAAAATGCCTGTGTGTCTGTCTGTGTTTAAAAACGCTACAACCTAAACTACTAGACCGATCTGGCTGATTTTATGCGTTTCATCCTTAGCTTTATCCTATTTGATAATGGTGGAAAAAGCGCTCTCGTATTTTTAAAACTACGGGCTTACTTAGTAGTTTTTTGACACAAAATTTTGACCCACATGTAGGCAAAATATGGAAGATAAAATCCGTAAATTGCGATTTTTTTAAAAAACCATTCGGGAGGTCAAAATAAATCACAAATATCACCAAAAATAGGCAATGTTTACATGCTAATCTCTTACGAACCATAACAGATTTGCCAAAAAATCGCATTAGCCCAGAATCACGAATGTCTTGACTAAGTATGGGAAAAATTTTATAGCAAAAAAATGCAGCAGAGAAGCGGCTGGAACCTCCCCATCGCGTGGATCTTTGTATTCTGTGTAGATAGTAGTCAATTCAACAGAATTTTTTTAATCCTTGACTAATTTCGCAATTTTCTGACAAATACCGACGTCACCTCGGACATCACCCATCACGTTTGACAATATGTTCCTTTTAAGGTTAATCTTTTGCCACCTTTTTGACAATAACTGCCACTTTATGTCATCCACTGTCAGCCCGCTCCCTTTTAATGACAAAGAATTTTTTCTCTACTTTCCACTGAAATGGCAGAAACTGTGAACACATCTTTAGAACCAGAATTTGATCGCCTTTCTAATGGCGACATAAAAAAGGAGGTCTTGTATTTAAAATTTTAAGTTGATATGCTTAAATGGGACTTCCCGTGGGCCAATTGCTTTCAAAAGCCTTTCAGGTCTTCAACGGGTCACCCAATCTCTATGTACCAAATTTCAGCCAAATCGATTCAGTAATTTGGGCTATAATGTGTTTTTACTGTTATTATAAAATTTCGATTTTTTCAGCCAAACAGAGCTAAATGCGAATTAATTTTGTCCTATTTAAAACCAGAATTTGAAGACCTTTCTGATGGTGACAATAAGTCTTTCAAAAACTTGTTTTTAATGGTCAAATGAGAGAATAATTTTAAATTTGGAAATTGGTGTGCCAAAACGGCACTTTCCGTAAGTCGATTGAATTCAAAATTTGTTCAGTTCTTCGACGTGTAATACAATCCCCATGTGCAAAATTTCAGCCAAATCGGTTCAGGGGCTTGGGCTGTACCGCGATTTTAAAGTCCGATAAAAATCAATTTTTTTTAAATTTTTGGTCAAAGGGGCACTAAGAATGAATACACTTTTGGAACCGGGAACACCATGAAATTTGACACATTTGTGTCACCAGGTAGCCCTGACCTTTCTTTAGGGTGTGACATCAGTTCGAAAGAGAAAAACTTCAATGCTTCGAAAATATTCTTGTTTTTGCCAAATTCCACACATTTTATTAAATAACTCAAAAACGGTTGAATTTAAGTATGGCGCACCTGACAAAAGTTGCACAGAATGACACGTAGAAACCAAAAATGCATTAATATGGGGTGTTCCATTTAACAAACTGTTATTTTGTTCATATAATTTTAGATTATGCACATTTTCAGTCACAAAATTTCGATATTATTATTGACGTGGCATAAATGGACTTTGTCGCACCATTGGGACATCCTGTATATGGATATGGCTGCAAGTTATTATTCTGGATTCAGTCCCAAGGCGACCCTGTTAACTCATCAAATTTCAATATCGATTTAAATGTTTAGCTCGTTAGATATTGCAGGATTAGTTGGACTGATGGGTTGTCAAGGTAACGTAACGTAACGGCACAGGAATGAACGATGAATGACATTAGCGGAAGTTGATCTCTGCCGAATTGAGCGCTTGGGTGATCATGTGTGCCATCATTGTTTGTACAGGCCGGATGGAATTTTTTTATTGTTGTTCCTGTCCGCTGAAGGGCTTACCCTATCCTCCGTTTTAATCCACTTTTTCATACTCGAAAGGGTCATATTAACTATAGCAATCTCTTAAGATATCCACCGTTTAAAGCCCCTCGAGAGGTTGCTCATCAGAGAACTAAATACTAAATCCATTTGCGGTCTAATAAGGCGAGTATGTTACATTATTTACCCAAGATAAATTGTTATACCGTGTTCATAACGTAACGGGGATCGATAATTCCCTACTGCATCATACACATATCGTTGGCCAATTAGATAGAACTACCATAAGTTACGAATTGTAATGTATGGTAGATCTACAGGAGATAATTTCTTGTAAATTGCTTCCACGTTAATTATCTTAATAGAAACCTTAGATGTAATCGAGGAGGAAGGAAACATGTAAATGTATTCTTAGGCTTTTTATTTCTCCACACTTTCGTGGAAGTTAAACAACCTCAAAAGAGTGCAGAGCTGTGTTTATCACAACAATCTTGTTATAAACGTTTGCAAGAAATCCCAAACTGCAGGATTAACACTATTAACAGTAATCGCAGGACGGAATAATCGTTGAAAAATGCTCTCTCGATATTATGCAAGGCGATTTGTAACAATTAAAGCGGATAAATCGAAGTTTCCTGAAAGTAATTTCCTGCGACTTTTTGCGACAAGATTTAACAAGAAGATGGAAGTGAAAGTTGAGCGGCACGTCGAGACTTAACTGATGTACAGATTTGCTCCTCACTAATAATAATTTACGCGAGCTAGTTTATATTCTGCTTTACGTGAAATTATTACTATACATGCCCGGATTTTTAGATCGTTACCTAATAACATGTCAAATAGGTCACAAAAAACTATTTTGAATTAAGTCATCAATTACGTACTTATACAGGGTGTCCGGAAGTAGCGATGAAATATTTCGGGGGTGATCCTGCAGCTCAAAATATGAAAAAAAGTTCCTAAACTGAAGGTGGCGCACAAAATTCGATTTTTATTTAGTCATTTATTAAGTTTTTGCATACTATCTGACATCAATAAGCAACATTAGATTACTTAAATCCGTTCAGTTTTGCCATTTAATAAAAATGAATTGATAAGCCTAGGAAATGGAAATGGATCTTCAAATCTAATTTTCTTGAAAACGGCTGATCCTATGTTGTTTTAACAAGAGAGGCTTTTTTATGTAATTTTAGTCAGGGAACCACATTCCGGTGAGAAATTGTCAAGAAAATAACACAAAAAAATTTGGGTGCAAAGACTTGTCACTGAATATTAAGCGGTTCCTGATTTATTCAATAAAAACCGAATCTTAGGAACGATTTCCCGCCACATATTTATAGGAACTTTTTTTCATATTTTGAGCTGCAGAATCACCCCCCGAAGTATTTTATCGTTATTTCCGGACACCCTGTATTAGGTACACTTTATTGAAAAATAATTATGAATTTTTTTTTCAAGTTATCCAGAAAATATAAATCATGCGATTTTGGAATTAACCTCCCCAACCCCATCACAATTTAAAAAAAGGCAGCAGAGAAGCGGCTGGAACCTCCCCAACGCGTGGGTCTTTGATTTCCGTGACTTGTGTTTAAGATTTTAAAGTTAATATGCCTAAATGGCACTTCCCGTTAACCAATTGCTCCCAAAAGCCTTTCAGCTCTTCAACGGGTCACCTGACCTCCATGTACCAAATTTCAGACAAATCCTTCCAGTAGTTTGGGCTATAACGTGGTTTCAGTGTTACTTCAAAATTTCGATTTTTCTACCCAAAGGGTAATAAATGCGAATAAATTTTATCTCATTTAAAACCAGAATTCGAAGACCCTTCTAATGGTGGCAATTAATCTTTCAAAAATTTGTTTTGGATGGGTAAATGAGAGAATACTTTAAATTTGGAAATTGGTGTGCCAAAGCGGCACTTTCCGTGGGTCGATTTAATCCAACATTTGTTCAGCTCTTCGACGTGTAATACAATCCCCATGTGCAAAATTTTAGCCAAATCGGTTCAGGGGCTTGGGCTGTACCGCGATTTTAAAGTCCGATAAAAATCTCGATATTTTTAGTTTTTGGTCAAAAGGGCACTGACAGTGAATACATCTTTGGAAGCAGAATCTGAAGGCCTTTCTTATTGTGACGTGAAAGATGGGGGTTTACATTTAAAATTTAAAAGTTGATGTGCCAAAACGGCATTTCTGGTTGCACGATTGGCTCCAAAAGCTTTTCAGATCTAAGTTGGGTTATCACATGCACACGTACCAAATTTCAGCCAAATCGGTCGAGTAGTTTGGGCTGTGGCGTGTTTACGAACGAACGAACGAACGAACGAACGAACGAACGAACGTACGTACGAACGAACGTACGTACATACATACAGACACATTTTAAAAACCACTTTTTTGGGTTTCTGAGACCTCAAAACGCACAGATCCGGTGTTATCTCGAATTCGAAAATTTTAGTGATTGCAGTAACCTCCCTTTTTTTTAAATGGTGAAGTGGAGTGGGGAGGTTAAAAAATGGGAGGTTACTGCAATCACTAAAATTTTCGAATTTGAGATACCGCCAGATCTTTACGTTTTGAGGTCTCAGGAACCCAAAAAAGGGGTTTTTAAAATGTGTCTGTGTGTATGTACGTACGTACGTTCGTTTGTAATCACGCCACAGCCAAAACTATTGGACCGATTTGGCTGAACTTTGGAACATAGGCATCTCGTAGCCTAACTTAGATCTGAAAAGCTTTTGGAGCCAATCGTGCAACCGGAAATGCCATTTTGGCACATCAACTTTTAAATTTTAAATGCAAACCCCCATTTTTCACATCACCATTAGGAAGACCTTCAAATTCTGCTTCTAAAAGTGTATTCATTCTTAGTGCCCTATTGACCAAAAATTTAAAAAAAATTGATTTTTATCGGACTTTAAAATCGCGGTACAGCCCAAGCCCCTGAGCCGATTTGGCTGAAATTTTGCACATGGGGATTGTATTGCACGTCAAAGAGCTGAACAAATTTTGAATTTAATCGACTCACGGAAAGTGCCGTTTTGGCACACCAATTTCCAAATTTAAAATTATTCTCTCATTTGACCATTAAAAACAAGTTTTTGAAAGATTTATTGTCACCATCAGAAAGGTCTTCAAATTCTGGTTTTAAATGGGACAAAATTAATTCGCATTTAGCGCTGTTTGGTTCAAAAAATCGAAATTTTATAATAACAGTAAAAATACATTATAGCCCAAATTACTGAATCGATTTGGCTGAAATTTGGTACATGGAGATTGGGTGACCCGTTGAAGACCTGAAAGGCTTTTGAAAGCAATTGGTCCACGGGAAGTCCCATTTAAGCATATCAACTTAAAATTTTAAATACAAGACCTCCTTTTTTATGTCGCCATTAGAAAGGCGATCAAATTCTGGTTCTAAAAATGTGTTCACAGTTTCTGCCATTTCAGTGGAAAATAGAGAAAAAATTCTTTCTCATTAAAAGGGAGCGGGCTGACAGTGGATGACATAAAGTGGCAGTTATTGTCAAAAAGGTGGCAAAAGATTAACCTTAAAAGGAACATATTGTCAAACGTGATGGGTGATGTCCGAGGTCACGTCGGTATTTGTCAGAAAATTGCGAAATTAGTCAAGGATTAAAAAAATTCTGTTGAATTGACTACTGTATCTACACAGAATACAAAGATCCACGCGATGGGGAGGTTCCAGCCGCTTCTCTGCTGCATTTTTTTTAAACAAAAGTTTGTTATTAAAGGGCCTTTTTTCGATTTTCTTTACATATTTTGCGGTTGTTGCCGATGAGAAAAGATAATTTTCATTTTTTTGCGTGAAGTTATGCGTCAATAGAGGCAAAAAATGCAATAAACCCTCGAATAAACCTATTTTAGGTGCCTAAATCGATTAGTCCGAAAATAGTCGTTTAGGTTATATAATGTTAAAATAGGCATTTTAGGTAATAACAAATAGGTGTCAAATGGCTTTATTTTTCTCAAAACGTATGTGCCTTGCTTGTAATGCCAACAAATAGCCAAAAATTCTAAAATTCGGTCTCAGAATTATAGAGACGAAGACTAACCACAGCTTCCTTACGTAAAAATAAGACAAAATGTAAGAATAAGTTTTTGTCCTAAAATGGAAGCTATTCCCCTCAAATGGGTACCCCAAAAATCAATTTTTTCCAATTTACTCAAAAATTTTAATTAATTCTATGTTGACATTTAGAACATAGCCTAGTGGGATAAAGGACTTCATTCAGATTATTTTTCAGATTTTTAGAAAGATCAGGGGCGTGCGTTCTTTTTCTGCACCCGCTTTTTTTGCAGAACAACAATAATAGTGTCATCGTCCATCCACTATACACTAAAAAGTACTTTTGTTAAATATCACTATGTGGCAGGGTTTCACAGTTAACTCATAGATTTTGGACACACAAGTTTGAAAAAGATTGAAAATATTACAAACACTCGGAATTTATGACGGCATGCACCCTTAGGTTTGATCGCATTTAAGTTTGACAAAATTAAGCAAAAATTGAATTATCCAAATTCAAAAACGGAAGTTCAAAAAGATGCAATGCATTTTCAAGTATTTATTATAAAATTTAAGAAGACGGATTGCTACATGATTTAGAGTTGATTCCACGTAGAACAATTAAAGTTTTTGGTCGGATTTATTTTGTAATTTTCCTGCAGTAAATTAATGAGCAGCATGTGTAACCCCACCCCCTCTACTATAAATCTGAAAAATAATCAGAAAGAAGCTCTTTACCCCACTAAGGATATGTTCTAAATTTCAACATCGAATTAATATACTTTTTGAGTAAATAATTCCAGTTTAATTCCATTAATTCCATTGTAATTCCATTAATTCCATTGTAATTCCATTAATTCCATTCTAATTCCATTAATTCCATTCTAATTCCGATTTAGTTCCATTAATTCCATTAATTCCAATCAATTCCGCGTCAATTCCATTTTAATTCCAAATAATTCCTTTAATTCCTCTTAAATTATGTACTTATCAATTCCAAATAATTCCTTATTAATTCCAAATCAATTCCAAATAATTCCATAATAATTCCAGTCAATTCCAACTAATTCCGGCTAATTCCAACTAATTCCGTTAATTCCTTTTAAATTCCATCAATTCCAGAATAATTCCGTAATAATTCCATAATTCCGGAATTAATTCCATGTCGAATGTACAACTAATTCCACTAGTGATCAGCCCCCCACATAGTTCCCACATAATTCATTTTAGGACAAAATCTTATTCTTTCTTTTAACCTCCCCAACTCCATCACAAATTAAAAAAAATGGGAGGTTACTGCAATCACTAAAATTTTCGAATTTGAAATAGCACCAGATCTTCACGTTTTGAGGTCTCAGGAACCCAAAAAAGGGGTTTTTAAAATGTGTCTGTGTGTATGTACGTACGTTTGTACGTTCGTACGTACGTTCGTTTGGAATCACGCCACAGCCAAAACTACTAGACCGATTTGGCTGAAATTTGGAGCATAGGCATCCCGTAACCTAACTTAGATCTGAAAAGCTTTTGGAAGCAATCGTGCAAGCGGAAATGCCATTTTGGCACATCAACTTTTAAATTTTAAATGCAAACCCCCATTTTTCACGTCACCATAAGGAAGAACTTCAAATTCTGCTTCTAAAAGTGTATTCATTCTTAGTGCCCTTTTGACCAAAAATAAAAAAAAAAATTGATTTTTATCGGACTTTAAAATCGCGGCACAGCCCAAGCCCCTGAACCGATTTGGCCGAAATTTTTCACATGGGGATTGTATTACACGTCGAAGAGCTGAACAAATTTTGAATTCAATCGACTCACGGATAGTGCCGTTTTGGCATACCAATTTCCAAATTTAAAATTAATCTCTCATTTGACCATTAAAAACAGGTTTTTGAAAGAATTGTTGTCACCATCAGAAAGGTCTTCAAATTCTGGTTTTAAATAGGACAAAATTAATTCGCATTTAGCGCTGTTTGGTTCAAAAAATCGAAATTTTATAATAACAGTAAAAATACATTATAGCCCAAATTACTGAATCGATTTGGCTGAAATTTGGTACATGGAGGTTGGGTAACCCGTTGAAGACCTGAAAGGCTTTCGAAAGCAATTGGCCCACGGGAAGTCCGATTTAAGCATATCAACTTAAAATTTTAAATACAAGACCTCCTTCTTTATGTCGCCATTAGAAAGGCGATAAAATTCTGGTTCTAAAAATGTGTTCACAGTTTCTGCCATCTCAGTGGAAAATAGAGAAAAAACTCTTTCTCATTAAAAGGGAGCGGGCTGACAGTGGATGACATAAAGTGGCAGTTATTGTCAAAAAGGTGGCAAAAGATTAACCTTAAAAGGAACATATTGTCAAACGTGATGGGTGATGTCCGACGTGACGTCGGTATTTGTCAGAGAATTGCGAAATTAGTCAAGGATTAAAAAAGTTCTGTTGAATTGACTACTATCTACACAGAATATAAAGATCCACGCGATGGGGAGGTTCCAGCCGCTTCTCTGCTGCATTTTTTTTTGTCTTATTTTTGCGTAAATAAGCTGTGGTTAGCTGTTGTCTCTACAATTCTGAATTTGATTGAAAGACCATTTAAAATGAGCTCTGACGTGTTTCCGCATTTTTGATTATAACCAGTACTAAGGCCATAAAATGAAATATTAGTTTTGATGACGTATGAACTACGTCCCAGCACATACGTCATCAATTTTTTAAAATTGCTTTTTGAAGCCGAATACTTAATAAAATCTAAAACAAAAACGATGCATCCAAATAAAATTTGATTATTTTTCGAATTATACTAAATGCAGTCCTATGAATGGTTTGAAAGATGATTTTTTCTGAGCGGGATGCAATTTTCTGACATAAATTTTGACATATGTCAAATTTAAGACAGGCAGTTTGGTAAAAAAATCTTCTGATCTAGAACGGTCTTGTCGTGATGTAACGTTCAGATTTTGCCTGGCAAGGGCTACTAGATCGAAAGATTTTTTGATCACACGCTACTGAAGATTTCTGCCTATTAATTCCTTTTCAATATGATTTCTGGAAGATAAATTTTATGAAAAATCAGAACCGAGGGCGTAATATAACGATATACTAAAAAGTTGTTCAGGGAGCAAATGCATGATTTTATGTCACGTTTTCTGCATAAATATTACTATTTTGAAACAGTAATAATTAGTATTCCTGAAAAGGCACTATGAATATTAATAATCTAATGATTTACACATGATTTACTTACCTACATTTAGACAAATTATGCACTGAAATAAACCAGTAATCCGCTTAATATTATTTAAGCGACTAGACTAGAAACCCAAAATGCATAATTTTAGCAGGTATTTTTGTGCTTTTATTGCCAGAAAGTGAACTTTTTGGTATGGTTCCTCCATCATCGCCGCACTTCAATCTCTACCTCATTGAATTTGCTAATGGCAGTGAACAAATTTGTGGTCGCTGGGACATTAAAGAATACTTATCACACAGTTAAATGTGAAACTTTCATGCCGCGGAAATGGATTTAATTGGTCTCGCCAATCTATTAACGGATTCACACGATCATTTGGAGAGGAAAAATTCAGTAATTGGCGTAATTCCGTCATGTTTTCACGCTCCGTTTTGGATTCCAAGCATAAATTATTTAAACTTTGCATATTGATTGATTCCATCCCCGAACTAATTAAAAATTCACACACAAATGCTTGAATCAAGTCATCCCTTCACTCACTATCACTATTCACCAGTCAATGATTGGCATCTGGTTCTGTATTTTTAATAGTTTGTTTAATGTTTCATGTGTTTTTGTTTCTCCTTTCGTTTTCTTATATATTTTTTATTGTTTCAGGTATGTTGAAAAATATTCGTTCTACGTTGTGCCGTGATAATTCGTAAGTACCTGCTAGTGAATTTTTGAAAAGCAGCGCTTAACCTGCAGATGTATTGACCCAATTTATTCAGACCTCGATATTGATTAGGTCGTTGTTTAAAAATTTACCACAAGCAAATATCAGTGTGGAATATTAAAAATTTCCTTTTATAAACCGCCGATTAAAAACAAAAACAATCATATAGTATAATAGCGAGCTGGATTAAAAAATTCATACTATTGTGCTGCTGAACCGCAACAAAATATTTACCTTGTTCAAATAAAATCGCGGTGGAATGCTTTTAAATGTGTTGCAGCGCATTCTTTCCACCCGTCGAGCCAAGTATTAGAAAGTTTGCAAAGTGACTGTGGACAGAATTAACACCGCATCGAGGCTTAAAACAATTTCCTATAAAATGATGCTGTTAAATATAGCTCGCATAAACATATAAGAGGAATTTCATTAATAGATCGGAATGTGCCCCAAGTGACTGTAAACATTTTTCAGATTTATTTTAGTCTATATTTTTATCATACACATAATTTCCCGCGATTTCATTTTATTCACTCATAAATCCGGCCACAAATTTCTTCTTGCGTCATTCTGCGTTATGACATGAAATTTTCAAAACAGCTCTGTGGAAGTCTCGTTAACACTAACCAGCCATTAGACTAACCAATTTTACGATAATTAAACTACGTTTATCGCACTTTTATATTTATGGTCCAATCGATAATGCTTAATCTTCATCTAAACGATATGGTCGTGTCAAAACCTCAAAGTTAACAGCCTAATTATTTCGATAGGAGGATGCATAAAAACCACAAAAGACTAGAAGTCGGTGGTAGCTTCTGGTCATCTTATTTTTCTAGGCACGATACAATAGATGAATTAAAGAAGTTGGCAGGTTTTAGTGCCGTAGCAGTATGCGAGTCACTCTTGTTTTGGCTAAATAAATACATTTTATTTAAGTGTTTCTTCTGAAATTCTGTTGATTTATTTATGAACAACCGAAGTAAGTAAATACGCAAGAAATTACGCAACACCATAGAAATAAACTCACCCCTGTTGAAATTAGTAGGGGTGAGAACATGAATCTCTAAATATCCGCAATTTTTCAACGAACTGGAGTTAGGGGTTGAAGCGTCTATGAAGCTCTATAATTTGACACAGGGAAGTGATATGTGTTGTGAAACTGTAAGGTCTTACATATTATTTCTTCGAGAAAGGAGAAGTGAATTTTAGTACAAATTTATCGAAGGGGATGAAATTTAGGGTTGAAAACCTGCCATTCAGAAAATCTAAAAGACGAGAACTCAAAAAAGCTTAAACTTGGTGTGTCAGTTTACAGTGACATTGTAGACGGATGGGCATATTTTCACTAAGATCTAACCAGAGGAATGAAATTTAAGGGTTGAAACTTGAAATTTCTTCAAGCAAATGGTGGTATAAAATGACGGAGTAGATACAGTTCGATAAAATCTGTAAATTCAGCCCGCTCATTAACGCGATAAACATCTACAGGGATACATATCGCATGCATGTACATCCTCCGGTGGCATTTTGAAATATGACTGATCATGAAGCAATACTGTCCACGACAATGCTATTCTCATTATGAGTCACGTCGCTTTGAGTCTGAATAGTGATTAACTACTTCCTTTACAATTTGATGTTCCAATTAAATTAATCGCTCAACCTTGAACACAGCCCATTATTAAAATTTCAATAATATGGAACAGCTACCTACTAGAAACTTGACACAATATTCCGCGAAAAATATCGTTCGCCTTAAGCTTATTGATTGGATAGCAAAGTAAAGGGAGAAAGTGTATCACTCTCACAGCAATAAATTCATTTTGTCGCTCAGATAACAAATTTTAATTACTTCGGCGGTAATTTATTGCACAGGTGAGACTGGTTAAATGTTAATCACCGTACACGGTTCCTTAATATTTTGGCACGTGTAAAGATTCATCAGCAAGTAGTATTATAACAAAAAATTGGCAGTCTCGAAGACAGTGGAAACTTCTACTTTTTCACAGAATTTGTAAACGTACCAACCATATGATCAGGTTATCGCTAAAAATAGGTAATATCGATTGAAGGCGACAATTATTCGCAACAGAATAACCCACAAGGTCAACGAAGCTTATAGCCATTAAAATAACATTTTTCGAAAAAAAGGTATCAACCCTATTATTAACCTTGTCGCCATCATTACAAAGAAATTAAATCGCTTTAGTTTTCAGTCACTTTTTGCCACGACCGAAACTTCCTCGCTTCTTGCCCTCTCTTTTGAGCTTGAGCCTCAGACTCACTCAGTCAGAACTCTTAACTTCACAAGACGAGAACAGTGTTTTGCCACGTTTGTGTTTAAAGTTTAAAATAGCATGGAATTTACCCGAATTTACTAGCTGGATTTTAACCACAATTTTAAATTTCAATAAAAAAAAAGGCAGCAGAGAAGCGGCTGGAACCTCCCCAACGCGTGGGTCTTTGATTTCCGTGACTTGTGTTTAAGATTTTAAAGTTAATATGCCTAAACGGCACTTCCCGTTAACCAATTGCTCCCAAAAGCCTTTCAGCTCTTCAACGGGTCACCTGACCTCCATGTACCAAATTTCAGACAAATCCTTCCATTAGTTTGGGCTATAACGTGGTTTCAGTGTTATTTCAAAATTTCGATTTTTCTACCCAAAGGGTAATAAATGCGAATAAATTTTATCTCATTTAAAACCAGAATTCGAAGACCCTTCTAATGCTGGCAATAAATCTTTCAAAAATTTGTTTTGGATGGGTAAATGAGAGAATACTTTAAATTTGGAAATTGGTGTGCCAAAACGGCACTTTCCGTGGGTCGATTGAATCCAACATTTGTTCAGCTCTTCGACGTGTAATACAATCCCCATGTGCAAAATTTTAGCCAAATCAGTTCAGGGGCTTGGGCTGTACCGCGATTTTAAAGTCCGATAAAAATCTCGATATTTTTAGTTTTTGGTCAAAAGGGCACTGACAGTGAGTACATCTTTGGAAGCAGAATCTGAAGGCCTTTCTTATTGTGACGTGAAAAATGGGGGTTTACATTTAAAATTTAAAAGTTGATGTGCCAAAACGGCATTTCTGGTTGCACGATTGGCTCCAAAAGCTTTTCAGATCTAAGTTGGGTTATCACATGCACACGTACCAAATTTCAGCCAAATCGGTCGAGTAGTTTGGGCTGTGGCGTGTTTACGAACGAACGAACGAACGAACGAACGAACAAACGTACGTACGAACGAACGAACGTACGTACATACATACAGACACATTTTAAAAACCACTTTTTTGGGTTCCTGAGACCTCAAAACGTACAGATCCGGTCTTATCTCGAATTCGAAAATTTTAGTGATTGCAGTAACCTCCCTTTTTTTTTAAATGGTGAAGTGGAGTGGGGAGGTTAATAGAATAAAAGTCAACCACTGATTTAAAACGTTTCAGTTATTCGTTGCGTGCAAGTCCGCGAAAAAACCCCGTTTTTACAATTTAAAACGTCGACGCTGAGTAAACGGTTGAAGATATAACAAAATCATAAATAGAAGAATTGTTGGCTACGAAAAGATCTACCAAAAAGTCCGCTACAGCATATAGGTATCTATGAAGAATGGCTCACAACAAACAGTCAAACCGATTTTTACAAAAAATTAAAACGCAAAAACAATTATTGTAGGCGACCTATCATAGATACTTATTTGCTATCGCGGGCTTTTTTGTAGATCTATTTGTGGCCAACAATTCTTCTATATAAGATTTTGTTCCATCTCCAAACGTTTAGGCAGCGTTCGCAAAAGAAGCGCACTTTTTCCCCGGATTTATCGGAGACGCTTCCTATGTAAACGTAGCGAGGCGCCATATAGACGTATAAATCTGGATTTAACGTAATCAACCGATTTGCCCCAAATTGCATCATCATCTACAGGGTGCTCACTAAACGTGTGGAATGAATAAAGCGTTGCAAGATGGTCATACTCACATTAACAAAGGATGCAAATACAAATTTTTCGTGCAGGAGAAAAGGATAGAACTATAAGTAAAGGCTTTGTTACCTTTTATTCATACCGGCCAATATCTTCAGTAATTTCGGCTGCAGCGTGTCTTTGATGATTTTTTTGCCAAAGGCACTAACTGTTGATACATTTTTGGAAGCAGAATTCGAAGAGCATTCATATGGTACGTGATACGTTCAGTAGTTCGAGCTTACAGACAGACAGACAGATATTTTTTCAAAAACCATTTTTCTTTTGGATTCCCAGGATCCTAAAATGTAAAAATTTCATGTTTTTGGCCATACGATTTTTCTGAATTTTCCATCGATTTTAAAAGGTAAAACCCAAAAGGGTGTCCTCGGTCGTGGTCGATTGCCAGAGCGTACCTTTGCAACGGATATCAAAGGTTACCTCACCCGTTCCGGTATCATTTTCGAGGCCGTCTCATTATTATAATGCGATCATGCTGTTTGTATTAAAATAATACGCATTGCCTTTTTTTACAGGATGGAAACGTGACGTAATGATTATGCAGTCTAGATTAAAACCAATTAATCGCCAAAAGCGTCACGCTTCCAGTCGGCAAAAGTTAAAGCAACTGGCAATAAAACATAATTATCCCATCAGTTTCATTCGATTTTAACAAAGAACTATTCTGTGAATCGCCCGAAGATGAGTGGATACCACACACGTGAAAATGTTTTGCCCGAACTTAGTCAAAAGAGGAAGTTTATAAACTCTGCGACTTATTGTTGGCGAGCGGAGAATGCAATTTAAGGACCTTTTAATGTTAACGCACTTGGGAGCGTAAACTGAGAGGCGTAATTTTGAATGCGACAAAAGTTTCAATTAAAAAGCGTCGAAACTTTCGGTTGATATAATAAACAACGCTTTCATTCCACTTCAGTTTAAACAATGGCAATTTTTCGACAAGCTGCCTAACACCTGTTATTGATGGGCCGCCGGTATTTAGCATTTTAACAAAACAAACAACAGTGTTAAATCCTTTCAATTTTAAAACCACATGTGAGAAATCTTTCAGATTTTGCGAACTACTAAGGATTGGAAGGCTTTGCTATGCAAATAATGTCGAAAAGTCGGGGGGTTATGCTTTTGAAATAGCTGCTAGACAGATTCACTTGAATGACCCTTTAATTTGTAATTTAAACTGAAACTGACAGACAATTAATTCGCTCCGAACTGAGTAAATTCATTAATTTCTAACTGATTCAAATAAAGCGTAATTAGTATTGTTTCAAGTGGGGCATTATAGATTACCGATATTTTTGGTGGAGGAGCTTTGAAAGCTCAAAGCCAATTCGTGCAACAATCTTCATAATTATTATTATTGATAGCACGTACCGTAAATGTCGGGATTAATAAGTTTAATCGACATAATGACCTGAATCCTACACATTTTACTCCTGGCCACTTACTTGTATAGCCTCTAGTCCAATATCGGCGCCTCGTTTTTGTCGCCAATTGCATCCGCCGCCCGACATTACTCTATCACTATAATAGATATAATTTCTACATCATGAATTGCATTTGACTCAATTATGATTAATTACAGTAAGGTGTGGCTTGCATATTAAATCGACAAAGTTTTCCTCTTCCTTGCTTCAGGTTCAAATTTCTTCCAGCCAGGTATGGTGTGCCAGATACGCGCGTTTAATTCCTTATCCATATACATAATATTTTAATGGAATTCAGAAATTGCGTGAATTTTTCACAATAAACGGGCTGATGCATTATTCAGAAACTAAACATTTTCAGTTTACATGCAACCCCGTTCTGGAGTTTACAGACCTCAACGGTTTTCGTTTCGTTTGGGTGACTGTCGAGCGGATTTTCATTTAATATCGGGGCCACAAAATGACCGGAAGGTGCCTTGAAGCTTGCAGCGCTAAATTCTTCTCGAATTTTCCCATATTCCCAGCTTTTAATTTTTTTCCTTTTCAATTCTAAATGCTTCTTGGATGGTGTAGCAAATTGCTTTAAAAATTAGTAATTTCATAACGCATCTGTCTCCGTATAGCTGTATAGTTATTTTTAGGGTGCAATTATTAAAACCGAAGTCTGCCCTAAACCTTACTGGAGAGGGGCAACCAATTTAATTCCTCAAAAATTGACATATAGCAAACGGTAATAGATACGAAATTTTATTAAATTACAAAAACTGGCTTGATTTCTAGAACAGATCTAGTGAGGAAACTGGAAAACGTGTCTTTTAATCTAGAAGACTCGGAAAAGTTTCGGTGTCACTTTGTTTTTCCTGCAAAGTTAAGCAGGTACCAAATTTCATCGTAGTGGACGACTTTCATGCTTTGTTTTGACATTTAACTTCTACCACGAGGGTACAATCATTTTTAACAACCCTGTATATCGTTTATTTAAACACCACTTTTCAGTCTTTTCACTTTTGAGTATATTTCAGGAACCAAGCCAGATAGTTTGAGTTCTTTTTTTCAGACTCTTAATCTGCACCTAAAACACATTTTTTTTCTGATTTAACAAAAATGTTTACCTTTTATCGTTTGCGAGATGTAATTTTTTCAAATTAAAATGGCTACTGTTATGGTCCCCGTCGTGCAAGATTGATGGCAGACTTCCATCTTATAAAAATAACTTTAAAATTGCTGAACCAAGTTTGTTGAGATGACAAACCAAAAATGTTCACTGCCTCCCTCCCGGACTAGTATACAGGGTGTCTCAGAACGCTCGCACCAAATTCTAATGGAGCATTC